>LSYV01000053.1:547544-573623 GCA_001584585.1 Gonium pectorale
GGGGAAAAGGGAAGCGGGGCCGGATGGAGGGGTGACGAACTGCGCGGCGCGGGCGGAGCTGCATGGCCCCCGCGTAAGGACAACACGCACAAACCGAGAAGTGGTTCCAAAAATGGTTCAATATGGTGTAATTTGAGGAAAAACCAAATAAATAAAAGGTTTGGCACATTGGAGATGCTTTAAATTGCAGGAGGCGACGGGATGTGCGGCGCGAGTACGGCAGGTGGCGGCCGCGCTAGCGGCAACGCCCCTGACGGCTACCGAATCTACTGTACTCATCCCCGGCCCCACGACCCTGCAGCTGGCTCCCTTAGCGCCTGTACCTCCCCATCCCGCGCTCTGCCCAAACCGCGCCCCCGAAATGGGCGCGCTGGCAAAGTGCTTCCTCGTCCGCCCCTACCCCTCATAAGAACTCGTTCAATTCCTGGGAACGCCATTTGTTCAATGAACCCACCTCCAGCGCTTCCTCCTGCGCTCACAAGGGCGCAAACCCCAGGGCGCAGATCACCTCCAAAAGTCCGCTCTCTGTTCACCGACCTCTACAACCAGTGCGACATCCCCGCCTTAGCGCTGAAGGGCCCACTAACGCGTGCCGCCCGCGCACCGGCGCCTTCCGCCAGCTGGCCTCCAGCGGGTTCTGCATGGGCTACGGCGATGGCCTGTTGCCCCTTTAGAGCTGGCGTCAAGCCTTGTCGTCGTCTCCTGGCTCGCGTTACAGGTGGCCACGACCGGTGGCTATCCTCTGCCTTGCGGCGGCATGGGCTGTCGCCCAGGGGGTTGCCAGTTTTAGTGCGTTTGCACTTGCTGCACGTTTGCACAGTACAACCCGTGAACGCAAGCCAGAACTACTTTCTGCCGCTTCATACCGTCTTGAAGGAGTTATTGACCTCACCGTTGGGAGGCCACGGATATCTGCCATGCACTTCGGGACCGCTCTCTCTGCGTGCGTTGCATGCAGAGGGAACTCACCTGCATGGCCATACTATGAGCAATGTATCGCTGATGACACGACACACATGGTGCGAGCTACTGATTGGGCTGACATAAATCTATCTTCTATGGAGGGAACCTGTACCGTATGCAGCGTTGAGCGTGACGCGCAAGGAATGAAAGGAGTTACAGGCCAGCGCTGCCAGCGCTGTCTTTTCTGCAAGGCCACATAGAAAGCGACACCTCGTCCCGCCAACGTCCCGCCCCTACGCTGCGTTCATAGGGTTGCATAGCAGACGCTCCAAGTGAACTTTAGACCCGAAAGAGGTACAAGCGGCTCAAGAAAACAATTCTGTGGTAAGCCCTTATGCCCCTCGTGCGAAGGTGAACGGATTGCAGCCCACGGCACCCAACTGATCCCTCGAGCAAGGGGCGACCACGGGCCACAGAGGAATTGTTGTCCGTACCACAACAACCACAAGGTGATACATGGATATTGTTTTTAAGTCTGTGCACAAGATGCGCATGCAACCAGGAGAGCACCGTCAGTGGAGCTGTGATGCGGCAATCACGTATGGCCCAACCGGCGAACACGGTCCAAGCTAACCGAGGCGAAACCCATACAGCAGCATCGTGTGCGCGAGACAGGAAAAAATGTTGATGCACGCTAGCCACTTCAGAGGACTGTCCGGAGTGGGCAGACGCCTTTTGAATGAATGACATCCCTTTCACGGGCACGCACACATTACCCATGTTAGGTCCACCCTTACTGCTCAACTCAGGCAGCTGAGAGAGACACTGATCGGTAAGATCACATCCAAATAAGATACTCTCCGATCAAGGATATCGCCACAACACAGCGACTGCCGGGCCATCGGCGCCGCCCCCAGACACAGAGGGCACACGTGACCAGGAGGCGGCCTAGGGCTGAGGACTGCCGGAAGCTTCCAACACGGAAGCCAGACAGAGCACACAGCGTGCTTGCACCGCTGTAGTAACAAAGGTAAAAGGGTAAAGGGTTTGGGGATCTGCCCCCCCGGCGGGATACGAGCCGTTAGGTCCACCGCCTCTGTCAAGTCAGTATTGCTTTCTTGAACTTGCTGCCCACCCGAAAGTGGGGGTTACCTCAGTAACGGGTGATACGACGTATGCCCATTTTATAGCACAACGACGTTGTTTCATGCGACACGCACGCTTGTGCAGCATCGTGAATGCACCGTGCACGGTGCGCGGGTTGTTTGAACCGCCTGACGCCATGATGGCGGTCGCCGTAAGCGATGAAATGTACAGTATTGAGGATAGGAAGGCCCACGCTCCGCGGCTGTTTTATATCCGACATGCAGTTGAATTCGCTCCTCCATCCGTCCAAGGAGTCACCGATGACAACGGCGCCTTGGCTTTGCACTTACGCTCTCGAGTGGTCTGCGTATGCTCACGTGTGAATGTCTTAGTACGGTCCCGTCACGGGCGCACGCCTCCGGTTCAAGCCACCCGGTGGCGCCTGCTTGCCGTTGAGGGAGCTAGCGGCCCTGCATGCGCGCACGGCACGGAGAGGAGGGGTCTGTCAGGACGATTTCGGTAGCAAGGTAGGCTAGCATTTTGTCACTTGAGACACAGGTGACAGCAGGTAGGCGACTGTAGGGCCATGGGCGGCTCGAGTAACCTGACGGCCGCGTAACCTGCCGTACCGCAGTCCGTACCTGATGATCGCCTTCCACTTGCTCGTACCGTCTTCCTTCGTATCATCCTTGGCATCTGTATGCAAGATGGAGCAGGCAGTACAACATGCACTTTAGGGGGTGGCTCCTTTCATATACAGCACGCAAGCTATGACATATGGCCGCGTACGGCAAGTCTGAAGCCCACTGTCCTGGACAAAGAAAGGAAGACGTGCGCAATGCTGGAGACTGACGGGAAATGAAACCCCCGGGGGGTGAGGGGATGCGCTGGATCACAACCCCTTGTTCGGACCTACCTGCATGCCGTATGTGTGCAGGAGGAACCTACCGGGCGGGAAAGAGGCGGCGTCACTGTTGGCCCCTCCTTGGTCTGCCGTCGTAGCCCCGGCGCCGCCTCCCTGCTGCTGGCTGCTGGACGAGACCACAGCGGTGCCCAGCGCGCGTGCGACCAGCTTCTCCACGTCCAGCTCCAGGGGCAGCTGACTCATCAGCTCAGCGATGTGGCGCCTCTGCGTGGGTCCAGAGGGCCGATCGGATGCAGGGTTGGATAACCTTGAACGCTGCATAGAGAAAGCGCTTTGACGAGAAGGCATGTGTGCGAGTGTGCGACGCACAAAGTCGTAAGCGACGGAACCCGAGCTGTAACTGGCCACACGGCACAGCCCAAAGGCAAGCACACAGGTCATTACTGCAAAAAGGAAATAGTGTTGATGGTGTGCTTCAACCTCGCAACTCTGCCCGCCTGGCCGTCTAAAGAGCCCACCTCCTTTGAGATGCGCTTGATGAGGGGGTTGAGCAGGAGGAACAGGAACCCGAGGAAGATAACGAAGAGGAAAAGGAAGAGCAGAACGTGGAGCACCAGGATATCTGCATGCAGTGGGCGGGGCGCGGACTGATCGTCGCACATGCCGAAGGATCAATGCCGTTGCTAACTAGCAAGAGCTGGCTGGTGCCTTGCATCCCACAGTGTCATGCGAGCTAGCACAGATGAAGAGCGAGAAGGAAGGGTGCAACACCTTGCCGCACCGAAAGCCAACAGCGGGCCTTTTGCCACAGCCACTCACTGGTAAAAGTGTTACTAAGCGTCTTGTAGTGTTCGTCAGCTATCAGCACAGTGCCATCCGACAGGTCCTGCAGTGAAGTAGGAGATGACCCGGTCACGCAAACTCTTATCCTGAATCCCATAATGCGCCTCGCTGCTTGCCAGCAGCGCAAGCAGGCTCCCTGAGTGAGCAAGACGTGTACAGTGGAGAAGGACGTGCAATGCAATGCATTTGCAATTTCTTACCTTGGATCCCACGGTGTAAATGAAGTCGAACTCCTCTGCAAACATGGGAGACCGGCCCATGGGTCATACACCCGAAAAAGATAGCGTGCGTCGCGAGGCCAATGGTTGGCCAGGTATACGTGTACGGGGCCCAATAGCGCCCATGCATGGTACATCAGCCTCTCTCTCGACTCCAAAGCCGAATCCCTCACTGAAGCCTGAGAGCATGATCCGGTAAGGTCCCTGACATCTGTCACATGTAGCTGAATCTTGTGCCTCCGCCACGCACTATGCATACTCGCCATGACGCCCCAGCCTGCGCAACCCACGCACCAGTTCCCATGCCCTCGGGTTGCGTTCCTTCCCTGGTCGCCATCGTGTCAAGGCTGATCATGAACTGGAAAGGGCGGAAGGGCCGGGAGTAAAAAGCCGCGTTCGGGGCAAAGTTCAAGGGCATCAGGCCACGCGGCCCATGGCAGCTGCTTTTCCTGGGGACCGCGCGTCGGTCGCCACATAACGTACCTGCTGCATTATGCTGTCCAGGCCCGTACGGATTATCTGGTAGAAGCGGTACTCGGGGCCGGGACACGGCTGATGCGCCTGAGGGCAACAAAGCGAGTAGGGCAGGGCACGGCACGATAGGGCACGGCACGGCACGTCGCACACGGCGAACTGCAACGCTTTCCTCGGAATGCTTTCCTCGAACCGCTTCATGAGTGATGAACGTAAGTCTCGGCGGTGCTTTGCTGCTGGTCGCCTCAGCCAGTGTAAGACCCTAGGTTACGAAGCTGCGCAGGCAGCACCAGGAACGGCCCACCATACAGGCAAGCGCGGTGCGCAATGACGCGGACGGCCCCACTCAGCAGGTCCATCGACATACCTGGGTGCGATGGCAGCGACCGTTATCATAAAAGATCTCTCTCAGCTTATTCGAGGCGTATGCCAGTCCCTGCTTCACCATGGGGAAGTGCTCGGCGTCCGGCCCTGCACGCCCAGTCGGTGCGGACACATTAGCACAGATACACAATAGCGCACTTGCAGCCTTGAGCGGCGTGCCACAACACCACTCCCACTGAGCGATGCAGTTTTGCGTCATCACACAAAACCAGATAAGCGTACTAGCCGCTGCAGCTGCCCTAGGATGACTCTGCATGCTGACGCACCTGCGGCCTTGAAAGCATTATCTCCCAATTGAAGCGTGTACCAGGCATCTGCAAGGATTCAATCACGCACGCTCAATTCGAGCACGGTTAGGTGTCAGGTGCGGTTGTTGGTAAGCATCTCAGGTTTCCAGATAGGAAACATGGATGTGCTTTGCATGGGTTGGTTTTCCACATGTCGCGGTTCACTACCGTGAGAAATTCCTTCATCCCCGCTTAACGGTCATCCGCACCTTTGACGAGCTTGAGGCACGTGGCAACGCTTGCGCGTTTAGCAGGAATCAACGACGGGTCTTCCGTGACGGCCAGCTCCTGCGCAGTTGCATGCACGGGCGGGTGCAAGGTCAAATCTCTGAACAGGAGGAGTTTTATAGGACTTCATGTTAGCGGTGCTGAACAGCTGGCCTGCGGCCAAACATGCCAGGGGCAGCCTGTGAGGAACACAGACGAAACATGCATTGCGGACGCAAGGGGGGGCTGCTTGACGTTCAGGCCCATGCAAATGCATGCATCTCACGCAGTTGGTCCCTGCTGCACCACACACGTGAAGATGCCCGTTGAATCGACCTCTATGGCCACCATAAGTTGCAGATCTTTTCGGACCGACTTATGCCGATCCATGCCCTTTGAATCGCCGCTGTGCCATCGGTCTTTAAGGAAGCGCTAATCGCATTGCCAGTATTTGAGTGTTTGCACATTTTGAAGGTTACATAGTGTCGTACCTGGGCAAAGAATACCGAGCGGTACGTCCTGGCTGCCATGAAGTTGACCACCGAGTGGACCGCGACCATGCTGATCACGCCCTGCGCACATTCGTAATGTGCCGTACACATGCCATGTTATACACGCAACGCGGGCTGGTGGAGGAGGACAGTTCGGGTGGGTGCAGCTGACCTGAAGGCGCACGCACGCATACTCCGAATATGGCTCAGGCGCCTGGAACTCTTGACAACGGCACTGAGCACTACAATTGCAACTCCATTGGTATAAAACGACCTGTTAAGGGGCTCGGAGCAGTGGAGCTCACCTGCATGTGGACGACCGCCACAGCATAGATGGCGATAACCTGCAGCCACGTGGTCCAAGAGCACACTCATGGGTACTGGCCGCGGGCACGCCGACAATTGGACAAGCGGACTGTCGTCACAAAACACATGTGACCCATGCAAATCGGGTGATGAGATCTGAACGAACGAGGTGCCTGGGGATGCCGGGAACCTCCGAGGAGCACCAGGGAGCCGCGGGCAGGAAGGCTTAGGGCCCCACGCAGCTGAATGAGCCCTACTAAACCCCGCCCACAGGAGCCGGCAATGTAGAGCAAACCGCTCTCCTTAGGAAGGGAGAATTCTCCCACAGTCTCAGGGTAATACCTAAAATCATATATAGGCCGCTTACCAGCGCTGACCAGACCAAGAAGGGCAGGAGTATGATGACGGTCTCCTTGGAGGTGGTGCGGAGCCGCCTCTTGGTGCTGTCGGATCCGGAGCGGGGAAGCGTACGACCATGCTGCCTGTGGATGGGCGGGCGGGGCCAACGGCATCAGCTCAGCCGCCCGCATGGACGCGAAGTCAAGGCCCGCGTGCGGCCGCGTAGCCCCGTGGCTCCGTAGCTGCATCCGTAAGGACGCGTTCAGCACGGTGCAAAGCGCGGCAACAAAAGGCCCAACCCGCGAGGTAGCGGGAGCAGGCGCCCTGACCAGGCACCAGCATGGAGATGATAGGCGGGAAAGCCACTGCACGCGGGCTTGGCCTAAGGACAGGCCCCACGAGGGACTGCAGTCTAGCGTCCGAGAACGATGCCAAGTGAGCTTGGCGCAGGCCCACCCCGTGCCTACAGCAGGCACGGAGCATGCACGCCGTAGGCACGTACCTGCCGCGCAACAGCCGGCGGACTCTCCACTGCGCCCAGCTCCAGCAGCGGACAAGCTTGCCCCCCATACCGCCCGCACTAGGCTTGTCGTACTTGTCATCGTACGGCAGCGTTCGGCGGCCGTACCGGCCATCCGCGGTGCCTTCGACGGCGCCGTTGACGTCGCGACTGCTGGCCACGCCGCCAGCCGTAAGCGGGCTGGCGGCCGCGCTACCACCGCCGACTGCCGTTAAGGGGGCCTCGTCATCCAGCTTGAGCGTCGCACGTCGCTTTATCTTGGCGACACCGCCTTCCTCCCCAGACACAGCGTCATCGTCCAGGCTCTCCTGTTGCTGTTGCTGCTGCGGCTTCTCTTCCTCCTCGTCCTCCTCGTCATCGTCCTGCGTCGGTGGCAGTAGCCCCAACGCGTTGCGATGCGCCACGTGGTGAGGTTGGAGTAGCCTTCTTCCTGTCCGGCCCCTCACGTCCACAGCAAATCCACACCACACAGAAACGCATTGTCGCTTATAGATATGACATATGAGCTTACCTCAACGAAAAGAGTTGTGTTTTGGGACGCCAGAGCACGTGTGAGACCCTACGTAATTAACGGGGCACAGGAATCGGATGTATCGAAGGTTTGGAGTCCAGTTAGAACAGGGACGCAGACAGGGAGGTCATCAACCAGGCGAAACCAAACTGTTGTGCAGCCGGGCGTTACGCCCTTTTAACCATCTGCGCATGGCACGGGCGTCCTGTAGTACGGCAGCGTCACGGTCGTACGTCATGGCACTGACCACGGGGATCACAAGGAAGAGACTGTACAGCTTGTACCGCTGGGCCGCGACGGCTCGTAGTAGGTACGCCAGGTAGCTGCAAGCAGGGTCGCCGTGGGGAGGGCGACGGGCGAGCGAATTTGGAATGGCCGCATGGCGAAGACCGCTCGCGCATAAATTCATGTAAGGCGCGACATGGTCTACGCTACAGGCTTAAAGACGCGAAGCCAGAGGACTCTGCCACAACAGCATAGATACGCCAGTCTCTCGAAACGTCAGCCCACAGCACGAGGCAAGTCAGGCTACCAAAATGTACTTTCTTGGTGTCGGCAAGCAGGCCGGTCCTTGGGTAGACGGTACGCGTTACACATAACCAGTTGGCAGCGACTTACCAGGCAGCAACACAGCTGACAAGGGCGCCCTCCACGGCAAGGAAGATCAGCTGTAGGGTGTCAACCTGTGCGATGTTTGACAGCGGGAGGCGGGGAATTCCGTCATATACAGGTATCGGGACGGGTACTGAGGGCCGGCTTAGGAGTTCATTGCTCCAGCACGGGAGGCGCCGCCCGAGCTGCTGATATGCGCTGCGTTCCTCGACGCGATGTTGCGTCGCTGCTGCAGGGAGGAGGGGGTATGGGAGCCTCAAGACTGGCCTGCCGTAGGCAGCAGTCCCCGCTGCAGCATAGTCTGGTCCTGTACGACACCAGTCACAGGCGGCACGGTACCAGTCACAGGCGGTACGGCACCTACCCAGTGAGTGCTGTCCACGGCCACGAACAAAAGGGCGTCTAGGATCTGCAGGCGAGGGGAGATAGGCTAAGCAGAGGCGGGGACACGTCCCGGATCCTAGGTGTGCTGGCCGTCGCATGCCTTGACACACGGAATGGGCATGTACCACCTAGGCGTCGCACTTATCTGATGCAGACACCGTATCCTGTTCCATCGGTATCCAGGACTCTATCAGCCACACATTCGCGCAAAACACATGAGCAGAAAGCACTTCATCTCAGCACCATGCGTGCGCCGCTTACCAGTCTGGAGACCCTGAATAGCTCGGGGCCGCTCTTGAGCAGGAATTGGGCGGGCGCAGTCTCGGAGACGACCGTGCCGTTCAGAACCCATTCATCATAATCTTGCTCTATGTACTTTGACATCGTGAAAAAGCGGGTTGCGAAATCCTGCACAGTTGCACAGCAGAAAGCCAGCTTTCTTTCCCAGTCCGAACGCAGTCGGTACCATGCAGTGGCAGCTACCTACGTAGGGTCTGCACGCGCACACGCATCCGGGTCCTCCCTCTCATGGCTGTACTGGGTGCATCCATCCGCAGCAGTTTGCTCGCCACAGCAGACGATGCCAGACCCCTGCAAGTCCCCCGAATGCGCCAAAACCCCTTGCTAGTGCCCTTGCAACCGACACGGTATGGTCTTTGATAGGATGTTCACATGAGCGGCTGCACGTGGGGCTTCATGGACGCGCAGTCCCTGCACATAGAAACTACATGTGCACTCAACTCACCCAGACGGTCACGTTGATGAACCTGTCCGAGCCGTTAGCGTATTTGCCTTCCCAGACCTGTGAAGAAAGACAGGGCGCGGCGAGGGAGGAAGGACAAAGGGAGGCGAGGCATCGGCCAATGCCTACCATGGGGAACCCGAACCCGGGAGACACGCCCGCAACAGGCACAGTACAGGCAAGTCACACTGGCAGTGCTCCGAAAACGGAAGGTGATACCGCCTGCCTGCCTGTTAGTCGTCTGACACGCATACGCCTCACCGGATAATGTGCGTAATAGAGGAGGTTGATGGCCGCTGTGGACGCGTGGTGCACCTCATGGATCTCGTTAAACAGCCCCTGCGTGGGGCATAACGCGCTGAGTCACGACTACGCTTGGATGGCTTGCGTGCCTGGACTTCTTTTGTCCCTTTCCCACGCCATGCACGACACCCTGCATGCGTCCAGGCCAACGAAGAGCCCTATCAGCCGTCTTGTAATGCTGCCTCCCTCACCTTCATCTCCTCCGCATTGTCCGAGATTCGTTTCACAAAGGCCTGCGGAATGGGGGTGCACGTTGTAAAGAACACGAGTCACAGCTTCAGCAAGGCGCTTGTCATGTCTTTCCAAGTTGCCAACTATCATTGAGGCGCGCCGCGCAGCAGCCGGGATCGGGCGGGGTGACTTACCGGAGCGTCGGCCGCCGTGAACAGGTGTGGCAGGGTCTTGTTCTTCGAGATCATGTCCAAGGACCTCACATCTGTGAGAATCTAAACAAAGAGAGCAACAAGGGCGGTGCAGCGGCGTTCGCCGGCTTCTATGCCAATGTGCAAACATGTGCAATGCGTGCATGGGCGTCCCGTGCACACACTGGTGAGTACCTACAACGACACCATCACTTTCGCGCTTACGCTCGTCGTATGCGTTGTTCCTTTTCAACACAGGTGAGCGGGCGGCGTCGGCCGTGTTTCTCTCTGGGACACATTTAAAGTAAGTAGAAGAGGCGTGAAAGCGCAAGGACACCGCGCTGGTCAAAGCGGCCCTCCCGGTCATCTCAGCCGTGCCATCTCGCACCTGGTGCATGTAGCGCTGCGCCTGGCCGCTGTGCCCCAGCTGCACCATGCTGGAGCGCTGCGAGTCGATGGCCCTGATGGTGAGCGAGAAGCAGATGGTGTGCACGGCCGTTAGGAGGGCTACTGTGATGAGGGCGTGTAGCTGGAAGCGCCGGGACACCTGCGGTCGGCAGTACGTAGTATGGGCGGGGATATAAGCGGACACGAACGCGTTCAGTTTGGCCACCGTACTACCTGCAGTGCCTGCAGCGGGGACGTGATACCGGACAGCGAGCGCTAAAATGGCTATGGGTGCGCAAGCGGGTCAAGGCCGCGCACGGTGCATTGCCGACGCGGCCCGACAACCATGGGACTACTACGCGGACATCGTTTCCACGGATGGGGCGGGCATTGTGGGAAAACTCGTTTTTGCCCCACCTGCTGCGCATGGCTGCTGTCCATCATCTTGACCAGTTTTTTGAAACGTTTGCCGCGCTTGTACTCAGCGCCGCCTGCACCTATTTTAAGAAAAATATGATGGTAGCGGTGCGAAATCAGAGTTGGTCATCGGGACGGCCCCAAGGGGGTGAGTGCATGTATGTCGCATGGCGGATCCGGATGCACATACTTTGGGTCTCAGCAAAGGCGCGAGGAGCAGGGGGCCCGCGCAGTACGCTTGGACAGTGGCCTTGCCGGTATGCTGCCTAATGGACAACGCACCCGAAAGTGCAGATGCAGAGCTATGGCCCGCCTCAGACGGGGCGTCTTCCTCCTGGCCCTCGGCCTCAAATTCGTGAGTTTGCGACTTGTGCATGGCATTGTTCTGGGCCATGGGACCGGCCAGCTCAGCCTCCGCATGGTTTCGCGGCCTCACGAAGGACTTGTTGTGGAGAAGCTTTGCCTCGGGGCTCGGCTGGCGCGTCTGGCCCGCTTCGGTTTCAGCGCCGTCGCTGCCCTTCGATTGCTCCTCGTCGCTCTGCACAAAATACACGAAGGGTTGGCGGGTACTGATTGAAACAAACCGCGTGCATCCAAAAGGGCCACAAATGAGCTGACGTGGATGGTATTAGGCATAGGGAGCAGCAGCAAGTGGACCGGCGGCCGAGCATCGTCGTGCGAGCCTTGCGTAAGGACCTTACCTTCTCCGAGGGGCAGACAGAGTTTTGGTAGTACGCCCCTGGGGAAAGAGGACGCGACGCAGGTTGGCTGCAGAGGTAGAGGCGTGATTAACGTCCGAAAAGCATTCAACGCCATGTGTAAGCACGCCCCGCGGGGGCATTGCACTGGGGTATCCTTGCTACAGAGAGGGCGGTCCACTCGTAGGCAATGGGGCGTCGCACACCTTTGCTTGCCACCCACTCCAAGATCCTCGTCGTGCCAGCAGACGACTTGGACTGCGCATGGCGGCGATCAATAAGCACGCAAACAGCAAAGTTGTCAGACGCGGGGCTTGAACGAGCGGCCATGAACAACAGCTTGCGAAAGAAGCAGCTGCAAGCCGTAGTCTCAGCGAAGGCCGCAGTAAGAGAATCGGGTAAGGGCCAACTTACAGCTATCCTCTTTACTCCGCTGCCGTCGCTGTCGCTGCTGTCACCCTCGCGACCTTCGTTTTGGATCCTTCGCATCAGGTCTGCGGCGGGGCGTCGGGATTTGCATGGGGCGTCCATTTCCATCTCAGCCTCGTGGCACCAAGCGGAGCGACTACAACACAATGCCAATGAAGCTATGAAGCATCGGTTTTGCACAAGGTCCATCGCATCGTGAGCATCAACAGAGCAGAAGCGTCTGCCCGGGTGTCCAAAGTGGCGTGACACTGCGCGTGGATCACATTACTCACCATCGTCAATGGGGCTCGGCAGGCTCTTGGCACCCCCTGGTCCGAGGTAGCCCTTGAGCGTCGCCGGTGTCGCGCCAGGCAGGGTTGGCTGCCGGGGTGGGGGCTTTGGCGACGCTTCGGCCAGCGGCGGCGTGAGTCGACTCGGCACGCCCGCGCGCAGTCGGTCGCCGTCGCTGCCGGCGCTTCCCACATTCCGAACCTCCTTCAAAAGATCGCCTAGCACGGTGTAGCTGACCTGACGCGGGGTCGTAACGCCGCCGCCACCCGGCGCCGCTCCCGTTGCCACCGAGCCGCTTTGAGACCCGCCGTTGGCAGCAGCACAGGGCTCGGCAATCACGGAACCGACGACGGCGATGAGCCCAGACGTCTGCACCGGAAGTGAGTCTAGGGAGACGGTAGGCCTTGGGCTCGTAATGCCTGGCGGCGTAGCGACCTTGCTTATGGAGACTGACCGCTTGGCCGCGCGTTCCGATATGTCCAAGAGTGGAGGCGCAGGAGCGGAGGCGGAATCAGCCTCATCAGGCGACACGGAGGGCTTGCGGCTGGGTGGCGGCGGCATGGCCAGCGCAATGTCGACACCGGAGATCCTCAGAGGGTGTTGCTCCGAGTCGCCCAGCACCGCGACAGCAGCGGCTGCCGGGAGGATCTCCGGCTTGCCCGCAACCCCGGTTGCGTCCTTGCCAAACACCGGGTTCGAAAAGATTGCCTCCGCGGCCCTTCCCGCGGCGGACCCCGCAGCAGTGTGCGGTCCAGCAGCTGCCAAGCGGGCCGCAGCCGGCGCGGCCCGGAGCCCATTGTCAGTTACTGGCATGAGTCGGAGCCCGGTCTCGGTTATGGTCACCATCCGCTGGCCAGCCTCAGGGGCTGGGGCCACCCGGCCCCTGGCACCGGTAGCGGACGCAGCGAGCGTGGTCCGCTTGGGTCCGGGCACCATGGGCGCCACGTGGGTGCGCAGGACGACGGTCAGGGGGTGCCGGGGCAGGGGCTTGCCCACCACCTGGACGTCCAGAGCGAGCGGCCTGCCGTCCGAGTGCAGCCCCTGCAGGACGTGCACGGGGCCGACCTGCGAGCGGGATCCAAAGCGGGTCGGAGCACGTGGTGGACTGCCGGCCCTCAGCATAACGTAGGGCCGACACAGCGGGTGATACAAAAGGGTCCGCAAGCGCGCGTGACGGTTCGCGTGGTGCAGCGGCGTCACACTTCAGACAACTGCCTTCCGGGGCGCCCATGGGTGCACTATTGCCAGTCGCCAACCGCCGTACGCTCTGGCCCGTGCACGCCCGCTCTGCAAGACGCGCCGCAGTCCCCACCTTTACGTTGACATCCTTCTTATCCGACTTAAGGCTGCTCTTCTTGTCGCCCTTTAGGGTCAGCAGCTCTGACGGGCCCTTCCGGTCCGGTGGCATCGTCACGAGGTCCGCAAACATGCTGCCGAGAAGCGCTTGGCCGGGCAGGCCGAACAGCAGACCCACGGGTCGCAGCGTCTCCTCCAGCACCCCAGTGACGCGACCTAAGCCGTCCAGCTCGAGCACACCGCTGATGCTAGCGGTTGGCCAGAGGTCCGCATAGACGACTGGCACTGACTCGCAATTGTCGTCCTCCGGGGTCTCGACGTGCACCTGCGAGAGATTGGAGCAGAAAGTGCATCCCTCAGCCTCCCTCAGGCTATGCACTCTTACGGGTCGCACGCGTTAAAACAGCAGGGTGCGTTACAAGCTTCTTTTTGCACAACAAAAGCTGTTGCTGCTCTTACTAAGCATCGTAGCAGTCCGGATATATGACGTGGAAACAACTCCACTTGACCCCACACGCACCTGTAGCACCGCCGGCTTCGCCATGGCCTTCCTAGTCGCAGCTCCCATGGAGACGCCAACGCTCATCCTGGGAGGCGGCATTACCACAACCCGCCAGCTATGGCCGGGGGTGCCGAGAGCCCTGCGATTGGAGCCGACAAAGGAGGGAAGCCTTCGCGTAAGCTACAATCCGATAGGCGAAAGATCCTGCTCCGCCTTGCGTTCACAGCACCGGTAGCGTGTTCTCAGGCGACGCGGGAATGAGAATTGGGCCTCCTAGGGGCTCACCTTGACACAATCGACCCAAGCATGAGGAGCCCGTGGGACGTCAGGGGCTCCCCGGCTGCAGGCGTCAAGCCGTCGATGATTTCCCACAGGGGCCTGCCGATGACCTGCACAAGGTATGGACCGCGCTCTCTTGGGAACAAATATGATATTGGCAGGGCCAAGTCAGCGTTATGCATGCGTGGCGATGCTGGCTGACACGAAGGTATGAGCCTCCAGTGTACGCCACACGCTCGTCTTATGCACCTGCCGGGATCCATGCCTACTTCCCAGTAGGCAGTAGTGATCGTCTTCCGTACCAGTGATGGCAAGTATCAAGATGCACCAAGGCGCTGCTAGCGTGCGCTCACCTGGCCCTGGTCCAGTCCGAACAGGTGCTTGAGCGAGCCGTCAACCACTGCTGCGACAAGCCCGTCCTGGGCGACACGCAGGCGCAAGCGCCGCTCCGCCAGCGCGTTCTCGACGGACGACCTGCGGTGGCACAGCAAGGGCCCTGCAACCTCAGCAATGAACAGTCACACAGTAGCGACGGACGCTGGCTTTGGGCTCCGGCCGAGCAGCCGCTGCAACCCAACGGTGCATTTCAGAACCATTTCGTGGCACGCGCCCTAGCGCCGTCATGGTTGCCGGGCTACGGTGCTACGCAGCGGCCGTGGGGTGAAGGCATTGGAGTGCCCACCCATTATCGGGTCGCCTTCATGCCACGCAGGTCACCCACCCGGCCATGCGCACGGCATGCATCAGCTCGCCAGATATGTCGCTGGTGGTCACCGCCACGCGCATGTAGAGCGGCTTGCCGGCGGCGGTGCGCATCTCCAGGGTGGGCCCGCTTGGCCCGCCCTTGCGGCAGCTGTTTGGGCGCTGGCTGGGCGCAGTCATGACAGTGGTGTCCTGCAGTTGCGCGTCCAGCCATGTCAGTACGTCGATCGTCTTTGATACAAGGAGCGAACAGCGCGCACAGCGGTAGGCACAGAAAACGTCAAAACAATCTGCTCACCCGCAGGAATCTCGTGTGCATGTCCTTCCATGGCGACGGCAGGAAGTCCGAAAAGGTATACCCAGCCAGCACATCCGCTGAGGACAGCGCCGTGCCCAGCACGCCGCGGCCCGCAAACAGCTCGGCGCCGCGGTTGGCGCAGCCACCGGCGCCGCCCGAGCGCCTGTCCGTCAGGCCCGCTGTGTCTTTGAGCCAGGCCGCGAGGTCAGGCGATGCGTGTACAATCGTGCCATTGTTGGTCACGACGAGCAGCTGCGCCGGATCCGGATCAACAAGCGCAATTCGGAGCTCATGCACGGGCGTGTCCTGGGCCTCTGGAGCGCACAGGATACGCCACAGGCAGCAGCAAAGATTAGAATTTTAAGAGAGGCAGCGGAAGTGGGCCGCGCATGGTGGCCTGTGCCCGCACCGCAGCTCGCAGCCACGAGGACTGCAGTGAGGAAGGACGGATCACATTGCACCGTAGACCGGGCGCAAGCGTATGTGAGGGCGAAGCAAGCAAGCAAGCATGTCCAGGATTGTGAAGAGGCGGATGCAGGTGAGCGCTGAACCCGTCGACGCAACGCGAAACTTTCATAGGAAGGCAGCCGCGCTTGTCGTACCCTTGGTGCTGAGCCGTACGGTGCAGACGATAGGGACATTGTCGTACTTATGCGCCACGCTGCAGGGCAGCACGCTGTCGTTGCTAGGGCTCTCCTTGGCCAGCGTCATCAACCTGACGGATGGGCCGTTTGGCAGGCCTTGGGGTCAGCTGCAGGGTACGCGGGCAGTTCAACAGCATAGACGACAGAATGCCATTCGCCCTTTGACCCACTCTGTCGAAAACAGCAAACACGCGCTGGAGATAGGGTGAGAAGATCAGCAGCACGGTATCTGCCAGCCGCCTGCTCGCGCACACACCTCCTCATGATGCCATTTCCGCTCTGGCCGCGCTGCACCCCGGGAGCGCTTGGGTTGTCAGACTCGTCAAGTGTGAGGAGGGTCACCAGGCTGGCGCCGTTGACCTCTGATGGACTCCACCTGCGTGCACGTCCCAAAGCCAAGCGTTCCTCAGTGCCGCGCGTGGGCCACGATCCATCCATGGGCCGAATCGGATGACAACCCGGCCATCATAAGAGGTGACGAGCGACAGCGCACTTTCAACAGGTACAGGTCGACCAACTGTGACGGAGCTGGCATTCGCACTACTGCAGTCAAAGCATTAGTTACAGATACAGCAGACCGACTGTGATACGCACCCGAAGGTAACTGCGAACGGCGGGTCGCAGGCGGCGATGGTCCCGTTAGCCGTCACCCACAGGCTGGCCATGCCCTTGACGGGCGGAATGGGCTCCAGCAGAGCGATGATGGTTGAGTCCTCGCCGGTGCCTGACGCAATGGCAGGAGCAGGCATGAGGACGGGCTGCGGTCGAGTTTGCATACCCTTGGCGTGCACCACTGGGCACCGCGCATGGGTGCGTCAGCGGTCGTCGCTGGCAGCTATCGTGCACGGCCGCGCCGCATCAACCTTTTGACAAGCCTCCTTACAGCAGCCCCGACGCTGGGCGACCCGCCCTGCCACCGGGGCACGTACACACCTGACGCCCGGCTGAGCGACAGCCTCACGGGGAAGGCCACCCGCTCGCAGTGCATGCCGACGAGGACCGACTCATGGTGCCCCGCTTGGTTGCCCTCCCCGACCGACGACGCGACAGCAGCCGGGATCGCGCCCGGCTCGGCGCACATGGCCGCCATCTGGGCGGCCAGCCAGCGGTTGCAGTGCGGCGCCAGGAGGGCCGACAGGGGTTTGCCCTCGAGGGTCCCTGCATGCAGCAGCACGCAGCGGCACGCACGGCATCACAAGAGTGTCTCGGTACAGGGAGTGTGCATGAACCATACGGGAGGTGTCGGGTTATGGACATACAGCCGCCGGGGCAGATACGGCTCGGCATGTCTAGCGTACCTCGTTTGTATCCGAAGCACATATGTGTTTGGCGGTTGGCCTGCAGGAAGGGCGGACGAACAGGGGCTACTGGGACAGCTAGGAGGGCCATTCCCAGTGCGAAAGGAAATGGGGTGTGCGCACTTGGCCTCCCAGGCAAAGCATCACGGCCTTTGCAACGCAAACAGCAATCTCGTACCATTTGGATTTCGCCCGTTGAGTTCACGACTAGCACTGCCGTACTGATGTCGTCCATACGGCCCAGAGGGGTGCCTGTTGAGAATTTGGGCCGCATATTTATTTGTTGCACGCGATCTGAATATAACAAGCGGGACAGCGCGCCCCCAATTCCGATTCTCCAAAGTGCCGACACCAGCGAGTCGGTGGGGGCTGCAGCCCTACAGGACCCCTGTCCACACCAAGTTACTTGAAGCGGACTTGCCATACGTTCAGGGACGCTCTTACCGTCCGGCAGCACGGGTCCGCTCCCGTCTCCATTTTTCATCTCGTCAAGTCGGTCAGCTTCCGTGAAGTACTCCGACTGTGCGTCACACAGTGTGAAGCACATGATCAGAACTAGTGGACCAAGACGAAAGCAGAACCCAGTGGGCGCCGAAGGTCAAGGTGTGTAGAGCCTTTGACTCAGCTTTGACTCAGCACAGGCCTCTCAGAGAGTCCCCGCTTTGCAATCCCTCCAGTCCCATCCGTGCCCTCGCAACTTACAGCGGCCCACTGCACGGCTCGGCGTTGGTACCAGCGACGGAGGCGGAAAGCGTTTTGAGTAGGGCGCAAGATCGGGTAAGAACGGTGGATTGGCCGCGGGATCGGTTACGTGATGTATGGGCAAGGATGCGAGGTCGGTCAACGTGTACAATGCATCACCACACGTACGGTGCTTTCGTACTGTTCATCTCCGGCTGATCTGCAGCAATGTCTAACCAGTGCATTTTCACTTACGGGGTCATTCTTGATGGTCAGGAGGAACTTGCCATATAGCCGCACAAGATTCGGGTTGTTGCTGTAGCTCTCCAGCACCATCCGATACGCATTCTGGGCCTGCGGATAAAAAGTTGGCAACCAGGTACCGCGTGATGAGCAAGCCCAGCACTACATAACCACGCCGCTGCAGCTGGCAGAGAAACCTCACACGAAGCCTTCACGCGCCAGCATGGTGAATCACATGCAGGCCAATATGGATCATCAACGACCACTATACTGCCCGTACCCCACCTGGTGCACAGAGCTCTCAATCTTTCCAAGGGATCTGCTGAGCTGCGTGAATGACACGCTGTACGAATCTAGCGCCCTCCTGCGGTATCAAACGGCAATGGCGACGCCGAGTGGGTGCAACTGGCTGAGCGCGACGCAAAGGGATTACGACGGCCGCAAGGAGTGTTACCCAGCAAGGATAGCAAAACTGAAGGCGCGGGCAAGGCAAGCGTGACGAGCAAGCCATGGATAGACCGTCGAGTTGGCAACGCAAACAGGCGACATGCAGGCAACGTGATGCAACCGAGCATTCGGATCCGGGGTTGGGACCGACCAGAAGTTACACATGGCTTGCAGCGCCTCGCGGTGCAGCCGCACCACCATCCTCTGCAATCAGGGCAGATAGGTAGTGGTTCCACGCTTATCGCCTTGCCGCCATGTTTGGGACTAAGACACGCGGCGTGACCTTACAATGAGCAAGGGCATACACGCCAGCAATGGGTTGAGACAGTGCGCATGACATGTCAAGGACGGCATATGTTACGGGCACAGGGGCCCTCACACCTGCTTGCGCTGGTATTCAACGTATCTGCGGATGGCAAAGGGGCAAGGGAATGAAAAGGGTGATACATGTGCTCTTGAGTAACACTTCAATGCCATCACAAACCCATATTTCCATTAATGTACTTGTGTGTAAAGTGTTATTTATCACAGAGGCTTGGCATTCTGAAGACACTGGAAGACACAGCAGCCCGAAGCTCGGCCGGGAGACCGGTCAGACCCGGGCGCTCGGAATCACCGCTACCACGCGGCAGACTGCAGAGTATCGTACAATATCGTACGAACGTGCATGGTGTTCCCACTCACCCCAAAAGGTCCATGTTGACGCCATCGTTGGCACTGTTGCCCGCTGCCTTTTGCTGTGGGAAGAAGAAATGAATGCTCGTCAAGTAGGGGCGGGCGCCACCTCGTGACGGTGCCGTACCAGGCGTGTCATCGGATGCGTTGAGTCAGCACAGCGCTGCGCTGAAGCAATTTTAAGATAGGGCTGCAATTCGGAAGTGCGCTAGCTGCAGCCAAGTCCCTTCGGCCAGTGAGCAGTCCACGTACGGGTAGACCCGCTGGGGACAACAAAGCTGCTTACCGTGGCCTGCTGCTGCCGCACGAACATGATAAAGCGGCACATCATTCCCGGGTGGAGCTTCCGCGCGTCCTGCGAGGCGGGGCCCCACATGCATGTGAACGGCGACCAGAGAAGCAAGACCCGCCATACATCCCAGGGCGCACCTGGACGCGGCGTCCACCACTCTGGCTGACGCCGAGGACGTCAATCATGAAGTTGGCGTGGACCAGCACCATGTAGGCGCTCTTTGGGAACATCGCCAGGCCGGCCTGTCGCGTCGGCGCGGGAATGATGTGTGAATGCAACGTTCCTATCGGTAAATACGGGCCACAGTCGGTCGAGAGCAACTTTGGCTTAGCCCCCTAGCTACGTAGCCGGCGGGTTGGAACACATCCATCTCTTGATGAGCACGGGGCGCCCTCAGGCGCGTAGCGTTTGCGTCACATGCAGTGTTCGAACGTGTCAAACACAACCTGTTCACCGCGCACCCACACACGGAGCAGACGGCTCACTTTGATAACTTGGTGCGCCTTGCCGATGGCCTCCGTATCCACCGTATACCGGTCTTTCCAGACGCGGCAACACCTGTTGATGAGGGGCGCAGACCCCACACGTGCGGGCAACCCCGCCGTTCATTTGCCTGGCTCTCCTCCAACCGCACTACGAAGCCTAATACGGGCAACGAATGCGGAAGAGAGCGTCTCCCCAGCGCTGTGCAAAGACACACCAACCTTGCAACGATCTCGACATCCCGCGGTGAGTCCAAGTTCTCGCACACGTCCTCGAGCTTGCAGTTGGGTACCGCGTTCCTGTATGCCCAGCAGCGGCATTTGCCAACACCAAATGTGGTGAGTTCAACAGGCTTGCCCTTCAGGAGAGCCTGCTGGAGGATGCTTTATCGTTGTGGGTATGCACACCGTGCGCCCGGGCTGCCCACTCCCGCCAAAACTTTCAGTGTGCTTGGCGGCTGGCTTCGAACAAAACCATTTGGCATGACTTACGCGAGAGCCTTCAGGGCTGTGTCGGTCATCCTCCGGATTGCGGCCCATGAAATGAGCATGCCCGCAAAAAACGCCGGCCCCAGGCCCGCCAGCATGGCGAGCGTAACCCGCTGGGCCCAGCGCTCGCGGGTGTGTTGGTCGTCGCTCGAGTGGAAGACAAGCAGCATCAGCATTGAGGAGCACCAGAGAATGGTGATTGACACGCCGGCTTTGAGGTAGTTGACCCATGCCACCAGATTTGGTGCCTGATGGGAGCGACAAGCGGAGAGCGAGGCGCATGGAAGGACCACGCAGTTAGGGGATGGAAAAGAATATGGTGAGAAAACCGTGTGAGATAGCAAAGCGGCGCAAAGGCATCCGTGTGACAGCGTAAGTGTCGCGTCCTGCCCGCGTCATTTAGGCACCAGCAATACGAAGTACGGACGGGTCCCTGCGCTGCCACTCACAGGAGACGGGGACTTACCCAGCGGATGCATTGCCACGTGAGGGCAAGTGACAACGCAAGATAGATGCACGCCGACACGCGACGCCAGCCGATGAAGACATCAACCATCGTCAGCAAGACCTGCAAGTTGTTTTGGACAGTCCGTGACTGTGGCACAAAACTGCAAAAATAGAAACCGCCGTGCCCTCTAATGTGCGTCTGCAGAAGTAACCTTCCAAGAAGTGAAGGGAGATGCACGGTGCTGTCCGTACGCGCCCAAACTCCACCTTTATCGAAAAGGCCATGACCTCCGCCCCGCTGTGTCCCAGAGCCAGAGGGCGCCGGGAGAGGGGGTTAACCTCCACCTGCGCCCGACACAAGGGCATGTCAGGAGGACGGAAAACCAGTTGTGGGATTTGAGCATAAGCGCTCCATGGTCAGACGACGAAATAGCAAGGACGCATACCGGCATGGCGAATGATGCAGAAGTATAGCGCCGTAACGTAACGTGTCTTACCTCAGACATGTTGAGCAGCATGCCGATCACCACGAAGAGGAGGAGGGAGAGCGCGGAGGTAATGGCATGCGCGATATGCGGCGTCGTGGCGCAACCTGCAAATCATAGAGACGCATACTTACGATAGAAACCAGTTTGTGGCCAGACACTCCCTGTACACAAAGAGTCCATGCAAAAAAATACAGAGACCCTTGTGCGAGTTGCTGATGGGCAGCCCCGATTGGACCCGTGGGGCTCTGCTACGGCCTGCCAAAACGCGTTCGTGTTCTGGCAGTCGTGTTCAACGCAATTAGACACGTAGAGCCAAACTAGCATGCGTATTCTCAGGCCGTCCTGGCGCACTGGCAACGAGCCCACACGCCCTCCGTTGCTGGACGTGTACACGCGCAACTACCGATGCCACCCTATGTGCAGAAGGCTCGCGGGTCTGGCAGCCCGTCAGCCGTCTTTAAGCAGCCCATGGGTCGCTGCTTTGTCCCCAACCACCAGCTGTAACCTCACTGTACGACGGAAAGAGGCCAAAGCGCAGATGCGGCTCCTCTGGTCCCGTATACTGGCAACTGATACCAAGCTGTGGGCATGGGAAACAAATGACATAAACTAGGTAGGTTCTACAAACCAGACCGACCGTGCCTTCAACAATATGGCAAGAAGATGGAGCACTCTGCTTTCGTGCGCTTGCACGCTTGCCTGCAGCATTGGCGGACAGGCCCCGCGACTTCGCTTCCAAATGTGTGCCCCCCTAGGTGTCCGCCTGACCTGCAGGAGGTTGAGCGATGCCACGTCGAAAGCCTGGAAGAACACTCCGGAGAATATGCGAAGCACCTGAAGATACGTACAAAAGGGTGTTGTAGGAGTGTAGTTGTTTTCGCGCACGGCTGGCCCAACCTGACCATGTGCATGTGGGACTGACGCGGCACTCCACACACGCAAAAGAACTGCCGTTTGGAACGCAATTGAGCCATGGCCAAGCAGGTATGGCACCCCTGGCCGCACCTTGATGGGCCACACGACAGGGAACTTCTGCTCCTTGAAGCACCACGCCACCCACACGCACATGGCCACATTGACCGCCAGCAGCGCCACCATCGAGTACAGCACCGCCAGGTAGGCGCCGTAGCCCTGCAATATAGTGTAGGTAAAATCGATAAAGGCTTGATAGGTGAATGTGTAGGCTCATGCCCGAGCGACGTGGCAGCGATATGGCGGAGGCAAGTGCACGAAGAATCACCTTCGCCCATATGCGCCATGCCCGCCGCAGAGCGACTCTAGCTAAGTCGGCGGTCTTGGGTTTATACCGGCCAGGGCTGCGTGCCGAAAGGGTGTACTATAGCAAATGAATCAAGCAGGCTCTGTACCCGTGGACTATCGCGGTGATGACGCAGCAGAACAACACCAGGCCGCCATTACGGTTGCATGCTTGGCCACGGTCACTTAGTGGGCATGGCCACCGTACGGGCATCTCTATCCAGTTAGCACGGCTGGGTGCGCCGTCCCCCGTCTACGCGCGATTCGGGAAGGGGCCCCGGACCTGCCGGCGGCGCCTACCCGCTGGAGGGGCGCCTAGTCCTTGCCGCAACTTACCAGATCGGCCAGCCATGTGAAGTTCAACACGCTAACTGCCTTCCATCCCCTGCGCCAGCAAGTGCACGGTTCCACTTGGCAGTATGAATTTGTTCTAGCTTCGGGTTCCCCCATCCTCTTGCGCGCACGTTACCCGCAGAACCTTGCAATCCAGGGGTTTGGGTGCACGCCTACGCTACCGAGTCGACAGCAAGCCACGTACGGATAGGCCCCTGGCAATCGGGCAACGCTGCCATGCTATGCCCTGGCAATCGGGCAACGCTGCATGCCCAGTGCCCGCTCAGCACCCGTTGCTCACATTCCGTCTGCGTTGATGCGCCATCCCTGCGACTGCGGATTGATGACGGTGGTGAAGAGCTGCCACGCGTCAAGGAGGACCTTCAGCACCACCCAGCGGATGCGGACGCGCGTTTCGCTGTTCTCCTTGCTGCGGGCGGGAGAAAGCAAGAGAATTTAGATGCAGGATGCCATGGGGCGGCGCACGGTGGCACTAGATGGCACACCGGAGTTGGGGCACGGGAAGCGAGACGGCCCACGATGTAAACCAGCTCTACATGTTTGGGCGTGATCGCACGTAAAGAAATAAAGGCTGGCAACCACACTTCCACGGCCTGGCCCTCACAAGAGCGACCCCATGCGCCAACCTGAGGGTGAAGAGCACGCCAAAAATGCCGTTCTGCGCGCGCAAGACGAACGAGGACCAGGAAATCAGGTCAAGCAAGGTGCAGTGCGCGAGTGATCAAGTAGATCAAGTCCGCCCGAGGCTGCAGGTGGGATGGGCCGCTGGGGTTGCTCCAAGCATGCATCTGCAGTACAGTTACTGAGCCTGTGATCAAACTGTTCCCCGGCACGACGCGATTCTGGAGGTGGTATCAGTGGTCACGCAGCTTTCGGACCGGAAGGGTCCGTACCCCAGTGTCGGGGTCCGGTACCGATGAATTATAAAAAACGATGCCTTGATCCCAAAACAACCTTGTCCTGAACAGGGCAGATTGGATTGTGTCGGACAAGACTAACCTCAATTGAGTGCCGTCGTCCAAGGAAGTTTTCCCCATGGGCCTCCTGACTCTCATGACTCGCCCTGCCGTCAACAGTGTGGAACAAGTCAAGGTGACGCGCTCAGCCTCTACGCAGTATGGGAACGTTCAGTGTGGTAGAAGTGGCAGTCTCATCCCCCAAGACAGGTAAGGACCTTGATACCACAGCTTCACAGGCTTCACACCGATAAGGTAGCCTTGAACGTGTACAGCGTTAACTAAGAAGTACTGTGCTGGGAAGTCCTTCGAGTGGAGAAGTACTGCCGGGGTCGTTATACCACGCGTCCCATGGGTCAGGCCACAACACTAGATCTATTGCAAAATACGACAAGTCGTTCGTGAAAGCATATCCTGTGGTCCCGTCTGCGTTTGCATTCCTGCGTCCACAAGCCATGAGGCCTGAATGGAACGGGACCTTGCTGCAAGACTATGTGTTTCATACGACAGCTGCGGGCTATGTCAAGAGTGGATTCATAGCATATATGTATAAAGGCTTTGTTTGTGCAACCACGCTCAAGTGCCAAGAAGCCCGCTCATGAAGGGCAACAACTGAAGCGAATAACGATATCGGTGAAGACCGCATCCATTGCGTAGTGCTCAATGGGATTTTGCAAAAGCGGTTAGCGCGACTAGCCCCTGCCTAGCCCATGATGAACCAACCTGACACCACGTCTGAATGCAGAAACCTTTGATGAAGACCGAGACGACGAAGCTTGCGAAGATGCGTAGCCCGAATGAGAGACCATCGCAGCAAGCGATTCAGTATTGAAGTTACAACTCCAACGCCTTTTGTAATTTCAAAGTATGCCTATTTGTAGCCTTGTAGCGCGTCGTGTCCGCAAACTTGCCTGTGCGGCTCGCAGCTTGTTTAGAATAAACAAAGTTGCAAGTCGCTACAAGTTGATGCAGTAGTATGCTGGTCATTTATTGTGGACTTGATGGGCTTGGCAATACACTTTTGCAGGCCCTGCCAAACTAATAGTCACGGTCATGTTGCCGAAGTTAATATGAAAGATGGGTTGCAGAGCAAGGAAGGGCCCAGGTCAGGGACCATTGCCGCAGTGCAGCGGTTAGGGACGAGATACGGCGCAACATGTTTTGAGTATTGAGTATTGATCCTTGTAGCAAGGTCTCGGCACATCGGCACAGCAAAAGCGTGCAGGGAAGAACACGAGCTTTCCGCACCCCTCCTCTACCGACCCCCCGATTGTCGTACATTTCATCCGCCATCGTCTTTGCCCAGTCAAACCACAAAATAAATGGCTGAAACTCGGGAGTTGGCTTAAGTGGCATATGGGCTGCAGGTGGCTTGGTTCCAGCTATTACTTTTGTGGTCTGGGTGGTCTGCCGTACGGGGGGTCAAAACCGTGTCACAGTGCTGGTTCGCTGCCGCACCCCGTGGCTTGTTTCACACCGTTTCTGCAGTTTAGATCCTCAGTCGTGCCCTGCTTCATATGTAAAAGGTCTGTGTGTAATAAGGATGTAAACATGCTCATCCATGTACGGCTGTCGTACAACAGCACACCCGGAAGGAGACACATTGCTGCCGTGTGTGCCAGTGCGGCCAGGTCGAGGATGAGAAATCCTAAATCAGCACATGCAATAAATGACTCACACGGACATGGGATTATATTGCCAAAGATCAGCCCAATATGTCCGGACACATGTTTGGACTTGTTGCCCTGTAGAGTAATGTATGAATCTGCACCTGGCCACAGGGGGGCTGTCCAAGTTGGTGCCTCACCTGCCAATCCCAACCCCACCTCCTATCAACGCCTATGACGCTTCAATCCCATGCACGTAGGACCCGCTGCCGTACCCGGGCCCCTCCACCTCGCCCGGGCAGCCTACCCCCTCTCTTTCCTGCCAGTCCATCGGCGGCCAAATACGGGGAGGGGAATGCTATGGCCTGCTTCTGCGCGCCAACATTGTCCACATGCCCGCGACTGCTTCGAGCGCAGACGGTTCCTGACTCCATGTTTCTCTCTCTCTCATCCATTCCAGGTCTGTATTATGCCGATCGGCGGTTCGGGGGTGCGGGCTGAGCGACCCGCGAATGGTAACCGCTGGCCGCCGATGGACTGGCCCCGTCGTCGACCGCTTGCCGGACCCTCTACTTATAGTCAGATAACTATTTTGGTAATACAC
>LSYV01000053.1:573643-599181 GCA_001584585.1 Gonium pectorale
CTCTTTTTTAATCCCAGCACCACCGACATTGTCTCTGAGGGGTTCGAACCCTCCAGCCTTTTGAAAGGCTCTCTTGCCAACTCAAGAGGGACAGGCAGGCGGCGGCCGAGGCAAGGATAGCCCCCAATTTAACGCCGAGGGAAGGCGGCCTGCCCATGGGCGGTGGGCAGGCTCCCAGGGAATTGCGCCCCAGGTTAATATCCATGTAGCCAGCCACACGAGGTTCCCGTTTCAACCACGGCCCACTCGGTTAGTCTCGCGGACGGTAGGGCACTACAGCTGTCGTGCTCGCGAATTTCTATCGCCTCACCTCCCTCCTGGGCAAGCTCAGGAAGGAGGTGACTGCCTCCATGACTTATATAAGTGTGCCTGGTGATTTCCTTTAGGGCGTCGCACAGCTTGGCGCTGTCGACGCTGCACAGCGTACAGCTCTCTGTGGTCTCTGTACTGTTGCGTGCACCCAGGCGCTGCCCAGGTCTTACCCTGTGCCCTGTGGTACGAACTATGAGTCTGAAGTATGGGCCGTGCATCTTCTCCGGAGCGTTCTACATCACTCGGCACCCTAGCATCTCCAACAGCGCTCCGACCCACCCTAAGAATGGGGCTTTGCAACGGGAAAGGCGCCAAGATTGCGGTTTGGGACCCAAAATGCCACGCTTATATGACGCCCGGTTTGACTGCTCATTGCGAGTGCACCCAAGTGATTCAGCGCTGATGAGGACGCGGAGCTGGAGGACGGATGGCAGCCGGGAGAGCATTGACTGTAGGCGCTGCTGCGCCACACCGAGGTTACGTGGACGATCACACTTCTGACCATAAGCCTTGAAGGACCTTGGGCACCAGCAGCACGCACATACCTTTCTCCCCACAGCAACTTGCACCGAAACATTTGCACCATAACCAGTCACCTTTACGCTGCATGTCCATCTGCAGCACAGGCAACGAGGCAAGCCCAGCTGGATGCCTTCGACGCCCCGGTAAGCTGGCCCCTCTGAACGAAAGTGCCCTTTTGCTCTGTCCAACCGCCCTACTGGTAATGTCAGGCCTTTGGGTGTGTATGCCCGTAGGGGTGGGATCCTAAACCTTTAAAATCTCTTTGGAGATAAGCGAAACGCTAATGTGAGTTGCTATCAGAGGAGATCCCCTGGTTGCCATTACAGAGCGTCCAAATGACTTTACCTGAAGACACAAGCCTTCACAGCCATATACTCCTTATAATAATAGCCTTGCATGCTATGCACGACGGCACTGGGCAACTATCGACTTTGGAGGGCATCATGACTATTGTGTGGCACCTGACGACAAGGTCATTGGCGCAGCCATGCGCACAGAGCTCAACAGCAAGTCCACCCGCTCACCGCTCACCACGAATAAGTCAATAACCTATCACTTCTTCCACAGAGCCGCAAACCTTTGGATAGCGCTCCTGTCAGAAAAAAAGGACATGCGTGCTCGGCATGCCTTCTCCCTCAGCCCAACCTCTCGTCCAGGTGCATGCCGCCCGCACACACCAATTAGGCGCCCGAAGCATCCCAAAGTCCTGTTGTCCAGGTACAACTACATCGTGCCATACGACGTGTCCTTATCACGCAGCTGCGTCCAGCAGCATTCCATGAACGTGATGCACATGGGCGACGATCGACGGGTTGCAGGACAAAACTGCATAGTGTCACGCAGCACTGGTTCAGTGTTCTCCTCATTGTGCCTGGCAGGATCATGAGGTACGCCGGCCCTCAGTTCGGGCGTTCACCCAGCGCCTGGACGGGCGCAGTATGCCCGCGTACAGGCTAGAGCTTTGACAGCACATCGTGACTGACACAACTCTGGATGACTGTGGACGAGCGCCACACGTACGGCAACTGCCCGGCAACCACCCTTGCAAATCATTCTCCGTAGTGATGAGCAATACGATATATTGAATGTATATATCTTACAATCACGCGGCAAAACAACCATTCGAATTCCTTCGCGTCACAGTCATCACACATCCACCATGCAACTGATCCATGCTGGCTGCCAACGGTTACCGTCTGCAGGGCAGTCAACCAAACCACCGGATCCCTCCTTATGCTTATTGCGCAATGATGCACATGCGCGGGCGGTCCTCAGCATCCAAGGGTAATGGCAACTCAGGTAGCTGCCCTCTTAAAGAATGGACGGCAATATCGACTTGCTATGCTGTTGGCTGAGCTGGTTACTTGCGGACCTGTGTCAGCAGGTTCAACGGGTAAAGGTGAATTATCGGACAGGAGCATAGTACTGCAGAAAGTGCTGGGATACACCCTAACTCCCATATGGTAGCGCGGTTCGAATCATGCATTCTACCTACGCTGCTCACCTGATGATAGCCTTCCACTTGTTTGTGGCGTCGTTGCCGTTGTCGCTTTCGTGTCCTGCATCAGAGCAAATCGTTTGGAAGGGGAGGCAAGGGTGCGCCGTTACCGAACGGTCTTTCTGTATTTACTAGTAGAGTAGGCAGGACCCGGGAAAAGTTTAGACCATTTGGAGCAAAAGACCCGCACTGGGAAGTGTGCACCGTCGTTGTTAGCCTCGTGCAGCTCAACGCGACATGCATACGAGCCGTCACCAGGCCCTCGGGCTGCGCAAGATTTGGGTCTTCATCCTATACACCTTTTCAGGACCGCCCGGCTCCTTTTCGGTTGTTAGCCAAATGGAAGCGAGCCATGAGGCTAAAGCCTCAATGCTAAACGCCTCGCCCCAGACAAACGCATCCCAGTCACCGCACCGTCAGTGCCTCCGCTCATGGTCCTCTCTTGCAGCCCGGCGCCTACTGCGTCGCTGCCCTTGGTATTGGACAAAGTCCCCAGCGCGCGTGCGACCAGCTTCTCCACGTCCAGCTCCAGCGGCAGCTGACTCATCAGCTCAGCGATGTGGCGCCTCTGTGTAATGTTGTCGGTTGCAATGAGAATATTGATTATTTGGGTAGTGCTTTGTATCCCACTTGCACGACAGCGTGAGTATGGCAGATGGCGGCTGCCGTACGTGCAATGGAGCCTTTCCATTCACTGCCATACGACACCGTAAGCAAGCACCCACCTCGCGTGAGACGCGTTTAAGCACCGGGTTGAGGAGCACGAACAAGAAGCCGGCAATGACAAGCCACATCAGCAAGAAGAGCACGATGTGCAGGAGCAGGATTCCTGCAACAGGACGTCAGCGGCTGCCATTGGAACCAGCTTGAGACTTTGCCACGGTTCAAGCACCAGTCAGCGCGTATTTCCGCAAGGACCTCATACAGCTGACAAAGACCAAATCGCTGTCCGTACAACCAAGCATAAGCTTATGGGGATTGCCTCCGTGCGATCAAATGGTGAAAACGCGACGGGGGCACCTACTGTCAAAGAGGGACGTTATGGACTTGTAGTGGACGTGCTCGATCTCCACAATGCCGTCCATCAAATCCTAAGCGAGGGAACGTGTTGGGACAGTACGGGAACATTCCAAATGGACATATCATGCATGCCACACACTCGCCACGCTCGTTGAAGCGTTGGGAAGCCACCGTCGCCTACATGCGAACCGCATTGACACTACTGCACATCAGCAAGGCACCCGAACGCGCGCGCCACAAGAAGCCCACTCACCACAGATCCCACATTGTAAATGAAGTCGACGTTCTCTGCATAACGGGGACCACGTGTGGGACTTTAAACTCTGCGTCCGCGAAGCAAAAAATGCACCCTTCTCCTCCTTTGTTTGCGGATTGTATGTTTGTAGATTGAGGTACGGACGAAAGGTGTCCGCTAAGCTGCCTGGCAAATGCGTCGCGCCGTCCGCAAGGGTTGGGGATATATTGAGCCAGCCATGTACGCACCATCGTCAAGACCGGGAGGCGTGGTGCTGTGCGACTCGGCCAGGGTGGCCAGCCGCCGTAAGAAGTGCTGCATAATGCTGTCGACGCCGTTGTATATCAGCTGATAGAACCGGTACTCCGGGCCGGGACATGGTGCGTGCTCCTGCGGCGGCCACAAAAGACCCCGATAACTTGCGTTTTGTTCGGTCTTATGAATAGCCTGCTTACCACAAGGCGCGCAGGCACGCTGTAACGACAAGGGTTGCTCTTTGCTGACGGTGGCATGCCCAAGACGTTCACCCACAGAGATTCGGGAGGAGCTCCATGTCACGAAGCTCCAAGCCAATGCGCGAATGGCTTGTCCGTACCTTGGTGCGGTGACACTTGCCGGTCTTGTATAAGACGTCTGCCAACTCCTCCGATGCGAAGGCAAGGCCGGTCTTCACCATCGGGAACTGTTCTGTGTTGGGTCCTATGGTCGAGGGTACGAACCATGCGATTAGACCACAGAACAGTCTCAACGATGGTGACAACGACGGATGACCGAAAACCACAGCAGCAGCAACAGCGTCAAAGCAAAAACAGCACAGACCTTAGCTCTTATGTACGGAGACGAAGCGCGTCGCATATGCGCACGCACCCACCTGTCACCATGTACGCGTCCGCCCCAAGCTCGAGGGTGTAGTACGCGTCCTTCATGACCTTCTGGCAAGCAACCAATGCTGCGCGACCCGCCGGGAGCTTGACTGGGTCATCAATGTTACCCAGCTCCTGCAGCCGCAAAGGCAGTCACTGTTGCTCGATCGGGCGGCCCCGAACCCAGGTCGTTCACCGTGTCCCTTACAACAGTGTTTAATGTGCGGATGGCCCCTTCCCACGCGTTATGGAACATTGGTTACATGGCGAGTAATCCATCCTTCTAGATGCTCACCTGCGTGAAGAATACCTGTGCAGACAAACAGAGGGCAACCCAAGGGAGGTGTGGTACGGTTAACGTTAGAATGCAGGGAGTTTGGAAACATATAAACCGCTCTCACATGGCAGCGCTCATCAGGGATCCGCACCAACACACACGGCACGTCGGCCTTCCTGCTAGCGCTGGCACGTTAGGAAACAGCTCGCGCAAACGACAACTTCCACTTGCCGCGCGATATGTTCTCGCTGCCATGAAGTTGGCCACAGCGTGGATGGCCACCACTTCGACCACGTTCTGTAGGGACCAACGAATTGGAGCTAGTAAGCTTGCAAAAAGTAGGAGCCCCTGAATCCCATATCTAGATGCACTACCTTCAAAAGGGCAATGCCATCAACGGGAGTTCACTGTTCCAAGACCGCCAGACACTAGCGACCCCTTGTCATCGCTGTGACCCCTTTGCCGCTCTGTTCCGCCCAGTACGATACCAGCGCATGCACCCATGCGCGGCCTGGCGTGGCTCCCACCTTTAAGATGATGACCGCAGCCGCGTACAGCGAGATTACCTAAACAGCACACGGACACGGATCCGGAGCGCTTTGTCAGAGTAAGGCGCACCGCAGCGCATGGAACAGCGCATGGGAGAGATCCGGTCGGTTGAAACGCAGTACGCAGTACACCAGTGCAGCCGTGCGACAGTACGGCTTACATCACAGCACACTGTATACGGTGAACACATAGCGTCGCTCATCACATCACGTACCACCATGGACCAGATGACGAAGGGCGTGATCATCAGCGCTGTCTCGTGTGAGTCGTATCGGATGACGCGCCGGCTCACGTTGGTCGACGCGTTGCCGGCAGCCAGCGCCGTGGGCAAGGGGCTCACGCCCTTGCCGCGCCTGCACAGGAGGGAGCGGGCGAGCGCATTGTCAGAAGCTCCGTGTTCTACGCATCTGGGCGATACCGCACATCTGACGCACCCGTCTGGCTGCGTTACTTAGGCTGCGTCCGTTTGGGTGCGCCGTACAACAGCTGCACCCCATCCATCGGTATGTGGCCAGCCAGCCGCGCAACCGTATTGACAGACTGCAACGTAAGCGCACTTCATGAAATGCAAGACGTCCGAATACATGCCACAGAGCTAATCGAGAAGCCGGCATGCGAGTGATGACCCTGTGACGACCGTGTGGTATGACCCACCAGCCAAGCGCCAGTTGCAGATGCCGTGGCAGGAAGCCGCATGTCAGGAGGTTCCAGACCCACTGGGCCGGCCGGCGCCGCTTCTCTTCCTTGCCCTCCGTCGCGAGCCGCATGCTGGCTGAGCCCTTGCCGTTGAGCGGGCTGGCAAACAGGCCGCCACTGCGCTTGCTGCGCGGCGCGCCCTCAATAGGGATCCCCATGTTTGAGGGCATGCCATCGGAGCCGGCGACGTTGAGCGTCGCGCGGCGCTTGGCTTTGACAGCCTTGTCTTCGTCTTCGGGCTCCTCCTGCTCAGTGATGGCAGCCCGTTCCGTCTCCTCGTTCTCAATGTCATCGTCATCGTCGTCCTCCTGCAAATTGTTGGGCCGTGTAAACATGTGGCTCATGTTCTCAAGGCTTAAGCGGCCGGTAGCGAAGCAAGGTTGCAGCCGGCCGCGTTGGTATGTCAGTGACGGGTGGGACACCCGTGTGAGAACATGCCGTACAAAAAGTATTTCGCCGAAGACTGGCTTCAGCTGTAGCTGCTGTCCAGTGCAGTGCTAACCCGCCCGCCAGCCGCGCGCCTGCGACTTACGTCCACGAGGAGTGCAGTGTTCTGGGATGCAAGGGCGCGCGTCAGTCCCTGCAGGGGCACGGGCCATGCATTGATGATGATGTTGGACCCACTGCACGTTCGCTGCCCACGGAGCACATGGAGCCTGTACGCTGAGCCTTGCCCATAGAAAAAGCGGCTCATTGCACCCACAGCCAGGCCGGGGATGACCAGGAAGGCACTGTAGAGCTTGTATCACACATCTCCGGACAGAACCTCGTACTCATCCTCGTACACATTCCAGTAAATGCCGCCGTACGCACCACGGGAATGACAAGGAAGGTGCTGTACAGCTTGTACCGCTGGGCCGCCACTGCGCGCAGCAGGTACGCAATGTACCTGTTGTCGGAAGGATCGGGGCAAGTGCGGGGGCGCGTAAGCAAGTGGTGACGAGGGGATAGCAACTCGGGGGCAGCAGCGCACCATCCAAGGGTCCCCAAGTGCGTACGACACCGCATTCAGTTGCAACAGTCGAGTGGGGAGAAAAATGACCGGAGCGAAGTGACACTCACGAAGAGCCCGGGTTACTGATTTGAAGCACCGCGACCTTGCGTTATCCCTGCTCGCATGGCTGGTCATCGCAGCCGGAACTTTGGTCCCCCACGCACAGTCGCACTTACAAAGCAGCCAGTGAACTCAGGAAGGCACCCTCAATGGCGAGGAAGACCAGCTGGAGGGTGTCGACCTGCATACGTCACGGCAGCAAGACGGGTGTAAACGTCACATGTACAGCCTTCATGACACAACATCACTGCTAACACGTGCTCAGCCATGTACCCACGTCCGTGACGTCAATGCAGCGCGCGGACCAGTGCGCGTTCTCTCACGTTGCCCCAATCACGTACCCAGTCCGTATCGTCCACAGCTGCGAAGAGCATAGCGTCCAGGGCCTGCAGGCAGCACGATGCATACAGGTGTCATGCATCCTCTTGATGTCGTACTCCTGGGGTACAGGCCCGACTTGTGGCCTACTATTAGCAGGCGCTGCTAGAGCATAGGCGGCCGTTGCCGTGCCCATCGGCGTCATGGAATGGCGTCGAGCTGCCTGCGGTGAGGGCCCCAGCTGGGCCGCGGTGAGCCGAAGCTGTCGCAGGCCAGCACAGTGTACCGTGCACTGCGGGGTTCGGCCGTGGAGTTCAAGCCAGTCCTTGCTTCAGTTACTGCGGGTGCGACCAGCGCATGTTGTGCGCAGCGCCGGCCGGCTGCAACCTGGGCAATCAGCGTACGCACGGACCTTCCTCGAAGCCTTCCACAGGTCGGGTCCGCTCTTGATAATGAATTGCCCCTCGGGGGTTGCGGAGATAGGGATGCCCTCGGCCACCATGTCCGTGAAGCTCTGGACCACTTCCTTGGCGCTGTTGTAGAACTCCGTGCCAAAGTCCTGTTACATTGTACAGGTGTTCAATCCGGTGAACATCGGGGGTGAGTATTTGGAGATAAATGTGGCAAAGGTAGTGGTGATACAGGTGCATAGCAGAAAGGCAGGTAAGGCAATGCAGTGGCTCTTGAAATGCAGCTTCTGGCAAAAACATGATCACGTTGTACGTTTGAAGCTTGCATTATGAGGTGTACAGTAAATGGCTGACGAACAGAACTGACCCAAACTGTCGTGTTTTTGTACACGTCGGAGCCGTCATCGGCAAGTCCGTTCCAAACCTGCGGACAGGGATGGTTGAAGGGATGGAGGTTATTATTCTGGCACGCGGTGTTTCTGCACGTGTTAATGGATCGCAAGCAACTGTAACTAAGGAAGCGTAGGGGTGCACAACAAGAGGCCGGGGGGCTCACCGGGACTGGTGTATGGTAGAAGATCTGGACAACTTTGGAGTCCTTCGTGTGATGAGCCTGCAGCATCTCGTTGAGGCGCACCTAAGGGCACAGAGCAATGCGAATGCTCGATAGCTATAAGTATGTTTATCGGACGCGCATGATGCCTGGCTTGCAGGGCCCACGGGTCACATCCGTGAGGGCGGTGTTCAGCAAGAGTGTGAAATGTCGCCACAGCGCGGCTGCCGTGCACGCATGATTGCACGATTGGTTAACATGGACCCCACCTTGACTTCTTCCGCATCTGCTGCCACCCGCTTGAGGAAAAACTGCGCACGTTTGGAGCCACAGGAAGGCCCCATCCGGTGTCAGTGAAGGTCGTACGGTGCATAAGAGAATGAACGCTCAGCACGGCCTGCGCAGGCCCTAACCAGCCAGGCGCTTGAAGAGCAAGGGACGCGGTCACGACTCGCTTTGGGGCCGCATCCAGGGTTTAGCTGGTTAAGCGTTGCAAGGAGTTATGGTAGCGCACCGTCGCATCCTCCGGGCGGTAAAGGTTGGGCACCGTCCTGTTGCGCGAGATTACGTCCAGTGACCGGACGTCGGTCATGATGCGATGCATGAAGCGCTGCGACTCGTCGCTGCGGCCAAGGTTCATCATGCTCCTCTTCTGCATCTGCACCGCATTCATCACCAATGTGAAAAACACCACGTGCACCAGCGCCAGCACCGCCAGCACGCCCATGGAGTGGCGCCGGAAGCGCTGTGAGACCTGCAGGCGCGGGCAGGGCGCGGGGCGGGGTAGGGCAGGTTGGGCGAGGGCCCCGGAACTCCAGTCAAGCGCTGCCAGGAGCGCCGTGACCCCTGGCCACAAACGTAGACCGGTTCGGGAGATGCTGGTTGCTGCAGGTTGCGGAAAGAACCGGAAGCACTGTTTGTGGAAAACCGCAAGACCACAAGGGCAGCGGCAGCGCCCCACCTGCTGCGCCTGGCTGCTGTCCATCATCTTAGCCAGCTTGCGGAACCGCTTGCCGCGCCGGTACTCGGCGCCGCCTCCCGCCCCTGCTCCGCGCACGCGGTGCGCAAGGAGGCGTTGAACGGTTGGACGAGCAAAGGGCAGACAGTTGAACAGAAAGAAGCAGCAAATGTGGCGGCAAGCAGTGCAGCGCGAAAGTGCGGCTTTGCCACGCACCCGATTGCGCCGACATAGCGCTCTGGCCGCCCTCGCTTGCGGCAACGCTCGCCGCATCGTCGTCCGGGTACGGCGCCGCCTCTGACGCGGCACGGAGCCCGGACGGCGACGTCCGCAGGGCGCGCGACTCCTGTCTGTCGGTGCCGGGTCTGGCGGGAAGCACGCCGCTGAGGGGCCGCTGCGGGAGGGAAGCAATCGCGAGCTCCAGATCATCGCTGTGCCGCGCCGCATCTTCAACATTGTCGACCTGCGCGCATATTGAAATTGTGTGCGCTTATTGACATGTACAGTGCAAGACACGCAGCCACAGGCATGCCCTTGTCCTTGGCGCCTAGCGCTTGCGATACCCGTAAGGCCCGTCCCTGGCCCCAAGTCCCTTCGCTCAGTCGAGGCAGCCACAACGACACAGAGGGCACCACGCAGGGAACCGAATAGGCCGCGAGCACGTCGATGCGCTGGAGCGTACCTTGCTGGCACCCGGGCGGACCGTGTTTTGGTAGAAGTTCCCTGCTTGACAATCCGAGGGTCAAAACATTGGTCAGCTGCTGTCCACAATAAGAAACGAAGCTGACTTAATCCGAAGGGGACATCCCCAACATTGCCTCACCCTTGCTGGTCACCCAGGCGGCGACACGCTCAGTGGCCTCGGAAACCTTGCTCTGTGAAAGAGAGGAATTGGCGATCGAGGCCGTTAGAAAAACACCGGGCGCACAGGTGACCGCAACAGGCGGTACAGGCACAGCTGATGGACCGTTGCTCCGTTGGGCACCCGAACATGCGGCAGCAACAGCAGCGGCAACGACGTACCAGCTCGCGCCGCACAAGCGGCCCGTTGTCGCTATCGGCGTCAGAGCCGAGGCCCGAAGCCATGCCTGCGTGAAGCGCGGAGGCGGAAGAAGGGTCGTGTAAAGCATATGCACCAGGCGCGCGTCCGCCGAGGAGCTGTCGTTTATATCAACTCCGTATACTTCCCCTGCTCTTCTCTGTACGGCAGCGCCAGAGCCGGGCGCGCAGTCTTCCTACGCGCTACTTCCTTTACCCTTCTTGCACCCTTCTCACCCTTGGAGGCCTGGGATATTTGCGGTGCCAGAGATCTTCCCGGAAGGGATTCCACAGGTGCGCCCGGCAGTGACGGTTGTCCGCTTATTTCCGTCGCAAGGAGCTGGATATCCAGTCCGCTGATCGTCACGAGATTTCCAGTGCCCAACTTTGAGAGCTGATCCTTGTCTTTCGGGCTCCCAGGGGAGGGCTCCGCCTGGCTCGCACCCATCGCCTTCACAAGATCGGAGAGTCTGCTGCGACCCGCGAGCGTGGCCGCCCTGCCAACGGTCACGCCGGGCACGGGAAGCTCGCCTCCGAGCGGCGGGGGGCTTGGCGAAACAGTGAGCATGGAACTGGCAGCAATTACGTCCACTTCGCCGGTGTTGATCTGCACGTTGGAGTAGCCTGTGTGCCTGCGCGGGCTCAGGACCGAGGCCGACGGCGGGCTTAGGACGGCCGATGGAGAGCCAAGACGGGAGAGGTGCTCGTCGGGTGCTGGCTGCTGCTGTGGCGACTTGAGCTGCAGGCTAAGGCTAGGAGCTCGGCTCTCGTTTGCCTCAGCAAACTTTCCGCTGAGGCGCCCGGCCGGAAACCTCGCCCGCGTGGCGGTACTGGTGACGGCGGCAATCACCGGGGCCGTCAGATTACCGTCCACGTTCTGCATCCAGCTGGCCTTGGATGACCGGACTGGCGCCGCCACAGTCGCCGCCACTGCATTTGCAGCCGCACCACCAGCAGCCGCGCCGCCACTTGCCCCGGTGGGCATCAGGGGGGCCTTATGGAGGCGAATGATGGCGGTGACGGGCTGGTTCGGCCCGGGCTTGCCCACCACCTGGACGTCCAGCATCACGGGCTGACCGTCCGAGTGCAACCCCTGCAGGACGTGCACGGGGCCGACCTGCACGGGCACGATGCAATACCAATTCAAGGTGAGGGCGTACGGAACGAATGGCCAAACACGGCAGCGCCAACCACCTTTTGTACGACATGGCGCCATGCCATGTCGTCTCGTATGTGCCCTGTGGCCATGCCATACCTTGACGTGAACCTCCTGCTTCTTGACCTTGAGGCTGCTCTTCTTGGCCCCGTGCAGAGACAGCAGGTCGCCGGGGCTGCTCCGGCCGCTTGGCAGGGTCACGAAGTCCGTCAGCGGCGTTCCCACGAGCGCATGGCTGGGCAGGCCGAACAGCAGACCCGCAGGTCGGATGTCCTCCTCCAACACGGACGTGATGCAGCCGCCCGCGTCCAGCTCGAGTACGCCGCTGACGCTGGTGGTGGGCCACAGGTCGACCACAACATTGGCTACCTCCTCCTCGGCATCGTCGTCCCGGCCGCCGATGGTCTCGAGATGCAACTGCGTGAGTTAGTAGGATACTCAACGGCCATGGTCAAGGGCAGGTCGGGACCCAACCATGATACAGTTCTAAGCCACTGCGTGCATTATGCGTTTACTCAAGCTGACCTGGAGGACGGCAAGCCTGGCGGCTGACAGTCGGGTAGCGATGTTCAGGTCCGACATGGGCCCGGGCTTGGCGCGTTGCGGGGGCGTTATCCGGACGCGCCAGCTGCTGCCCGGATAGATCAGCGACCTGCAAGCGGAAGGGATCAATAACCACCCAACCTTCCTTGCATGTGAAGCATGCGCACAGCAGCATTCCCACAGCCGCTACATACTCGCTGGCCAGAGCGATGTACAGTTGGCGGAACACGCAAACCTCGAAGCTCCAATTCAACCCTGATAGGTGCGCAGCCGCATCAAACGTGGTGCATGCATCACACCTGTTTGCAAGCGCCTTGAAGGCCTGTGGCCCGGGCGTGGTCGAGCCGCCATCTTGGCCGATGGCGCCCAGGCCTTCGATGAGCTCCCACAGGCCGCGCCCCACGATCTGCAAATATGCCATAATGGACTGGTAAAGAGCCTCCGGCACGGTTGCGGCACTGTGGCCAGGCGCGGACGCGCGAGGCGGGCAAACTCCGAAGAGTTTGTTACCAACCCGTACCTTGTTGGCCTCCATCCCGAACAGCTGCGAGGGCGACCCGCTCTGGACGCTCTGGATAAGCCCCTCCTCAGAGACGCTCAACCGCAGCCGCCGCTCCTCAAGCGCGGTCTCCAAGGAGGACCTGGCAGTACAGGGCAGCGGACAACGGGCGGTGGCGGCTTGCAGGCACAACGGAGGGTGTACTTGGACTGGACCCGGCAGCTTCAGACGGGTTGGGCAGGGAGGGGAGACAGTGTGCCTTGTACATACTGGGGCGATGCATTCTACTCCACCATAGTGTGACACTCAACTGCGGTGTGGTAAGAATTGTATGACCTGCGCTCCCATAGTGCTGTCTGTTTGTACCTGGCCACGTGCACGACATGCGTCAGCTCGCCCGACATGTCGCTGGTGGTGACCGCCACACGCATGTAGAGCGGCTTGCCGGCGGTGGTGCGCATTTCCAGGGTGGATGCGGATGCAAGCGGCCCCCCTTTGCGGCAGCTGTGCTGGCTGCGGCTGGGCGCCGTCATGGCCGTAGTGTCCTGGAAGGGGGTCGACCACACGTGGTGCATCACTTGTGCAGCGTGGGAAAGGAGCTGGCGCAGGCAGGCAGGGTCGTCAAGGAGTCAGGTTTGCCCAGCCCTCCACAGGCGGTGACTGGCACGTACTGTAGACCTGAGGGCCTGTATGCACAAACATACACCCGTACAGCTGGACGTCCGTACCTTCAGGAGCTTGACGTGCATGTCCTTCCAAGGTGAGGGCAGGAAGTCTGAGAGCGTGTACGCTGCGAGTTCATCCGCGCCGGCCATGTGTGGGCTTCCCTCTCCGCCTACGTCCTCGTTGCCATTGCCGCCCTCGGCGACAGGCCGGCCGGAGCCCTGATTGTTGGTGATGCTGTGGCGGCCCCGGTGGCCTGCAGAGCTGTCCTTCAGGCAGGCAACAATGTCGGCGGAGACGTGGATCAACACGCCCTTGCGGTTCGCGACGAGAAGCTGGGGCGGCGTCGGCGTGGCAAGGCGGATGCGTGCTTCGTACACCGGCATCTCGGTAGCATCTGCAAGATTTGGGTATACGGCATGTTCAATACGGCAGACATGGCACGACATGCAAGAGAGGCAAGGAAGCATGTACTTTGAAGCATCGAGGCCTCAAAGAGGGCATGGGTCTACTTCAGCGACGAGGGAACGCGTGCGGTGCGGAAACGAACGAGCTACTCTTTCCTGGCACTTGCACTGACAATAGACAGCGCACAATTCCATTACGTAGATCGTGGATGCAACCGGTGGCGCCCTATCAGCAGCCGCACCTGCAGCACTATTGGAGCAATCCCAATGGACTGATCACGACTCCATTACGGGTACGGTTAGTTCAACCACCTACCACCAACTGTCCGGCTCCTGCCGTACTCCGGCAACCACTCACCGGCCTGTTTGATCGTCAGCATGCACGCCACAGGGTTGCTGTCGTACTTGTGCACCACGACACACGGCAGGCCCTGCGGCTGGCTCTGCTGCTCCGCCGCCGCGGACGCATCGGTGTTTGCCCGAGCCCTGGCCAACAACCTGCGAGCAAGCCGGATCGCCAGATGGCAATCAGTGCCTCGCTCTGCGATGCGACCCAATACACTGGGGCAATTGTCTGACAATGCAGCACCGGCCCCGAGTGCACTCGGACTTGTATGACTACAAGAAAAAAGCGGCTCGAGTGCCAAACGGCAACGCTCCTGCCAATCCCGCACCTGGCAATAGCGTCGCTGCTAGCTTCCCCGGGGCGGCGCTTCCGGACGGCTCCCGTTTCCACATCGGCGGCGCCGGTGGCATCCGACACGGCTGTCTGTGTGATTGAGGCAAAGGCCGTAAGGCCAGCGCCGTTTACTTCATAGGCCCGCCATCTGAGGGTTACGCAGGATCCGTCCAGCGGCGGTAAGTCGTTGAATGATCACGGTGCCTACCAACGGTCATACCATGCCGTCTGCTGGAACAGAACACGACTGCAGCGTCAAATTTGGGGTGAATGGTTGGGAAAGAAGCTCCCACACAAGTGACGCATGCGGTTGGCTGGTTCACGTGGCGAGCATTGGCACGCTCAAAGGGCAAGCATGGGCAGCGATCCTGCGTCAGGGTTGGGCCGCAGAATAAAGGCGTCGCCTCAGGGACGCAGCAGCCAGCCACATCGTTTCCCCGCCCAACGGGTCTCACCCGAAAAAGGACGCGAAGTGGACATCGCAGGCGGCGATCGTCCCATTCTGGGACAGCCACAGGGTGGCGACGTCCTTCTCCGGTTGCAGCGGCTCCAGCAGAGCTACGAAGGTTGAGTCCTCGCCAACGCCTGCGCACATGGTTTGGCTTACGGTTATGGCCTGTAGCTCGTAACGCTTGGGGTTGTTGGGCTGTACAAACAATTCACGTTTCGCTTAGTAGCCAGCCCAGGGGCCTACTTCGCTGACGGGAGCTCCTTAGGACACCGCCCCGTAAAAGCGGCCAGGCGCAGCGCACCTGAGACTCTGCTCAACGAGACCTTGAGGGGGAACGCGATGCGGTCGGTGTGCATGCCCACCAGGACGCCCTCCCGGTAGATGGCCACGCTGTTCTGTGGCGCGGCCGTGATAATCTCCCCCTCGTTCACCATTTCCCTCAACTGGCCGACGATCCAGCGGCCGCAGTGGGGTGCTACAAGAGCCGAGAAAGACTTGCCCTCCAGGTTGCCTGCGAGCCATGCGACAAATAGGAAGCGTGTGGCAGTGTGATTCGCACTGCGTCTCGCCTTTGGGAGGATCCGGGAGCACGGTAGCAGCGCTGGAGCAAGGCAGCACGCCGCGGCGGCCGCGCTTGTGGAGTAATCTGCCAGCTACGGCACAGCCGGAGAGAATAGACGCGTCACAGAGGTAGCAGCAGCAGAGGGTCGGCAGGCTGCTGGGACAGCTTCCATCGCGCACCTCGCTTGATTCCGAACACGGTGTGCGTCTGCCGATTGGCCTGTAAGGCATGGGCAGAGCCGCAGGTCGCTGCATTTCCCCTTCCAAAGTGGGAGTGTGACGCCAAGGCCGCCACCGTTGCGGGCATAAGAGGGGAATGGGAAGCCGACCACAACAACATGTACACATGCCCCTACAGGCCGCCACTAGGGTTATCGATTATGCGGAACGGCAGCAGCCTCGTCGCCTAGCGCAGGTCACGACCGAAGATGTGCCTCAAGGACCCACCACTTGAATCTCTCCGCTCAGTGCCAGCACCACCACGCCCATTGTCATCTCATCCATGCGACCCAGCGGGGTGCCTGCATGGAAGTGTCGCACGATGTGTGGAGTGCATGCCGACGCGGCGTGAACAACTGATGTTCAGGGCTCTGATAAAAAGGACGTATCAGACATGATTACCTTTCCACTGAAGGAAATTGTATTTTATGGGATAAAACTCTCACCATCAGGAAGCACGGGTCCGTTGGAGTCTGCGTTCTTCAGCTCCTCCAGCCGCTCAGCCTCCGCAAAGTACTCCGTCTGAGTGACGGCAATGATGGTGCGCAAGGACGCAGAGGTTCACATATTAACAACCCGTGCCGCATTGCAGAAGCGCTCGCCCATGAAGACGCTCACAGACGAGAGTGAAATACAATATCCCCAAGGGCCGAAGGCAGCCCTCGGGGCTGCCTCGGGTCCGCCCATATCACCCCTCCCTCCCGACATGCCGATATATCCCATATCGCCATCCGGCAGGGAGATAACCTGTACAACTCCAAAGGAAGTAAGGCAACATGCCATATCTTTAGCACCCAGCGAACTCACCGCGCCCCATGGGTCATTCTTGATCGTCTGTAAGAATTTACCGTACAGCCGTACGAGCTTCGGGTTGGTACCATAGCTCTCGAGCACAACTCGATACGCTGCTTGCGCCTGCACAGCCGGGGCACCCGCGGCGTGGTTATGCAAGCTACCAACACTGTCCAGGCAAGTGGAAGTGCGTGCAAACGACATGTGCACGGGTGGTCACGGATAGGGTGCTTGCGCACAGCAGTGAAACTCTGATCGGATGCTCGGGCAACAGCAACCGCTCGATGGCAGCGATAGACGCGTTAGTAATGTTGTACGGGCAAGAGGCGCTGCACCTGCACCAGTTACCTGGGAGACGTTCCGCTCAATTTTGCCGAGCGCCTTGCTCAGATGTGTGAACGATATGGTCGACGCGTCTAGCGCTTTCCTGCATTCGTGCGACTCAAGGAGGTTCAGCCCCTACTGAACAACAGGTTTGCAATTACGAGCATCGGAAGTCTTCATACACGGCCTACGCTACAGATGTGGTGGAGCGTCGCGGGAGAAGCCGTCCCGTCAGTCCTCGAACCGACGCTCACCAGAAATTGCACATGGCCTGGAGCGCCTCGCGGTGGAGACGAATCACCATGCGCTGCGCAGCCATGGAAAGGAAGGGAACAGTTTGAAGGCGGGGTCAATGCCGTTGTGTGGATTGTTCCACACGGCACAAGTCCATGCTAGACCAACCCCGCTTTCGCCCTTGCCTGTTTCCTCTGGTACTCGACGTATCTGGTCACGGGCGCATTCAGCAGGGACGATAGCAGGCCGTCAGTGTGGTGGTTTTGCGCGTGGTCTTGTACTCAGGTCAAAAGCATCCCCCCTCAAGCGCTTACTGGCCTCAGCGCTGGCCGCCCAGCGCCCGAGGCTCTGCGACATTACAGGCCGCTCTAGCAAATCTACCACGGTGCATGGTGCCCGAAGGATGCAGATCCTGTGCTCCAGGAGTGTTCAGCACTGTCCCAGCGGTCACGCAAAGTCGTAGCAATAGTTGCAAGCAAGGTACGGCAGCGTAAGCGCGTACCCGAGTAAGTCCATACTCGTGCCGTCCGTCGTGGTCTGCCCGGCTGCCCGTTGCTGCGAGGCAAGCCACCATGGAAACGCCAGGACAGAGGGTCAGGCTTGGCACGCATCCCAACCAGCCACAGATGAACGAGAACCATGACAGGATGCTAGCACAGCCAGTCGCGGGCCAGCAGTGAGGGCAGCACTCCGTCCACAACTCACCGAGGCCTGCTGCTGCCGTACAAACATGATGAAACGGCACATGAGCCCCGGGTTCAGCTTGCGCGCGTCCTGCGGTAAACAAGGATCACGAGAACCAATCATGCGTTGGCGGAGGGACACCACGAGTCCGTATCGGCGCTCAACACCCCACACGAGGCCTTCACCAATGCATGCATTCCCCCAGCACCAATATCCGACATGACGCGCAATTTGGCCCTGAACGCTTAAATGGACTGGCGAGCGATGCCGTGACTGCGGGAATCCGCTTCCTTGCTCGCCGGCCGCGTTCAGGGTTTCCCCGCCAGCGCACCTCGATGCGGCTGTTGCCGCTTTGGCTGACTCCCAGCACGTCAATCATATAGTTGGCGCTGAGGGAATGATGTGGGGCACGTCGGACAGCGTACAGGGCTGAGGATGGTGTCCCGCGTACAAAGGCGTGTACGATCTCTTTGCGCATGGGCTGCGACCCAACGAAAGAGGCCGGTCGGATCGTAACGGGCGTGACGCAGCGCACTTTTGTGTGCTTATGCAGGGAGCAGCTCAGGTAGATGCTATGCCTGCCAGGACCGTCCAGACTACAACTTACTGAAGAAGCACCATGTAGGCGCTCTGTGGGAACATCGCCAAGCCAGCCTGCCGATGGGCAGCAGCTCAAGGAGTGTTAGTTACCATATGCGAGGCCGGAAGGGAGCGGCACTTGCACCTGTCGCATGCCCACACACACGCGTTTTCCTCTTCAACACACACGCACAAAATCACAAAGCACAAGCACACACGCTGCTCCTGGGGGCCCACCTTGATAACTGTGTGCGCCTTGGCCACTGCGTCGGGGTCCAGGGTCTTGCCCTCCCTCCAAACACGAGCGCATCTGTGGGGTTGGGAGGCATTCCGTTGGTCATGATCAACCCAACGGCAAGAAGCGGCGGCCCACGCGCAGTGCCGCTAACGGCAGTTGCAATAGGCGGCGTCCATGTGGAATCGCCCCCGTATTCAGGCCTGCAAGATGGGCTGCGTGGACTCGGTCCACAGTTACCCTATAGTGGAATGGCAAGCTGGCAAAGTCGGCGGGATGATCGCACGTACCTGGCGACAAGCTCAACGTCCCGTGGATCGTCCACGTTAGTGCAGACATCCTCCAATGCCTCGTTCGGCTGCATGTTCCTGAGAGTACCGGGAAACCGCAGCGCAGAGCCACCGTTAAGGCGGAATGGAACATAAGAGGCAACCACCCTTTACTGGCGCGCTCGTTCCATCCAACACGCATACATCTTCAGTGGTTGAGCTCACACTTGGATATGGCACGGGGGCCATAAACGGAGCGCAGCCGCATCAGCCATCATCCGGGCCCAGAAGGGACAGGTGCGCGAGCTGGAAGCCGTGTCACACTGGTAACAGCTCACCCCCTGCCGTACACATGCGCCCCTCGGGACCCAAACGCCTGCCAGTCATCAACCATCCCCAAAGAACCTTGGGTTGAAGCCTACTCACGCCAGGGATCGTAGCGTAGACTTTGTCATGAATCGAGTCATAGCCCAAGACGCGTACACGCCCACTCCAAAGGCGGGGCCGAGGCCCGCCAGCATGACGATGGTCATGACCGAGGACCAATTTTCGACCTCGCGTGGGTCGTTGCCCACTGGGTGGAAGACCAGGAGTACCAGCGTCGCGGCGCACCACACAATGGCAGCTGACACGCCTGACTTGAGCATGTTCATCCAAGCCACCATGTGCGGGTTCTGTGGGACGACCGACCCACGGGTCACACAGCTACGCTTACGGAATATCAGGCAGGCCGTTACTACTCTTTGCAGTCGCTGTAGCCTGGCCACACGTGACTGGCTTGCAGGATGGTGCTGGTGCTGCTTCTATCGCACTTCAGCGGGTGGCGTGCAACACGCTCCATACAATCTGGGCAGCAGCACGGGTGACGTGCCCCAACCAGGTATTGTGGAACCCTCGCCACTCACCCAGCGCACATACTGGTAGGCAAGCGCGAGCGCCAGCACCAGATAAATGCACGCGGCCACTGTCCGGTAGCCGATAAAGACGTCTACCAGTGTCAACAGCGCCTGCGGTGAAATCGGGGAGTGTAACGTACGGGCGTGGTCCGACCCCACCTCCGGGCATGGTTCGGCATGAATGAACAGGCCATAACATGACGCGCAGCGCAAGCTAGTGTCACATTACCCCGCAGGTTTGAAGCTTTCGAAGGCCGAGCATGCCGCAGCCGGATGCGGCCATCGACAAGATGGTTAGTTGCCCCAAAAGTGCCTTGAACGGCCGGCGCAATTCATACCTTAATGCCAAAGGCCATCACTTCGGCTCCGCTGTGCCCAAGGGCGAGGGGCCTCCTTGACTTGGGGTTCACCTCGACCTGCACAGACAGGTGTAGCAATTATGCATGGTCAGTCGTCGGCAGCTGGTGGCCATAGGGTGCGAACGGCCCGGTCAAGAAAGGCAAGATAGATAGATCTCGTTACAGTACCCCCGACGCTGGGGAACCCGGCCTGCCACCGGGAAATCACTGCGAAAGTACGGGCAGCAAGGCAGCACCAGCAGATAAACCAAGTAGAAACAGTGGCCTAATGCTTCACCCAGTCAGGGGGGGCCCACGCCTGGGCATGGAAAAAACCACATACGGGCCGTGCACAATAGAGATCCGCCACCCAACAAGTCCAGCCATGTCTGTGGAGGCACTAGCCCGCGCCATCCCGAAGCCGGTCCCGAACACGAGCAGCAAAAAGTACAAACCGGTCGACAGGCTCACACGCAGGTATCAAGGATTCTCACAGATGACGATCGCAAGAACGCACCTCAGCCATGTTGAGTAGCAGAGCGATCGCGACGAAGAGTGCAAGGCTCATGGCGGACACTACCGCATGTGCCAGGTGCGGTGTCGCGGCGCAGCCTGCGGATGCAGGTATCGAATCCGGTTAGGGAGGTACTGTGTTTTAACGGACGCTCTCTGGTTCGCGGGTGAGCCCCTGCACAATTTCATCTGTACCCAATTGCGTAATACACGGTAATGCCCTCTCACTGTACTCAGGGAAGAGCCGAAAGTGGAGGCGATGCTTGGTTGGTCCACTGTACATACAGCTGATTCCGAGCTGCGGGGGGATCAAGTGGACATCTTTGACCCTCACCAATGCTCCATTCGCACAGCATCAAGTTGCGCCCATATCCCGACGGCACTGCTGACAACAGGGTACAGGTCCGTACAGCCATGGAGGCCCTAAGCATGTGTCACGCCAGCCTCAAGTGCTTCGGATGCGGGCTTCGCGCGTGTCCTGGGGATGCCTACCTGAAGCAGGTTCAGCGACGTGACGTCAAAGGCCTGAAAGAAGACACTGCTGAAGACGCGAAGCACCTGCGTCCCCGCAGCACCAGGACATGGGTCCGTGTCATAGCTCGGACGCGGGCCCGCGCGCTTACTGCATACTCGTGCAGCCATGCCCTGAGAGCGGCACGCAAGTCATGCCACTCCCGTAGCACCATGGCGCCAGCAATACCAGGCCGCAATCTGCCATGCGTGCATACATGAATACCACCAACATCGTTGGGCTCAAGAGGGCATTTGCGGGGTTCCGTGCCGGGCAAGCGTGCGCACTCTTCCACCTTCGTACCTGCTGCCGCTGCCAAGGAACTTTGCGTGCTCTTTGCCCTCGCAAAGGGCCCGTGCTTCCAACCCTGGGGCCCCTGTGCCAGCATGCCAGTCCGCCCCCCTCCGACAAGGCTATCGTTTCGGCCTGTGCTCGCTTGCCTTGACTGGCCAGATGACCGGGAATTTCTGCTCCTTGAAGCACCAGGCCACCCACACGCACATGGCCACGTTGACCGCCAGAAGCACCACCATTGCGTACAGCAACGCCAGGTAGGCGCCGTAGCCCTACGAAGGAAGCCTTATTTTTAGCAAACTGGGAAGCAAGTGTGTCTAGGGCCATGCCGCCGATTGAGCTCGAGACTCCAAGGTGGAACTCCCTACACGAGCACACGAGCGGCAATCGGCAAGCACCGGTGCGCCTGACCCGGCAGATATGCCAAACAGACAGCGAAACGTTGTGACCTTGGAACGCGTGGGTTCTGCGCTGTCTGTGCTCCAATCCAAAGGAGCCCAAACAGCCCATACGACCAGGCAGAGCCGCTCACCAGGTCCGACAGCCAGTTGAAGTTGAGAACGCCCACCACCAGCCACGCCGCTCCCTTGGCGTCTATCCTCCAGGGCTGTGTGGCGGGATTGATGACAGTCGTGAAGAGCTGCCATCCGTCCAGAATGACCTTCAGCACTACCCAGCGAATGCGGATGCGCGTTTCGCTGTTCTCCTTGCTGCGGGGTGGCGGTTGGCAACGGCTGTAGTGAACGACAGCGGACGCTGTGCATACTACTGTTGGCTTTAAAGGGCTCAGAGGAGGGTGCAGACTGAGTAGCTGAATACAATGCAATCGTGGTCAAGCATAAAGCTCATCTGGCGAGTCAAAGCTTGTGCGCTTTGGGTCCAGAGCAGTGGCCCCACTACAGACCCACGGGACAGCGCTTTGCAACTTGCAGTGCAGGAACGAACCTGAGCGTGAAGAGGACGCCGAAGACTCCATTCTGGGCGGGGATGGTAAGGCCGCAGAACTGTCAACATTGTGGTGCCTGAATTGGCATGGCGCTCCGTGCCAAAAGCCATTTTCCAAATGGCCGCGTTTTAAACACCGCACACTCAGTTGCGTGGATGGAACGGGTCAGGCTGAAGAAGGACGGAAAGCACGATGGTGGGAGGACAGGTCGCTCGCCTGCCGCTCCGCGCCTGTGCGTAGGTGCCGTTAGAGGTTCGGCGCCTGCTAGACAAACCCTCCTATCATATTCCCCCGTACTGCATACATACATTTAGCCCCAAGTTTATCGCTCTGACGATTTGTCCAGAGAGGAACGGAACTGTGCCGAAACGTGTTTGCCCTGTTCAACATGCAATACTCCCGAGCTCGGACTCTACCTCTGATACATATCCATCTTTCCCGGACTGTTACAGAGTAATTGCGGGAAGCTTTTTTTCCCTGCCCTGCATAGGCGCACCTCGATGGAGCGCTGCCTTCCAGTAAGAAGGTCGCCCTGCCCATCCGCCTCATGTGCCTCCCTCTCATGCCTGCAGCAAACGGTTGCGTAAATCAGCGATTTGTGGCTAAGCGGCGAAGTGGCACACGTGGCGCCTTGTGCAAAAGCAGCTATGTTGCATGCACTGCTGCCAACTCCATTCTTTCGCAGCAGCATGTAATCAAGCACGCATGCGCATGCCTCCAACGAGGGAACGGACCATGAGCAACCTTGGTTACGCCATTACGTGCCCTCAACTCCTTTCCTTTCCTGACTTCCATGCGTGTAAGCTTACCGGGCCCGGCGACTCTGTGAGCTTCGACTAGAAACGACACTTGGCGCATAAGAACTCGCCATAGCAGCCCGAATGTCCTGGCGATCAATGCAACAAGAAAGAGCTATGGGTGCCGTTGGCGTGCGTTGGTCAATCGGGAGGCCGACATTTTGTCGTTTTTGGCTGGCACCATAACCGAGCGGAACAGAACTCAAACGTTTGTTATGTGTTCATCCCGCTACGCTCGTATATAGTGCTGGAGATCTGGCCCTGCGAATGCGTACTGCGAGAGGAGGGGGCGAGGGGCGGGGGGCCGCCGACAGTACGAAAATGTTCAGGGCTTCACTCCTGCTATTATTATACTAAGTTACTATCTATTTGATTAGAGATAAATGGACACTGGCACGACTTTGATGACAAATATGACATTCAAGCGTAGACCGAAATATTGAGCGACACATTTAGTTATACAAGTCGACGCAGTGATTCGTTTACTTCTAGGTCAAAAGTGCAACACAGTCACATGATTGCAGATTCACCATACAGTATGAAGAAATATGCTGGTCGAGCACTTGATAAAGATATACCATGTTATCCTCCGTGTCGCTTGTAGGTTGAGGCACGCTATTGGGGAGTCCCCTATGAACGGGAGCGTAACCGGGCAATACTGCCCGTTCAACGAGTCAAGTGAACGTCTGACATTGCCAAATATATTGTAAGAATCATTCGATCGCTGATTGTTCACCGGTGCCTTCTTTTCCGGCGTCCTATTCCTCGAAAAACAACACCCTCAAACACGAGAGCGGTACACAACAAATATGCAATAGGAAAACGTATGTATCCCGGTCGAGGGATGCACCCGCGGGAGGCAGGAAGCTATCGTGCGTGGGTAGCTATAATACCGTTGCACGCTTACTTCGTGTTCAATGTTTACTCATGCTCGGGATTGCATAGCATGCGTGTTTTTTTATTATAACCTGATATGAAACAGCGCGTTAAAATTTGGGGAGGCCGGCTAGTTAGGCTGGATGCGCTTCATGACTGTGCCGACGTGCGCTATCTCCTCCTTTCCTCCGTGTCATGCGATCCAAATCCTTGCATTCGGGGAGCGCCTGCGGCGACCTGTTCTCAGTGACCGCAGCTACTACCGGTATGCGGGGTAGCTGTAATCACTTTAGTAGGGTCGAGCAAAGCTCGGTGTGGTTATACCCCGACCCCTGTGGATGCGCGTACGTAGATATGGGGGACGGTCGAAAATCAGCGGGTCCAGCAAGGGGCGGGTCCATCGGGTCACGGAAGGGGGACGGGTCACGGAAGGGGGACCTTCGCTGATAAAAAAACAGGTCGATAGTCGGCCTGGATTCCAGCGCACCACGGCAAGTAAGCTTACGTGGCACGCATACGAGCAGATAAACCACACAACAGGAGGGCTAAGGCAATAAACCGAAAAAACTCCATTGATTAGGCATTATCACGTTTACAATCATACTATCCTGACGCTTTCCCGGATGGGTGTGGTGAGATGGATGGGGTTGGGCTGCGTGGGCCTCCTGGTTGACAGATTTCCTACCTTCCACGGGTGGGTGGTGTTTGGGCCCCTGGTTTGCGGCTTTGCTGCCTTTCCTCGGCTGGGTGAGGTAATGAAGAAGGGAAACGGGCCGCGTCGTGGACACCGAATCGCATACGCACTCGTACAACGTGGAGCGGTCTTGGCGTTGTAGGCGACCTGTGAAACTGCGACGTCACACGTCAGCGACGAGCGAGCACCATTAGTTGCGGCGTACCTTCGACGGTTTTAGGCGCTGACAACGTGAGGAGGTGGGGGAATGCCCATGTCCACCCACCGATACTAACGCGCAGACGGACTGGCACATGTTACATGGTAGCGTGGGGGCCATGGACAAATTGTGAATATTGGGATGGGGGATTGTGCCATGGTCTCCATCTCAACCGCACTTCAGCGCCTGACGCCGAAGTATGGCGTGTCTAGTGTCCCAGACAGCCTGCAGGTAGGCTCCCACTGCAGCGGGCGGGGCCTCCTTCGTAATAGGAATCATGTCTCGATGCCTAAAACCCAAGGCACCTTCAAACTGGTCCCGCACAGTACTGGCGCCGCGAGCACGGGCATGTCCACACGAATTTCTACGGCACTGACCCGAGCACCATTTCGTTCTGACCTATGGGACGGGCGGGCGGACGGTGACAGCATTGGAAGAAGAGATGGCGGCGGAACATGCGGGGTGGGCAAGGCCGAGCAAGAGCAAAGCAGGGGCGCGCCAGACTGACAAGTAGGGGAAAAGCTTCCTTGAAGCTTGGAAAAGGTGGAGCCCCGTGAGACCGCACCGGGGATTTAGGTCATGAAGGCTTGAAGGGTGGAGCGTGTACGTATACCGTAGCGGATGCATGGGCAGGGGCAACCGGTTTGACATGAACCGCACCCGCACGCACCCGCCGTGCGGTAGGGAAACGAGAAGGCGAGGCGCAATCGTGTCAGCCCGTCATGAACCCCAGTGTTTGTCCACAAGTGGGCACCAACGCTCGTTAGAGAAGCCCCGCTTGGCTTGTGTGGGTTTGGTCGTAACCGTGCCGGGTCCTGCTGGCCCTTGAGTTGACATGAGCCACCGGTGCACGAAAGGGGGGGGAGGGGCCGGGGG
>LSYV01000053.1:602687-628620 GCA_001584585.1 Gonium pectorale
CACCACACCACACCACACCACACCACACCACACCACACCACACCACACCACACCACACCACACCACACCACACCACACCACACCACACCACACCACACCACACCACACCACACCACACCACACCACACCGCACCGCACCGTACCACACCACACCACGCACCTGATGATCGCCTTCCACTTGCTGGTCGCATTCATACCCCGCTCACTGTCGGAACCTGCGTCCACCAACTCAAACGCTCAGCAGCGATTCATCGTGTGGGGTGTCGTCGGATGCCCCCGGATGTCGATCAAAGGCTGGATGGGCACGGCAGCGCAAATCTCCCAGTTGCGCACACCCTGCTCCGTCCGTCATCGTGACTTACCGTCCGTTTGGTTCCCTCCGCCCCCGCCAAGATCGGGCGGCGCGCCAGTGCCGCCGGCGCCTTGCTGCTGGTCTGCCCCAGTGCCCAGAGCCCGAGACACAAGCCTCTCCACATCCAGCTCCAGGGGGAGCTGGCTCATCAGCTCCGCAATGCGGCGCCTCTGCGCGGATCGGGGCCAGCGGATGGGGTGGCCGGGGAGTTGAGAGAGCTATATCCAGGCCATGTTCAGGGTGCTTGTCGCCCCGGCGGTTACAGACGGGGTCCACAGGTCTCCCTTCGCGTCGGTCAGGACATGATATAAGGCTTTACCGCATGAGTCACCGTGTCGCGTAGAATGCGAGGACAGCAAGCGGCGTGCTAAACTATGGTCGCAATGCGAGAAGAATGGACCCGTGGGTCGGCAGGCAAAGTGTGCTCGCCGCAGCGCCTCAGTGACAGCCTACCGGAAGGCGTGACGTCCAGTCGACATACGATACATGCCTCATACACATTGCCACAAGTGCGTCATCTCTGTAATTGTGTACCAGCTAAAAGTGCCCGCAGGTGATGGAGCTGATGGGCCCAGGCTTTTGCTGCCCGAGCTACCATTGCTTGCACCTCGGCTCGCGGCCGGGCCGGGCATCTCACAAGATGTCCGTCAGTAATCGATAACTGAAAAAGCGAGGTGTTGGCTTCCGTTGGTGGCCGTCCTTGCTCCGGTCAGCCCGCAGTTTTCATGTTGGGCTTTCCCTCACCTCCTTGGTCACGCGCTTGAGGAGAGGGTACAGCAAGAGGAAGAGGAACCCCGCAACGATGACCCACAGCATGAGGAAGAGCACGATGTGCAGCAGTAAGATTCCTGCGCGTCGTACCACGCACAGTGCATGCGATAAGCGAGCCATTTGCTAGTAAAAAGAGCCACTTGATACGGCCTAACGGGCAAGCACACGCGGCGCAAAAGATTCAGTCCATATCACCTGGACTCAGGTCGAAGCCCTTCAACATCGGGACGGGGGACTGAGCCTCGGCAATCGGCAGGATATTGGGTAATAAAGAAGGGGGAACTGGCTTCTACATAGTACCCTAGTGACCGTAACAATAACCGTTAACGTGTCCGGTCACCCACGGGTGCCTGGCACTACTTACTGTTGAACAGGGCGACGATGCTGTCGTAATGCGCGTCCTCAATCTCCACGAGGCCATCCGAAAGGTCCTGCAGTGGGTGCAATAAGGCGGGGGCGAGGGCAGTCAGGGCGCCAGGTGACACGCCAGGTGATGATCGTCGATGCAGGTTGCATGCCCGGAAGATGGCTAGTCGCTAAGTTACGATGCTACGTGCTCAAAGCGCACCACGCGACAGAGGGAACTAGAGTACAGGGCTTGGCAGCCGCCCCCTCGACCGGTTGTGCAACCGCCTTGGCAACTGGCCAACGAGGGCTAACTGAAAGGAACAATGCCTGGGCCCGCCTTAGCAAGCAACTTCCGCAGAACAACAGCCCCCGTCCCCGGCAGACACATGCCGGGAACCTGGAGGAAAAAGAAACCCAACGGGGAGAAAAGGGGAAACACAAGAGACCGCCAGTGATTGCGCCGTCCAGGGGGATTGAGGGTGGGTGCTGAAGTAGCTGGCTGAGACCAAAACCATAAAAAGTGCAGGCCTGGAAAGGAGAAAGGCAAGTGGGCACGCGGTGCTCTGCGAAACGGCTTCCGCCTAGGATTATGCTCCGTCGATTCCCGGAGGGGGGACATGACACGCCGAAACAACCATAGTCAGGCGGCACTCTTCACCCTGCGCTCAAACTGCACTCCAATCTAGCCTCGCGGTGGTGCCAGAATCTGCACCTGTAATATCCGGTTGATTTGCATGACGCTTCAAACGCCGGGCCGCGTGGGATTCCCACGGACGCGGCCCAACCGGAATAAAAGAGGCACGGCAGGCCACTCGGCATATGGCTCCGAAACAAACCATAATAAACCTTCGAGCGATAGTGAGCGGTGCTCTTCGACGACACATTGGAGATTACCGGTAATAGATCCAGCACCTCCAGGGAGATGCTGGATGGAATCTCTATTGAGTTTGGAATCCACGGATCCGAGCTTACCACAGATCCCACGTTGTAGATGTAGTCAAAGTCCTCTGTGGGGTGCGAACCATGGGACAAGACCCGAGCGACGAAGGGCACACGTCAGGCAGCGTTTGAGGCCGGGCCCGAGCAGGGCCCGATATGTTAGTTCGGCATAAGCGAACTTGACAAGGACACGTGGAGGCTGTTCAGGGCGGCCAACCAACATGTCCGGGCGCCGCGACCATTAGTGAGGCGGTCATTAATGCACATACACCCCCAACGCACAGCACTCACACGTCCCTGCATCGCTGGGATGCCTGCGCCTTACCGTCGGCGAGGCCAGGAGGGATCGTATTGTTTGCGTCCGCCAGGGCCCCCACTTTGCTGAGGTACAGCTGCATGATGGAGTCGATTCCGGTCCAGATGGACTGGTAAAACCGGTACTCGGGACCTGGGCACGGCAGATGCTCCTGCGGCAGTGGTAGTAGCCCAGTTGCCCTTATGAGACATCTTGCCGACGACAAAGCGGGACAGCCATAACATCTACAGCTCTTGGCCATCTAAGCCCAACGAAACCGCATACAGAACGACGCGATGGCCACCTTGCGGTTGTACGGGAAGATAGGGCAATGGCCGTACATCTCACTGCCGACATGCAAGCGGGCACAATTCACAATGTCACACACGCGCACCGGCAGCCGGTGGCACCGTCCGCTCTCGAAGAAGATTCTCGACAGCTTGTTTGTCGCGTGGGACAGGCCCTCGGCCACCATCGGAAAACGCTCGGTGCTGGGGCCTACACGGCGTAAGTTCGCCATGGCGGTGGATACATAACAGTCGTGGTAGATGGGCGGTGACCGTTGAGGGACATAACAAGATCGCCCATTGCTCAAGCGTGAGTAGATGCCGCAACTCACCCGCCGCCTTGTAGGCGTCACTGCCAAGCTGCAGCGTGAAGTAAGCGTCCCTGTTTCCGGGGTGGCAGAGCATCACCTAACCGGTTAGGGCATTGACCGAATCAAAAGTTGTTTTACTAGAAGCTTAGGCTTCGCAGCATCGCTGCGGCCCGGGTAATAAACAGCTGTTCCGGTCTTCTTCCGGCTCTGCCCACAGGCGGACCGCAATGCTCGGGCAGTACACTCATGCTGTCAGCGCGCAGGAACCTGCGTCACGGCGTCGGCAACCTGGCGCGCTGGCTGCTGGCTGCTGACAGCCTACAAGCGTAGCTGCTCCCGCTTACTTGAGCGCTTTCCGCACACTCTGCAGGTCGGAGCGACGTGAGGGCAGCAGCGCAGGGTCGTCCACAACGGCCAGCTCCTGTCATGGCATGGAGATGGGGGTGGGGGTGGGAGATTCGGCACAGGTGGGCACACCGTGCAGTAGCGAAGGCCTCGAGGATCGGATCGAAAAAGGGGGCACCATGGACCTACCATGCTTTCGTGGACGCACCGGCCGCCAGGTCAGGGGACAGGCGGATGGCACGAGCTAGCAGCGGCTGCAAGCACCCCGCACCCCGCGTGTGCGGGCCCAGCTAGCTTCCCGCATCGAGTGCTGGTTTCAACTGCTATGGAATCCGGCGCTAACGAGGCGCCGGGCACGTGCTCACTCCCAAGCCGTCAGTGGCTCCCACGCGCGTCGATGCGCGCGTTATCCGCTACAGACCGCCACCCTACCTGACTGAAGAAGACCTGTGGGTGGCGAGCGAGGAAGGGAGGCAAAGCCATAATACATAACGTACCGGCGAGGAACAACCCGGCGGCGCACGCCCCGGGCGAGCAGGCAGGTACGGCAGCTACGGCATACCCACCGGCTAACAAACAGCAATAATGGTGTGTCAAGCCAGGATGTTACAAACCTGATGGAGGCGGAACAGACACTGTCCGCGGAGATGGCACAGGTACAACCGATTTCCAGCCCCAAGCTCCTCTCAACACGCGCCCCCAATGCGCACGCGCGCCAACCAACGCAGCGAGGCGCCAACGGGGAGGGTGCCAAAGCAACTCCTGCGCCGACCTCCTGCCGACCCATGATCCCGTCGACCCGCCCACCAGTAACTCACCGTACGATACGCCCTGGCTGCCACGAAGTTGGACACCGAGTGCACTGCCACCACCTGAACCACGTCCTGCTTGGGCAAAGGGTTTGCGGTCACGTATTCGGGCTTGCTTGCAGCGTTCGGGTGTTCTTCTTGCTTGTCCTCTTATCTATCCTGCGTCAGCTGCAAGAAATGTGTCCAGCCACCTAGACAAGCGCCATGGGCTCGCTTGCAGCGTTCGGGTGGACACCAGAACGCTGTACGCACATCGTACCCGCCCTGGTTCCCACCCACTGTGGACCGTGGCAGCGCGTACCGGTACAAGTCACCCCGGACTTTGCTATGGTTTAAGAACGACCATTCTTTGCTTGGGTACCGGCTACCGACGCGAAAGGGACAAGAAACGAAGCATAGTAACCTGGGAGGGGAGAAATGCCCCGGCAAACAGTCAGAAGCCGTTGGGTCATCGTCCGCCGGAACCCACCTTCATCTTGACCACCGCTGTCGCATACATGGCGATGACCTGCGGAACGGCGCGTAAACAGGAGTTGAGGACACATGGAGCGCGGCTCGCCGCGCGCACAAGCGACAGCTACCAGGCGCCCTGGACGGGGCCAGGCCGCAGCACGCAGCACGCGGGAGCTTGCAGGCGTTCGCACAACCGCGACGGCTCGTAAGCACGTAACAATGTGAAGCCCCGGGCGGTGCTCGCGATGACGCCGTATGGCCTGCCTGTCCATTAACTGCGTCCCCTGCGCAGAGCCCGCCTGCCTGCCCTTAACGCAACGACCCCCAGCAGCGAGGCGGGACGAGACCCACGTGGGCGGACCACAGATATTGGGTAAATGCTGTAAGGCCGCGGCCAGAGGTGCTAAATGCAGGCATGGTAACCGCACATGCTTCCCGCCCGCTCTTGAGCGACCAACCGGGAGCCCGTGCGGCGCTGGCGTGGCCAGCAAGCGCGTCAATTGAGTTGCGTCAATGGGCTGCGTCCCGGGCACAGTGCCTGCCCTTTTTGAGCGTCCCCAGCAACGGGGTGAGGCGAGGAGACCCACCAGGGCGGACCACAGGACGAACGGCATCATCATGAGGCTCGTCTCGTGGCTGTCGTACTTGAGGGAGCGTTTGCTCTGCGCCCCGGCCCCGGCTGGCGCAGTCAGGCTGGCCGGGAGGAGGTTCACAAGGACTCCGCGCCTGCCGGGATGGGATCGGGCGCAACGCACCCAAGCAGTGCAACCAGGGGCGTCAGACACCGGGGAGGGCAGGCACAAGAACGCGGCACTCTGGATAGTGTTGCCGTCACGAACCCTGAAGTTAAGTGCAAGTTATGTCGCCATAGGTTGCTGTCGACCCCAGCCTGTGGTCTGGAGCAATGTCAACGATGCGTGCAGACCTGATACCAGTCGTACCCTCGTAGAGTCGGGGGCTTGGACGTGCTACACACGGAAGCTTGCTATGCGTTAACCGCGTGTCCGCGTACCCACCGGATCAGGAAGTGCCTGGCCCGCCTCGCCAGTCCACCCCAGCAGCCAAAGAGCCTGGCTAGCCCCCGCCACCGCCACCGGCGTGCATGGGTCCTGCCGCCGCCGTGCTCAGCCTCGGCGGCCACCTTGCGCTCCTTCTCCGAGAACACGTCCGTGCTGCCGCGTGTGCTGATCGCACCGCCTATGACAAAGCCGCCGCCGTCGCCGCCAGTATTCCCGGTGCCATTGTTGCGGTTGCGGCGGCCCGAGGGCACCTTGTCGATGGTCCCCATGGCGCCGCTGCCGCCGCCGCCTGCGCCGTCGGCAACGTTGAGTGTGGCGCGGCGTTTGACCTTGACCTCCAGTCCATCCCTGTCTTCATCGGCGTCGAGTGTGGCGCCTGCCCCGTCGTCCTCGCCGTCAGCGTCTTCCTCCTCATCCCCCTGTGAACACCAAACCGGGCATGGCGATGGGGTGGTTGTGGTTAGCCGGGGAATGCGGGTAGGGAACCGCGAGTCTTTCGTGTCCCATCCACACGCACTGAGTCCATACTACAGCAGAAACCTGGCGCACTGCACGAATACGAAGCTGGGCGACCTTCTTCCCTCCAGAATGCTATTCAGCCGTTCTGGGATCTCCCTAGCCCTGCAATATGCGCCTTAGCACCCGGCCAGTGCCCTCGCGTGAAGGGGCATTGCATGCAGAACCCTCCGCCAGGCAGGCGCACGCAGCACCCGGCCTGCCAACCTACGTCGAGTGCGAGATTGGTGTTCTGGGACGCCAGAGCGCGTGTCAGACCCTGCGCGCAACCAGAGAGCGGCACAGCGAATCAGCTACCAAGAAGCGGAGTCGTGTTGCAAAGTTCACTGGCGTTTTCCAGTCTCTGCAATTTAGCGCATTTGGGACCTGTGAAAAGCGGGCGGGCCCTCTCAACTGACGCTTCCCAACCTCTTTAGCTCACTGCAGCTGGCTGCTAAGAGGTCACAAGGTATGCTGAGCTGAAGGTACCTAGGCCCGCACCGGCAGCTGGGCCGTAGGCTTCCGTGCATACAATTGCAGATGGACAGGCTCTGGGAGTGCCACAGAAGGTGGCGTTGGGGCCGTGCAGTTGAACGAGCAGCGCCAACCCAGCAGAAGGCCATCCATGAGGCCCTCCGGTTATCCTCAAAACCCCCCTCCCCGTGCTGCTAACCGCAGACCGGTACTCAACCGCGCCCACCCGTCCACAATCCCCGTATTGAACCCCGTGCACATCCCCGTGCACAACCTCGTACATATTCCTGTACATACATCCGTGCGCACCACGGGAATGACCAGGAAGGTGCTGTACAGTTTGTACCGCTGGGCCGCCACGGCGCGCAGAAGATACGCCACATACCTGTGGAGCGCGGCACGCAAACCAACGAACGGGAGCTAAGGTTCGGTCAAGGCGTACCCTGGCCCTGTACCCAAATGTTCCAGGGTAAGGCCTCGCGCGCTGTCTGCGCTGTGAAGGAGAGTACCGCCTACCCCACATGTGAGCGCATGGGGCGGGCCGTGCCGGGGGATCTACCGCCCTCCTCTGGTTGGCGGTGCAATAATCAGCAGTAAACTGCCAAGGAAGCCACCAGCGTTCGCTGTGTATTACCATGACCACCAGGTATGGACACAATATGGTATTGGCGTGAGCGAGTGGACGCGTTGTTCGGTGGGCGCAAGTGCAGGGTGCGATGGCGCATGGACGGCATAGTACTCACGCAGCGGAAAGGCAGCTGATGAAGGCCCCCTCAACAGACAGGAACACTAATTGCAAATAGTCCACCTGAGGCGGTATAGGATGGCATGGAGGAGCGAGGGGAACAATTCGTTCCGCTGCGAGCGGCAAGCTGTTGTAAGTGCATGGGAGCAACGAGTGAACGAGCAAACGACCAGTGTCGAGGCGTTTTCCAAATGGTTGTCAGATGGGCAGAGATGGGGAGCAGGAGTGGCCGGCGCGGTATCGCTGGCTCGGGGCGAGGAAGTAGATTACAAGGGCGGCTTGGAAGGAGGGGGGGCCGCGCGACAGGATTGCAAAGGCCTTAAGTGAGGGCGCCCTGGGCTGGGCGCGCGTGCGGCTGGGTGTCCTCTGGGTTACGCGCCTCTCAGAGTCAGCCCACAGCTGCAGCCAGCAACAAGTCAGGCCAGTCAATGTGCTCCGGACCCGGCTATGAACCAGCTTCGAAACCGCTGCCACGAGGAAGTTGTGTCTGCCCGTATCGCCAGCTCACCGTCTTGGCGTCGTCCACCGCGACGTACAGGAGCGCGTCGAGGACCTGCGGACCGGCGAGGAGGGCGGAGATAGGGCGCGAAGGAACAAACCGCAGGCGTAAGCTGAGTTAGCTGAGCTGGGGCTTAGCCTCTTGTCAGGGACGAGGCCGAACAAGCACCGCGCCTGCACCAGCGGGCCCGTGGCCCGTGGAAAGGGTAGGGGATGCCCGCCCCCCGGCCCGCCCTTGGCCACACGTGTGCCCGGACGAACGGAAAAACGGTTGGAGGTGGTGCGCTGCTTACGGCCTTTAAAGCCGTAGGTATCAGGTTCGATTCCTGGGATAACCCCTACTTTCGGGTGGGCAGAAAGTTCAAGAAAGCAAACCTGACTTGACAAAGGCAGTGGACCGAACGGCTCGTATTCCGCCGGGGGGACAGATCCCCAAAACCCTTTACCCTTTTAGATATGGTACACGGCGAGGCATGTACCGCACATGCCGCGGCGCACCGCCGCCCGTCATTTTCCAATGGTGCTCAGAGACATCTATGGAGAGAGAACCTCTGCGCGCCCCTTGCACACGCGCCCACCCGCCGCGAGGCGCGCCATATCTCGTGTCCGCTCTTCAAGAGAAACTGTCCCGCGTCTGTGTCCGCGACGGCGATGCCCCGTGCCGTCCAGTCCTCGTACGACTGCACTACATCCTTTGCCATGTTGTAAAATGCTGTACTGAAGTCCTGCACGAGGTGGGTACGCGGATGGCCGTCGGTCATCAGTAGGCAAAAGGTGACGAGATTGAGTGCGTGTTGGCTTTCACAAGGGTTGCTTTGCCATGTGTACTCAACACCTCCGCTGGCCATCGGGGCTGACTACCATGACGGGAGTGCGATGGAGCGATCCCAACTACGGTACCCGCCGCCGGGAGCACTCCCGTGTGGATGGGTCGCGGGATGCTCGCGCCCCATTGGAGTCGGTGCCATGCGCGCACCGGCGACTCACCCAGACGGTCACGTTGGTGAACATGTCGGAGCCGTCATCCGCTTTGCCAGACCACACCTGCGCCGGGCCAAGCAGTATGCGTGCTTCTGATGGTCCAACTGCAGCACTTCAGCGTCAATAGGCATACCTAAAACGACGACCCGGGGAGCAGTCCGAGGGCTAGGGTTCGACTTTTGGCCAACCCTTGGTGCACGTCAACAGACCCGCGAGCGCTAGCTGGAAGAGTAGTTACATCCTAGCTGCTGCGCCCCCCTGGGCTTATCGTCTCAACAATCAGGTCGTCTCGGTCTGTCAAGGTGGAACAGCATGCCGCTGCCAGGAACTGCGCCCACCCACCCGCCATGTGCGGTAGTACAGCACTTCCAGGACGGGCGAGTCTCTCGCATGGTGCTTGTACAGGATCTCGTTCAGGCGAACCTGCCCGCGGGCGCAGTTGCGATGCACGGGAAGCTGTCGCAGATGTACACATGTAGCGGTGTATACTAGCGCGCACATATGCGAGCAATTCGATGTTGAAGCATATGAAGAGCACGTGCGGAGCAAAGCAACGTGACGGCCGGACACCGTGTGTGTATCCTACATGCGTGAGGCTTGCGCAAACATGTACACAGAACGACAGCCAGCATAACTTCCTAGCCGGCAGCCCCTGGGCCCTGCATGTGTGCGGGCGGGCGGGACGCCATGGACCGCTTGGTCACCGCTTCAGTGCATGAGCAGCATGACTGCATGAGGCACGCCGTGGGCGCGTCGTGCCGTACCTTGACCTCCTCCACGTCGGTTTTGATCCGTCGGAGGAATCCCTGCAACCGGGTTGGGCGCACGGCTCATATGCACAATCGATTGCGCGTTAATTTGCATGTCCGTCCGAATGCTTTCGGCATGCCGCGCGCATTCGGCAGTTGCAGTTCCCTGCACACTGTGCCCACATGGTTAACGTTGAGGTCACACGACGCCGCGTTGGAGCAAAAGCTGCAGCAGCTGGCCTGCGTTGGTAGGTCGCAAAGCAAGTCCATGAGGAAAGCTGTGCTGAGCCTTACCGTTGCATTTGCAGGGGAATAAAGGTTGGGAACGGTCCTATTCCGGGATATTACGTCCAGAGCACGAACATCGGTCAGGATCTGCGCAGGGGCGCCGTGGAGGCAACTTCCAGCATTAGGCAATATACGACACCGGTAACCCAGCGGCAGTCGTACTGCGCCGGCAGCATGCGGCCTGCCTGTCTAGCTATCCTTAACATCGGTCTATTTATCAATATTCTGTCGTACCCGGTGCATGTAGCGCTGCGACTGTCCGCTGCGGCCCAGCTTCAGCATGCTGAGGCGCTGCGACTGAATGGATGTGACGGTGAGGACGAAGCACACAATGTGGACCATCACCAGCAGCCCCAGGACGAACAGCGCGTGCGCGCGGAATCGGGACTGGACCTGCAGTTGGCAGTTGGCGGTTGGCGGCGAAAGCCGCATCGTGTCAGTGGGCACCTAACGTGTGTTTGCAGGTCCGGCACAACGGATGGAGGCAGCAAGGAAGCGCTCGAGCGCTTGCCTGACATCCACGGGTTCCCACCTGCTGCGCCTGGCCACTGTCCATCATCTTGGCCAGCTTGCGGAACCGTTTGCCGCGCTTGTACTCGGCGCCGCCTCCCGCCCCTGCAGGCAAGCGGCGGTGTGTGCCCACGCCCCATGGGTTGCGAGCGCGTTCCACCCTCATGAGCGCCAGGCGAGGTAGGTGACGAATGCCAGTGCTGCGCTCGTCCGCCAGCTTCAGTCCGAGCTGCCAGTCACAACCACAACTCACGCCAGAACAGGGCGGTGCCCGACAACCATGCGATAACATCCTAGGGCACAGACACGTCCTCTCAACGTGGCATAGCAGCAGAACGCTATGCCCGCTCGTGGCTAACGCGATGTCGTGCCCACGGCCCTGCCAGGCCAGGTTGGCGGGCCGAGCGCACCGAATCCGCTTGCCTCCACCAGCGCACCTGCACTCTGGCCAGACATGGCGCTCTGGCCGCCCTCGCTCGCAGCGTCGTCATCCGGGTACGGCCCGGGGCCGGGCCCGCCTGCGAGCCCATCCTCCTGCGGCCCCTGCTGCTGCTGGTGAGGCGCGAGTGCCGCTGCGGAAGGCGGGCGGCGGATCTCCGGCACCACCATCTCCGGTTGGACCGTGCTGCTCCCGCGTATGGCCGAGGCGAGCTGGGAGTAGCCCCGTTGCACCAAAACATCCTCGCCGCTCTGATCGGACTGCTCGTCCATCCCCTGCGCACACGCACGGCACATGCACATAAAGCAAGCAGATGCGGTGCGTTTGGAAGATGGGCCATGCGGTGGTAGCTCTGCAAGAGCTCCCTCTGCGCGTGTCGACGTTGTCGTGTCCGTCTCAACGCCACACACACAGTCGCGGCAAGGAGCTGCGCAGTTGGTCTGGTCTGGTACGCTATGGCAAATTCCAGAGGCTGCCTGGATGCAGTGCCAGCGGCCAACGGTCCGTACCTTGCCGGCGTGTGCGATGGAGTTTTGGTAGTAGGCGCCTGCAGTGCATGTGGCAGCAGATCCACGCTCAGCACTCGTGCTCACGGAGTGCTCGACCTTGCCATAATTCAAGCGGTGCAAAGCAATGCGTGCTCCAGCTGGCTGTCTGACGTCATCGGTTAGGACCTTGGCTAGACCGCCGACCGCCACGCTGCATCAGTGACCCTGGAGTCACCCCAAGGCGTCAACGCGTCCGCTCGCGCCGACGAGCCGACCGCCCCGTTACGCCACATGCTGTAACGCACCTTTGCTGACCACCCAACGCTCGGTCGCCTCCGAAATCACGCTCTGAGGTAATCAAAGCGATAGGGCATGTTGCAAGCAGCGGCGGCATGGGAAATGAGAAGGGCCAGGGATTAGGCTGAAGATGACGTGTGTGGTGGAGCCGCATGTGTAAGTAATATGGCCTTCCCGGGCGGTGACAGCAGGAACCTTTTCACAGCAGCCCGATGCCACAACTGCACGCATTGGGAGCAGCGCTCTGTTCCCTTCCGGGGGACCCTCCACTCGCTTGACAAACGGGGGATCAGCGGGCCGCCCTAGCACGTCGGCCTGCCCTGGAGCTGAGGCTAGAGGTTCCAGGCACCATACCAGGCGTCATCTAGTCGCCGAGGCGGTATGCTCCGAACGACCCAAGCTCGGCACTGGCGGCACACGGCGGGCACCTACCGCTCTCCTCTTCGTGACCTTCATATCGCTCCCTTCGGAGCCAGATGCAGCATCTTCGTCGCTTGGATCCCCTGCAACGCCCGGTGGACAGAACCCAAATGGGACGGCGGCAGTAAGGGGTTTGGCTTCAAAACAACGTGGCACGCCACGCAATGACGGGCCATGTACGTTTTGTGTTTCGTCGCTCCCACTGCCGAGTGCGCGTAGTACACACCCCTAGGTCCCAGAGCCCCGGTCCAATCCACCGCAGCTGCCTACACAGGCGCGCAGACTACGGCTCGACCTGGGCAACTGCACACAAGGCCGCAACCAAAGAAAGTGCATGTGATGTGAACGCACCCTTCAGACGTAGCGCCATCTCGCGCGGGGCCCCTGGCACTGCCGCTGAGTAGCCGTTCCCCGTCCGTGGCGTCGCGCCGGGCAGCGTCGCTTCGTTGGCGTCGAAGCGGACCGGCGCCTCCAGCGCCAGCCGCTCAGGGCCCTGGGCAAAGCCCTTCGCAAGTTGCTGCGCAAGCGCCTGCTGCCCCTGTCCCTCCGGCGACACCGCAGCCAGGGAGCTGCTCCCCAGACGCCTCCCCAGTGGGGAGTTGCCGGCATCGGCGGCATCCACTGGGCTGGTGAGGGGAGGGCTGTTGCCCCTCCCGAGTCGTCCGCTGCCCCCGGCCACCTTCACCAGGTCGGCGAGCTTGCTACGGCCCGCCAGGAGGGACGCCCGACTGACGGTGACTCCGGGAGTGGGCAGACCCTCACCGACCCCGGAGGACAGCAGGTCCTGCGGTGTCAGGGTCGGGGTCTTCACGGCAGCGGAGGCGTCCTCGGAAATAAAACATTCGACTGCGTCGCTGCCCCGCCGCATGGCCAAGAAGCCATCGGCGGGGGAAGGGGCGGGTTGCCCGGGCGGCGTGGCGGGCTGCGGTGTGGAGCCCGCCCTGCCACTATTCTGGTCGCCGGTGGAGGAGGGGGCGCCGCCCGACAGCTGCCCCTGCTCCGTCAGGGCCGGCGGGAAGGGCGGCATCTGGCTCAGCGCCGCGGCGGCAGCAGTCGTGCCGGAGACTTTGCTGGCCTTTGGCATCGCTATCCCCACAGAGTTGCGGCGCCCGATCAGCGCCGCCGTGGGGGACCTCCCCACGGGTCCCACGCTGCCGCGACGCCCGGCGGGCACTATGGGCGAGACCTCCTGCTGCGGCAGCAGCAATGTCGGCGGCGGTGGCGCTGCCGCCGCCGCGGGCTGCCCTTGTGGTGGCGGCCTTGCTGGTGGCGGCGCCGGCTGCTTGCCGGGGACCATGGGCACCACGTGCAGGCGGATGATTGCGGTGAGAGGCTGGTTGGCCCCCGGCCGGCCCACCACCTGCACGTCGAGCGTCAGCGGCCGGCCGTCTGAGTGACTTCCCTGCAGCGTGTGCACAGGGCCGACCTGCAGGGGGCGAGGTGAGGGCGACAGGCCGGGGGGGGGGTGTAGTACTCAGTCCGAGGGCGTGGAGTTGTTGACTGCTGGCAGCATCCGGCGGCCGGCGCCCGGGGGGGTGGCAGGAGCGGGCGAGTTCAGCGGCGGAAGGTGGGCAAGGTACGTTATGATGAGATGGAATCAAAAGGGCACTGCGATGCACAAAATGAAATCCATTCCCAGCAAGCCGCACCTTAAAGCTGGCCCCCTTGTTGTTGACCTTGAGGCTGCTCTTCTTGGCCCCGTGCAGTGACAGCAGGTCCGCTGGCTTGGTCCTCCCCGGGGGAAGAGCCACCAGCTCCTCGAGCGACGCCCCCATCAGCGATGCGCTGGGCAGGCCGAACAGCAGACCCGCGGGTCGCGTGCGCTCCTCCAGCACGGTCGTGATGCGGCCGCCCGCATCCAGTTCGAGCACGCCGCTGACGCTGGTGGCGGGCCACAGGTCGACGAATACCTCAGGGGCCTGGTCATCGTCGGCGGTCTCCGCTGGAACTTCCACGTGAACCTGTCGTAAGGGTGTTCCACAACGGGCACGACGAAAAGCCACGGACAAGGAGGGTTCAGTGTACAGAGCGGGACGTGCCAACACATCGGTACCCTCGTCGTCTGTTGGACCGTCAGACAGATCCAAATCTGCAGTTCAGTCGGCAACAGCGCGTATCCGGACATGTGTGCAGCACGTAGGAGGGCATGGCACTTCCTCGACCACTTCTTGGAGCTGGTGCTGACGGTGATATGAGTTGCGGCAAACGCTGCTAGTTGGTGGGAGGGCAGTGGTCAGCGAGGCCGTAGAGGCCTGGGGCACCGACCTGCATGACGGCGGACCTCGCCATGTTGGCTCGCGCTGCGGCCATCAGCCCCGTGGCGACCCCGCGGTTGGGCCGCTGGGGCGGCAGCACGCGGACGCGCCAGCTGTACTCGGGGTATGCCAGCGCCCTGCAAGGGGCGCAAGCCGAGCTTTCAATACGGGCAGCCACGCTGCGTATGTCCAGGGGCCACACGCGCCTAAGGCCAACACAGCCTGCGAGCCCAGTTGACGCGCGGCAACCCTTGCCTACGCACATGCCCACGACGATGGGACGCGCAAGCCCCCCGCAAGCCCAGCGACTGGGTGTGCAGCATGGGACGCCAAAGATCCTGGAGGAGGTCTCTGCAGCTTGCGGCAATGTACCGTAGCAAGTTTGGAGTGTGTGCATGCTTCGGTCACCTGTTGACCAGGGAGCTGAACATCCGCGACCCGTGCGCCGGCGACGTGGCGCCACCGCCCTCCACGGAGGCAGGCTCCTCGATGACCTCCCACAGCCCTCGACCGACCAGCTGCAGGTACAGAACGCGTTTCGGGAAGGGAGGGCATTCGGGGATCTTAAGGATTCCGTGATATTATCGTAAAGCCTCGATGACCGCACGAAAGCGGCGTACAACGCCGAAGGCGTCGGGGGGGAACCCAAGGCCCCACAGCCAGCGCACATTAGAGCGCCCACTTGCCGATTCCGGGCTTTGACGGTAGTGCTTCGGTTGGCGGCAGCACATATGCCATACGCCCGCACATGCACGCCGCATGCCGTACCTGGCTTGGTTCGAGCCCGAACAGGTGGGGCGGGGTACCGTCGGCGAAGCCCACGATGCGCCCATGCTCGGACAGCCGCAGCCGCAGCCGACGCTCGAGAAGAGCCTCATCCAGGGAAGAGCTGCAAAGATAAGGGTGCAACGACAGGCGGAAATCGAGCACAACGGAGGCAACTCACCCAAGCCGTATAACTAGCAGCTAAGAGGTATCAACTCCATAATCAACTACGGAGCTGTGATCCCAAGCTGCAATGGGCTGGACACGGGCGCCGTCGGCCTCATGGCTACCAGTGGTGGCGCTCGGCTGGCCGTAGCAAGGCCAGAGGACGTAGTAACCGACCCGAAAACCTCTCCTTGGACCCCCAGACAAACCGATAAGGTAGCACATCACACCCACAGCCATCCACGGCACCTCTCCGTTAAGCGAACACGCCCCGACGCTACGCGCGCCAGCTAGTAGTACCGGGCATCCCGCGATTGCACGGTCGACCCATGGGTCAGCATGCGGGACCGCAGGCGGCAGCACCCTCCTCACCCTGCCTGGCGGACCATATATATGTGCTCTCATGTTATTCCAGCGGCGTCCCTGATGCCTCCAAATTGGGTACCCGGGCAAATAGGCCTTCAAACGTGCCCGCACACGCACGTGAGGCAAAACGCGTGCAGCACCCATTGAATCTCACCTGGCCAGCCGAACGGCGTGCGTCAGCTCGCCCGCCATCTCGCTGGTGGTCACCGCCACGCGCATGTAGAGCGGATTGCCGGTGGCGGTGCGCATCTCCAGTATGGGGCGGAGCAAGCCGCCCTTGCGGCAGCTGAGCTGCCCGCGTGCGGGCGGGCTGAGGACAGTGGTGCTCTGCACGGGCAGTGGTACGGCTTGTTTAAATATGTGACATGACCGAGGAGGTTACATATGTCCATGACCCAGTGGAAGGTTCAGCCGGACCTGCCAAGGGCGTACAAAGCCCAGCCGCTGTTTGGCTTGCGCCTCCCTGGAGCAGCTTACTAGTGGAACCCTCCCAACGTGTCACGCGGAGCGCGCTATGATGCGAGGCAGGCAGGCATTGGGATAAGGCGCAAAGCGAGCAGAGATGGCCGTAACCAGGAGGTGTTTTGTCAGCGCGCTAACCGTGCACGAGCTCATACTACCGCAACCTTCATGGATCTCACCTTGAGGTACCGAATATGCATGTCCCTCCAGGGTGGCGGCAGGAAGTCGGCCAACGTGTAGCCCGCTAGCAGGTCTGTCGCCAGTACGAGCCCATCTCCCGGAAGCTGGCCAACGTCTCCTCCGGGTTGGCCGTTGTCGTGGCCGTTCGGAAGCGAGCCAGGCAGGGGCAGGCCGTTACAGCTGCCGCGCCCGCCGGTGCCCTTGAGGGTGTCTGCCAGGTCGGTTGAGACGTGCAGCACCGCGCCCTTGTTGTTGACGACGAGGAGCTGTGTGGGGTCGGCACACAGCGACACGCGCAGCTCGTACATGGGGACGCCTCCGGTGCCGCCTGCACGGAGCGAGAGCGCACGGCAGAACCAGGTGAGATAGAGATAGGATGATGTTCCGCCCTCACTCCGCACATGCAAATGGTTCAGCTTGGCACAAAGTGTCGCATGTTCGGCGAGAATGCTTCATTTTGGCGAACCAATGTAAAGGGCGTTCCTGCAGGGGTACAAAATTCCTACGCAGGGGGTGAGCCTGACAGTCTCACGGCAAGAGACGACAGCAACCAGAGCAAATGGTGTAGTGTACATGCGACGCCGATCCTCGGCAACCCAGCCTGCCACCGCAACCCAGCGCCTTACTTGCGCTGACCACGCGCACAAATGCAGGCACCCGCGTGGTCTCGTACTTGTGGGCGACAAGGCAAGGCATGCCCTGATCCCCCTCAGCGCTCTGCACGTCGGCTGCAGCAAGGGCTTGCAGCCTGCGGTCGCATGGCGGCAGGGTGGCAGCACACCCGCTCATTGCCGGCACGTACAGGAATACGAATGGATCCAAGGGGCCGTCAGGAAAGGCACTAAGGGAGCTAGAGATAAAGGGAGCAACAATCCGGAGACGATGGCGCAAGGGAGACGTAACGACCCACGGGTCGATTCCTGGCACAATCACAAACCGTTATGTACGCTTTGAGCAATTCCTTAATCCCTGAGCCCACCTCTTGACAATGTCGCTGGCGCCATTGGCGCGCTTTGTCCTTGCAGCCCCCAGCTTAGCATCAACGGAAGTCGTCTGAGACCCAGACAGTTCCTTCACCGACAGGAGCATAGTGAGGCTCACACCGTTGACCTCGCCGGGACGCCACCTGGGCCGCACAGAAAGATGGCCGGTGGTGCCATACATATTAGTAATTGGTAAGGCATACGCAGGGAGCCTTCCACGTCTACCCAGTGCGCCTCAACGTGCAGGGACGACAGCAGCGGGCGGTTCCCTGTTGGCTTGAGGAGAATCTTTATCGCGGATCTCAATGTCCATGGCTAATCCGGCAACGATCGCAAGCTGGCGCTGAGTGGCGGCCATGACTCCTTACGTGCTTGGTAATGGACAACATCGAAGCTGCGATCTGGGGTCCCACCCCGAGAACTCACCCATACGTGGCGATGAATTGCGGATCGCATGCTGCGATGGTGCCATTCTGCGCCACCCACAGAGTGGCGACGCCCCTCTCCGCCGCCAGCGGCTCCATCATCGCCACAATCGTGGTGTCGTCACCCACTCCTGGCAAGGGACAGGGCAAAGGAGCAGTGTGGTACCGGCATGTTGCGTCTCGGTGCTGGGATGGGCGTGGGCTCCGGACTATGCCCCCGCGGTCCTCCGCGTTAGGACACGCACGTACGGTACGCTTGCAGAGGCGCCTTTAGTGGTGCTTGGACCAGCTCACGACACTCGGCAAAAACAAGGCTGCAGTTGTTCCAGGCACCCGTGGCGACCATCTCAGCCCCCAGGCGCGGGCCTCCTCACCGGACACACGCCGGAGCGTAAGCTTGAGTGGGAAGGCCAGCCGCTCCGAGTGCATCCCAACAACCACCGCCTCGTGCTGCTCGTCCGCGCCGCCCGCGCCGACGCCCTCGCCGCCGGCGCCGCTCGCCGTAAACGCCGCGAAGGTCCCCGGCATCAGCCCGCTCTGGGCCACCAGCGCATTCAGCTGCTCGCTGAGCCACTGGGAGCAGTGGGGCGCCAGCAGCGCCGCCATGCGCTTGCCCTCCAGCTGACCTGCGCGCGGGTTGAGGGTATGCATGTTCGTAACGGATGCGGCGCGGAAACTGGCCCAGCGCCGGAAGTGACGGCGTCAGGTATGCAGTGTGCTGGACGGATAGCGTTAGCCTGGACTCGACCAGTGAGAGCGGAACTGGCAGTCCATCCAGCCATCCATCTCTAGAGTCAGTGCCTCGAGGCACAGTCCCTTACCTCGCTTGTAGCCAAAGAGGTGGTGGCTTTGCCGGTTGGCCTGCAAAGACAGCATGCGGTGCAGAGTTGGCTATTACTGATGCCATCGCTGACGCGACTGTGGTTGCTTCCCAGAGCTTTCTCCACAACTACTCCACCCTCGCCTGCCCTCATACCACATGTGGTATTTTGGGCGCAGCGCCGCACACGTAAGACACATGACTTGCAGCGTGTGCGATGCACGGTGCCAGCCGCCAAGCGCGCAAGCGCCATCAACGGCCGCGGGCAAAGGCGACGGCGGCGGCAACCGCAGGAGCGGCAGCCCCACCACATACCATGAGCACGGGGGAGGGCCCTCGACAGCTTGGCTGTTGACAGCCTACTGCAACGGGAGCGACTTACCACCTGCACCTCGCCAAACACGTTGACCACCAGTACGGCAATAGACAGCTCGTCCATCCGGCCAAGTGGCGTGCCTGCGGGCACGCGACGCTGACCTTCAGTCGCCTTAGGCTCCAGTGAGCGCCCTTCCCAAACAGTTCACAATGAATTTGACGTAGGATTGCCGCATGTGAAGCAATGTAAGGAACGCGAAGCGGCGCAAAGCCGCCACCAGGCTCACCGTCAGGCAAAAGGGGCCCACGTGCATCCCCCTCCGTGGCCTCCTCCAGCCGATCCGCCTCGGTAAAGTATTCAGCCTGTTTGACAGTTGGCACGTTTAGGGCAGGAGCAAATGCCCCTGAATGCCTGAGCCAGGATGCCCGGCAAAAGCTTGCGGCTCCGTGACCAGTAATCCGGCAATGCGGAGCCTGTGACGGTCAGAGCTGTGCAGTAGCGTTATCACAACCGGCCCCGTCCCAACTCACCGCGCCCCATGGATCGTTCTTGATGTTGAGCAGGAACTTGCCGTATAGCCGCACGAGCTTTGCGCTGTTGCCGTAGCTCTCCAGCACCACGCGATATGCCGTCTGGGCCTGCAGTGCGGGCGAGTGGTGTGACACGCACACGTGTAGAGTACTGTCGTTAGCGTGAATCCCCCCACAGGAGTTTAAGACAGTGGCGAAGGCAGCAACGCTCGCCGTCCGGGAAAGACTGCTGGTGAGTCAAGCTAGCAAAGTGCAGGTCCGGAATCGTCTGTGGGGCTCCCCACGCGCGGTTTTTCGTACCTGTGACACGGACGTCTCGATCTTGCCCAGTGCCTTGCTGAGGTGCATGAAGGAGATGTTGGAGGCATCTAGGGCCTTCCTGCGGGGACGAAAGCAGCGCGGAATATGTGCGGCGCTCTAACACTGACCATATACATGTGGAAGCCGTAGGTATACTCGCCCGACAGACCGGCCGGCACTGACGAATGCTACACGCACGAAACGCACAATCCCAGGCCGCTTACCAAAAGTTACACATCGCCTGGAGGGCCTCACGATGCAGACGTACGACCATGCGCTGCAACAACAGTTGTGCAACAAGGTCGGAGGTTGGTCATAGACACTAGGATTATATATTAATGGGTTGCAGGGCTGCCCAAACAATAGTGCATAAAACATGAAACAGCTATATTCCACGTGAAGTTCGCGGAGCGAATGGTAGCCGCCCCGGCCCTACCTGCTTGCGTTGGTACTCTACATAGCTGCGGGGAGTGAGGGGGAACACGCGATTTGTGTGAGAGAGGCCCCGAGAGATTTGCCGTGTGGCACCTGACGCACAAGGCGCACATGCGGGTTCGCAACAAATGCGCGCTCAGCAGCAATGCCCTCCTGCTCTGTGCCAAACCACGCACCCTAGGAGGTCCATGCTGGTTCCGTCGTTAGCTGAGGTCCCAGCCGCCTTTTGCTGCGGGGTTCACAAGGAAGGTAGTCCAATAGGCAAGTGCAAGGGTAGCCCGGCGCCCGAAACACAGGGAATCGGTAAACAGGACATGAGCATGCGCATGGATACGCCTGACCATGCCTGAGGGATTATGTTAGGCATGGGGAACCGTTGACGCGCGGGCCCCGTCGGCCCGTGCTTCCATGCCGGCGCTGAACAGAGCGGGAGCGCACCGTTCTTCCCCTTTCGCATAGTTGCTTACCGTTGCCTGCTGCTGCCGTACAAACATGATGAAGCGGCACATTAGCCCCGGGTTCAATTTGCGCGCGTCCTGAAGGGGTCCAAGAAGGGGCCAGCGGGCACGCTGTCAAGTCCGCCCGCCGCCAGGCCATGCCGGGAACTACAAAAGGAAACCACGCCTATTAGAAACCACACACCGATCAGAAACCTCACCAAGTAGAACGACCTCACGAATCAGAAACCACACAAAAAGTTACACTTGTAGCACATGAAACAAAGAGCGGGGATGGGCCCAAGTGGAGTGCTCGCCCTGGCGTACCTCAATGCGGCGACTGCCACTTTGGTGAATGCCCAGGACGTCAATCATGAAGTTGGCACTGAGGAGGGCCGGTGCATGGGGGCCAGGGCCGCAGTGGAGCATAAGCAGCGGAAGGCGGGTCATGGCACGCTGGCTGGCTGGCCACTCGGAAGAGCAGGGGTGCACGCGCGCAAACGAGGGCTCCGCACATCCGTGCACGCTTGCAAAAACGCAGGACTCCCTCCACACGGGTATGCGGGGCTGTAATGTGCGCAGGACTAAGTTGCGCCATATTGTCACATGGAGCTGCCATAGGCTGAGCAGCGGCCCTGTTGATCCGCCCCGTTGTGCGATGCAGGTGCACGCACGGCGCGTTATTGCACGCGGGCCCCGGCATCGGCATGCCTGTGCGCCCCGGGGAGTGCCCGGAGAGCGAGCGGCCCGCGGCCTGCCGCTTCCAAACGCCAGACTCACTGCAGCAACACCATGTAGGCGCTGTTTGGAAAGAGGGCGAGGCCAGCCTGCATGCGGCATCACGGGAACAGTGGGGACGGGAGAAAACACAGTAATCAGGGTTTTGAGGTTAGGGGTAAAACCTGAGCATTCTAGCATCCATTCGCCTCAGAAGTGCGGTCCGGCTACCGCTGGGAGCGCTGCAGGCGAACCGCAGGCCTCTGGCTGACCGCTGCGCTGGTGTGCCGTGCAGTACCTTGATTACGTTGTGCGCCTTGTTGGCCGCCTCGGGGTCCGGGGCGCGGTGCGTGACGAAGACGCGGCAGCACCTGCAGTGCGATTGGGATGGACGTGTGCGGAACCGGCGCCAAGAGGGAAGGTGATGCAACGTGTGCACATGGATGTATTTCGCCCATGACCCCGCCGGCTTTCAAATCGATTTTAATGGACGTGTGCAGAAGGTACCGGTACAACGAGAATGGGTGGCCCTGGACTGCACGAACATCAAAGCTAGGCAGCACCGCAAAGTAACCTATCACGGCAAGACCAGGGATGTTATGTGCCTGATAGGTCTTGGCTCCCCCGACAGACCCAGTCGGGCAGGACCCAGGCGCGCGGACTGCCTATCCCCTTGCTGCTCCGACGGCTGAGATCTCAGCCTGATCCTTTCATACAATGGGCACGCACCTGGCGACGATCTCAACGTCCCGTGGATCATCTAGACTCGCGCACACGTCCTCCAGCGGCGTGTCTGGCTTGGCGTTCCTGGAGATCCGGAAATCAGTATGCCAAGTTCAGCTCGCACACTCACAACGCACACGTCTTGCCTTGCAGTCGTGCTACATCGTACATCGCATACTTCGTGGTGCCGCCCAGGCTATGCAGCGTTTGTGTGCGCGAATGACTTGAGGCGCGGAGCTCGACTCCTCCCATGCTGCCCCAACATCTATTCAGTGCTCCCTGTTCGCTGTTCCCTTGCTTGCGGTATGAAGGCGTCATATCACTTGCCCTTAAACTACTCGCACTCACGCAATGGCCTTCAGCGTCGTGATGGTCATCCTCCGGGTCATGAACCAGGACAGAAGCGCGCCAGCCACAAAGGCCGGCCCCAGGCCTGCCAGCATGGTGATGGTGACGGCGCCCGCCCAGTCGTCCGCCTGCCCCTCCTTGACGCCGGGCCGGAAGACAAGGACCACAAGCATTGCGGACGCCCACACAATGGCGACCGAAACGCCCGACTTGACGTAGTTCATCCACGCCACCATGTGAGCGCTCTGCCAACGATTCGGGTTTTGGGGTTAAGGCATGCCAATTGAGAGCTCCTTGCCGGCCATCACGTGGGGGAAGGGGCGCGCGTGCCGAGGGAGGCCAGAGAGGAAGGGCAACGAGGAATGCAAGGGAGCATAGATGCGCGTGCCCGGGTGGACGCGTCATAACTGCGTGTGCGCGGATGGGCCGCGGCGCTGTGAGCACAGTAAGGAGCAGTGGCTGCTTGCAGAAGCAGAAGCGGAAGCAGCGCCGCGCAAGCAGAGCCGTCCGCAAGCGGCTAACCGCAGGTGCTACTGGAGTGTGGCAAGGGCTACGGAGCGCGACACGTACCCATCGCAGTTGTTGGTAGGCCAGCGCGAGCGAGAGCGCCAGGTAGAAGCAGGCGGCCACCTTCTTCCACCCGATGAACACATCGACCAACGTCAGCAGCACCTGTTATGGGCAGGGCAGAGGGAGGGAAGCAGCATGGTGGTGCCGGCTGCTGCAGCCAGGGCGTGAACTCACGTCGGGCTGCTGTTGCGCATGCACGTAACCGAACTGGGCCGAAAGGACCTTACCATGCAGCCGAAGCCAATTGTGCAGTCTCGGTAACGCCGACAGCACATATGACCCCGTACGCCATGCATCCCCTGACGGGTTTAAAGCACTAGGCCACTGTTTCATTGCTTGGTTTGTCTGATGGTGCTGCCTTGCTGCCCGTACCGTACTCTCGCAGTGATTTCCCGGTGGCAGGCCAGGTACCCCAGCGTCAGGGGTACTGTAACGAAGTCTGTCTGTCTGTCGTACCGTGATCAAACCGGCGTACTTGCAGATTACGGCACATATGCACCATACCTTGACCGCGAAGATCGCCACTTCAGCTCCGCTGTGCCCGAGCGCCAGCGGTCGCCGTGAGAGTGGGTTCACCTCCACCTGCGGGCATGGAGATGAATGAGCACGCGGTTTGCCACAGTACGAAGTACTTCACTACTATTGATATTCTCTTCAAGTGACGTGCAGCAAGCAGTGGTTGCAATCCATCTCTTATTTGCATGTCATACCCCGAGCCTGAAGCGCAAAATACGGGATTTCCCAATGAAACGGTCGCGGCTTCTATACCAACCTCGGCCATATTAAGCAAGAGAGCGATCGCGACGAAGAGCACCAGGCTGAGGCCGGAGACGACGGCGTGTGTGATGTGCGGCGGTCCCGTGCAGCCTGCGGCAGACGAAGGGGGAACGGTGGGCATAGAAACGGGGCCCGCCCTTAGCTGCGTGCCCTGAGACCATATGACACACTGGATCCAACACTGCTGCGAAATGGCCTAGAGGCGCAGCAGCGGCAGCCCCATGGTTAAGGCGGGAAGAAGACCCGCATGCTAGTATGACGCAACCTGCGTGCTGCTTGCCAGAACAGCGTCTCCATGCCAAGCTATACCAACCAAAGCTACACCGGCCGTGAATCGAATCTCCACTTACTGTACTCTGGGATGAGTTGAAAGTGGAGCCTGGGCTTAGACGGGCCGGTGAACTGGCAGCTGAATCCCAGCTGCAGCAGGTTCAACGACGTCACGTCGAAGGCCTGGAAGAAGACGCTGGAGAAGACGCGTAGAACCTGCCGGCCACGGTGCAATGGACAAGGCAACGATACGTATCCAATGAGCTTTGCGTTCACACGCCCGGGTGGGCAAGCCATGCGACGAGGCATGGCGATGGGGAAAAAGGGTAGTACGCTGCACCGGCCTTCGGCAGAAGATGGCGGAGAAAGAAACGGGAGTCTGCAACACGGGGGGACATAACACTGGGCAGATGAACCATGTACCTGAGTACACTTCGGAAATCCCATGCAACCACTAGGCACCCAGCCAGGGACCCCAATGCGCGAATCGCCCATCCTCGCCTTGGCGCCTTCAGCGGCCCGCCACCGTTCACACGCCAGAGCCGGCTAGGATGCTTTTGCTCACTGTGCTTTTGCAAACATGTTAACGCAAAGAGCACTCCAGAGCCAAGCGGATGCCGGTAGTCCCAAGGCGCTCACACCTTGATGGGCCACACGACCGGGAACTTGTGCTCCTTGAAGCACCACGCCACCCACACGCACATGGCGACGTTGACCGCCAGCAGGGCCACCATTGAGTACAGCACCGCCAGGTAGGCGCCATAGCCCTGTGGAAATGCGGAGCATGGCGGCAACATACTTTGTGAGTCCAGATGGGTCTAAGCTGCGTGTTATTGTGTCGTGGCAGTAGGGTTGGGCAATGGGCATCGGCTGCAGGCCGAGGTGGGCGCCGAAGTCCTGGGTGCATGTCAGTGGGGTTGGAAGCGCCAGCGTGCAGCATGGCGGACCCCCTCCATCCTGGGAGGCCATAGAGGCCTTGGACTAGACTGGACTCAGGGACCTGGCTGCGAGGTGCGTGGGCGTCAAGACACGCCGCGGGCGGCCAATGTAAAGCGCAATGGCACGCAGGCCCATGCGAAATGTACCGTGAGGCATCACGCGAGATGCGGTTGGACGGGCAATTAAGGACACTGGGTGAGGTATGACGTTCTGCACTGTTGCACACGCCCTGGCCTTAGCAAGATCCAAGCCCTTGCCACAGCCAGTACGCGCATCCAGCTCCATGCGTTCAGCTCACCAGGTCCGCTAGCCAGCCGAAGTTGAGGACGCTGACGACGGCCCACGCCCTGTGCAACAAGGGTGCAGCAATAGAAGCGAGGAGCGACCCCGCCGTCAAGCAAGGCCGAGGGCCAGAGCGCAAATGGCCTAAATCCGTGCATCTTCCCTGGGCTCCTTTCTCCTGCACTATCCAGGCGATGCCCCGGCACTGGTGCGGACACAACCGGGTAGCTTGGCTAACTCACGTTCCGTTGAGGCGCCAGCCCTGTTTGTCGGGTGTGATGACCGTTGTGAAGAGCTGCCACGCGTCGATGAAGACCTTGACTAGGACCCAGCGGATGCGCACCCGATGGTCGTGGTTCTCCTTGCTGCTCGTCCGTTGGTAGTCGTGGGGAGGGGGGCGGAAATGCGCAGGCAGGGTTACAGGTTACACGTCCGTCAAAGCCGGGGGGGGGGGCATGGACGAATTGCGAATATTGGGGTGGGGGAGCGGGTTATGGTCCTCATCTCTACCCCGCTTCAGCGCCTGACGCCGAAGAATGGCGTGCCTGGTATCCC
>LSYV01000053.1:629433-706228 GCA_001584585.1 Gonium pectorale
TTTGCATATCTGTTTACGAAAACATCAAACGCATTCAGGCCCCAGACACGCACACAGTTGGAGCCAGCCGCATCCCGTAGCGTTACATGCACACGCAGGCCCCTTACCTCGAGCGTTGACCTCCTGTCTATTAGGTCCTCTTCGGGTCCACCCTCCTGTGTCCTAGCGAGCCTGAGGCGGCAGCGCACACGGATGCGGCGCGACGGGTTAAGACGTAAGCTGCAACTGCGAGCCTGTGAGAGAGTTGCCGCCCGATGGCCTGTAGCAGGCGGCCTTATGCTTGTCGACAAGGGCGTGGCGTTTCCTGCCTAATGCCAAGGCCGCCAGACTGGCACACGCCCGCGGTGCCGGCAGCCGTCCACCGCCGAACTTTTATCGTGTGAGCAGAGCGCCAATTCCATGTCGCACCGGACACGTCTGGAAGCGGAAGACCTCGACGAGGAAGACGCCGCGGACGCCGCGTAGCTGGAGCCCCCATACACAGACATGACGCTCAGTGTCCTTCCCTTGGCCGAAGCCCGACGACTTCCCGCGAGCCGTCACTATTTATCGCTGCCTCGTCATGGTCTCTGTCATATGCTGCGAATGCCGTCGGCTCTCGCCGCGCCCGTTCCTCTCAAGCGCTCGATTTCCCCATATGTTGGGCCATATGGCGTTACTGAAAGACCAGATACACTGAAATCAATAAAAAGTAGTTTTCTCCGGGCACTTTGAGTGTGTTCTCATTGTACGCGGACTGGGCATAGCATTGACAATATCCATTAAACCACGAAACAGTTTATTAATGTATGTAATTGCCGCTGCATGCCACTGAAGGAAGCGGTGTTTGATGACTTTACTGTTAGTTTCCGTTGGACTGACTGTCTGACACTCTTAACGAAGCCCCACTAAGGAAGAGCATACATGCTCCAGGATGATAGCTACATAGCTTGTAAAGTTTGTTGAAAACAAACCTACGTCCCCCCGCGCAAGGTGCAGGGCTGCAGGCGGCGTCTATTAAATAATGTTTAACAATTCAGGTGTACATACTTAGCTGCGTGAAGGGCATGTGTCGTGACTTGCTACCTAGCAGCAGCGCCACTTCGCGTGTTCGCTGTTCGCACACATGCCTTATGGTTGCAGCACAGCAAAGCAACTTGACAGTTGGGCACTCCGTCCCGTCGGGCAGGTCGGGCCATGGGACGCAAGGTCCGCTGGCACGAAGGAGAGGCATCAGGCACGAAGGATCGCCGTGAACGACGGGGTCGTGAAGCAGTCCGCGGGGATTGCGGCGAGTGCCCGGTGCGTAGACACCACGAGTGGGTTGCCAGGTGCGTCCATGTGTGAGGTGGACGGGGTCTGTAAGAAAGTTGGAGAGGCGAACGAAGGTATGAGGTGCAGCAGGTGATGTAGCCGCTGAGTGCTTCTGGACACCCGCCCAGTACCCGTCCGCCTCCGTCCGAACGGCTGAGCACCATGAACGCAGCCGGTGGCTGCTATAACCAAAGGTTGGAGTAAGCACTGTACCCACACCTTGCTGCACGCCAACAGTCTATACCCCATTATTGCGCACACCCAACGAGTAAATGAGTGTAGGGCACCCAGCCATGATACGGCAAGGCGCGCATGCGACGCGTCTGGGTCAAGGTCTGGGTTTGCCTGCCGCGTGTGAGAGTGCCGGTGGCGAGCTGACTGGCTTGGCGCACCTCAGGACACACCTTGTCGCTAGTATCTCGAGGTAACGGGCCACTTGGACCCATAATTTTGTTTGGATTGCTATGAAACGCGTGGCCAGCACCATACCAAGGGGCTGGTATGCAGCTGCTGCTCGGACGAATTGAGGAGCAGCACTGCGGCGGGTGCTGCAGGGCAGCTGCAGTTGCTTAGGGCTGCAGGCTGTCCCTTTGAGTTGAGCAAAGGGGATAGCGGTCCTCCACATCCCTCGCCTCGCGGCGTTGAGGTGGTCATGCGTTAGTTAGGGCGGGTAACGCCCCTGGCCAGCGTCGGCCCGGAGATGTAACAACACACACACACATACCGCACGACGTAACACACACATACCGCACGACGTAACACACACATACCGTTACGCATGCATAATTGCCGAAAGTCGGCAACGCCGAAGGTGGTGCCCTGAGGGCGCCCATGCCATCCTACTAATGCCCGGTACTGGTTGAAAGCGATTCGGCCCAGTTCCAGGGGTCGCAGAGTGCAGTTTGCGGTCGTTGGCCACAAACCACAAAAAAGAAAAGCGATCGGTAAGCTATCTCTACGGGGCAACCATCCCCCTACTTTCCCTGCTCGACAAGGCAAGAACATGTGAGCAATCGGGACCTTGCGCCTTCCAGTTCCGTGTGGTTGCCCGCATGCTCGGCGCCTCAGCCTCAAGATGACGGCCTTTCTCTCCCCTACTCTATCCTTTTTTTTCAGACAGCAGCATCACCTCTGCCCACGAGCGCCCCCTAAGTCGGCAATCCCTTGTGGTCCCTCGACGCTCAGCTACTGGGGAGGGAGCGCTTTGGTCTGCTGCTACATACTGCCATCTCTACATGCCCCTGACCGCTGCCCACACCGACGATTTCTGACTCCGCCCCTTCATTCACTCGTCCCTAACTCAGATCTCTATACGGCCGGGTGGGCGGGCCGAGCGCGCGGCCGGCCTGGTGACCGTTGACCGCCGTCGGACCGGTGGCCGTGACGACAACACGGCCTAGCAACCCTGGCAACTAGCAGTCCAACATGTGTAGCGCGACAAACCGGATAAGCTGGTACGCCGTTCTGGGGATAGTACCGGCCTCGCTTTGAACCCGCCGCCTTGGGTGTGTATGATGACCGTAGGCGGGCTCCCTCTTCCTTCGCAGATTTTACGTTTTTGTTCGGGCAAGGATGGAGCTGTACCGATCTGGGTGAAGCTCAACTGATGCAGATGTTGTTATGTGATACCTGGAGAGGCTGAACGAAGTAAACGCACCAATCTCAGCATCTATGCGCGCACTGTTTGACGGCATGGTGTATGGCTATGTGCGTTTCCTTCTTGAACGCCAGAACGCAATCGCGCAAGCGAGCGGCCTTGCTCAAGCCTGCTGTCTGCGGCATACCTTCCAAGACAAGGGTCTGTTACATGGCGGGGGCAACAACCCACGCCCTCATGAGCTACGACAGCCACAAGGGCAGCAGACTATGTGCACACGACTGCCCTGGGCTGCAGCCATATGACATGGCCGCAGGGCTGGAATTTCTCAGCACAACGGTCTGTTCGTCTGCACACACAGACAAACACTCGTACAGGCCGCTGGCATCGCAGCTTCACCCTGAAAAACGTATACCTACCAGCAGCAACAGCTCACAAACCAGTGCCAATGCATACATTTGCAAAAATGAAACACTGCAATTAGGGAGCCACACCACACCTCTACGGTCATACACACCCGAAGGTACGACGTTTCCAGTAGGACGGGCGGGCGGTACAGAAAAATTTGCGTCAGCCCTTGACCAAAGTGCGCGTTTCTCACGTCCCATTCTATTCTTCAGGTGCGGCTACCCGCTGCACACATGGCAAGCACTGCCTATCACAGGGTACCACGCAGCACAGCGCATCACGCGGTATTCCCATGCAAAATGCTTCTCCGTCCGCCGGGAGAAGACGGCGTCCTTAGCTCATAATGTGCCCACGAGACAGGCGATCGCATTTGGAGTTCAAAACCAGGCAGGAACCAGGTCCACTCCCTTACTTGCTCGCCACCCTGCAACAGTACCGTTTTCATGCTGCAAGCAGATCTCTCAATCGTGCAGTCACCAGCATTTCACAAAGGGAGACTCCCCTGCCATCAATGACATATACAGCACGAGGAAAGCGAATTACCACGATGGCGTCAGGCGCTTCACACGCACGCTGGGCCATACTTTGGGCTTCTCTTTAGTATACTTTCGCTTCCTCGTGCCCTCTGCATCCCCTCGGGAAGAGCCAACGGGATGAGCTTTGCCGTTGGAGGTTCGGGCGAGGGTACACCCGCATGAATGTGCTCAAAATCGCCGCGCCGACGCACAGCTCGCCGGTCAACCATGAATACTTGTACGTAGTGCATCAAGGTCACGATAAACTTTGAACCAGGTTTCCGGATACTTTGTAACCATGGTGTCATCCGCACATACCGTGATCGCAGCTACACATGGCGGGCATTGTCACAGACGCTGCGAAGACAGGTATGGACCGCCGGCGCCCAGGAAGCCAGCTGGATGGACGCGTAAATGACCGCGGCAATCCCGGTAGTCCATTTCGATGCGGGTGGCCATTTCAGAATGGCGCGTGGCGGGACGTGGGCGTCCTTGGGGCGAGTGTCATTAGCGGGGCGTCGGCGGCCCCGAGGAGGAAGCTAGCTCACTTATAGCTCAGGTTGCCGCTGGACAGGTGCCCGGCCTGGGCGCTCGCAGACCTGGAAACAGGGGAACCCATGGCACGCACGGAGATGCTTTTACCGCCAGGGATATGTGCGTCGGCCACAGTGTGGTAAGCGCGGGCAGGGGCACAGGCGGGGTGCGAACGAACGTACTGGGTGATAGCCGTGGCAGCCTGCCTGGATCGTCGTCAAGAACGGACGGAGCGAAAGGCAGGGGTGATGCGCCTGCTCCACCCTGGGTGCTGCCCGCCCACCACATCACACAAGCAAGCGCACGCGCGCACGCACCTGATGATTGCCTTCCACTTGCTGGTCGCATCCATACCCCGCTGGCTGTCGGAACCTGCGTCCACCAACTCCAACGCTCAGCAGCCATTCATCTTGTGGGGTGTCGCCGGGTGTCGAACAAAGGCTGAATGAGCATGGCAGCGCAAATCTCCCAGTTGCGCACACCCTGCTCCGTCATCGTGACTCACCGTCCGTCTGGATCCCTCCGCCCCCGCCAAGATCGGGCGGCGCGCCAGTGCCGCCGGCGCCTTGCTGCTGGTCTGCCCCGGCTCCCAGCAGCGCCCGAGACACCAGCCTCTCCACATCCAGCTCCAGGGGCAACTGGCTCATCAGCTCCGCAATGCGGCGCCTCTGCGCGGAGGGGGCCCGGCGGACAGGGTTGCCGCGGGAGGAGATACCCACAGTACCTTCTGGGCGCAAGTCGCGCCGGACGCAAAAGACGGGGCCCATGAAGCTTGCTTCAGGGCTGCACGCACGCAGGATTACGAGGTGGTAACCGCTCGGACCGTCGAGTTGTGTGGTATCGTGGGCCAAGACGTGCTCAGTCATGGTGCGTGGCGTGCGCATCAGGAATGGACCCGAGGGTCGGCAAGCGTTTTCCGCCCTTTTGCGATTGCTGCAGCGCAGCGGTGACAGCCCAGCCGAATGAGCGACGTTTCGCGGGCATACACATTGCATTTACGGAATTCACGGCCCTGACATAGCACGATATCAAGTATGCCACTAATATTGTTTTGAGGATGCGGTGGGGTTGACGTTCCTCATGTTATCCATCCCCTCTCAAAGCGGCCAGCCCGAATCGCCTGCATGCTCACCTCCTTGGTCACGCGCTTCAGGAGAGGGTACAGCAGCAGAAAGAGGAACCCCGCGACGATGACCCACAGCATGAGGAAAAGCACGATGTGCAGCTGTAGGATGCCTGCGCGTCGCACACATGCCGTATGGATGGTATGCGAGCCATATTATGCAAAACACTTGCACACGGCTCAAGAGGCACACATACTGCGTTCAAGGGCAAGTCAATGTCAACAGAAGTCAGGCAAAAGCCTGGCGAACTGAACCGTTTACCCCAACATCCCGCATCACTTTCCATTGAATAGCGCCACGATGCTCTCGTAATGCGCGTCCTCGACCTCGACGAGGCCGCCGGAAAGGTCCTGCGGGTTGCAGGAAGACCGAGCGTCGGACCTCAGCAATGCGGCGGCGGACAGGACAGTTCGGAGACTTGGATACCAGATGATGCCCGACTTTCGACGGTGCGTCGCTGACAGATGCTTGGCTGTACGTTTCGCAAATTAGATCTACGGTACGCAAAATCGGGCCGCATCATCTTCCAATGTAGGCTGGACCCAAGGGTGAAGGAACACAATTGGTCTACCGAAGAAGCAACCTCAAGCGAAGGCTACGGATAACATCGAGCTGGGGGGGGGGGTTTGCACATCCAACCTTACCACGGTTCCCACGTTGTACACGTAATCAAATTTGTCTGCGCGGAGCGAGCAGCGCAGGCGAGAGCAGCGCAGTGCAGACGTCAGGCAGCGGTCATACCAGTCCAGGGCTGGACAAAGCAACCAGCAACCAGCAACCGGCAACCAAGCACATGCATGCACCGCAGTGTACACACAGACGCCACAACGGTCCGCTGCCTGCGCCGTACCGTCGGCGAGGCCGGGCGGGATCGTATTGTTTGCGTCCGCCAGGGCCCCCACTTTGTTGAGGTAGAGCTGCATGATGGAGTCGACTCCGGTCCAGATGGACTGGTAAAACCGGTATTCGGGACCTGGGCACGGCAGATGCTCCTGCAGCAGTGGTATGTAGCCGAGTTACCGTCGTTTGTCACCGCTAATACGGCTCACGACCACAGTACGGCAAATGAACATATCATTTACATAGACGCACCCGCATCCGGTGGCACCGTCCGCTCTCGAAGAAGATCCTCGCCAGCTTGCTAGTCGAGTGGGACAGGCCCTCGGCCACCATCGGGAAACGCTCGGTGTTGGGGCCTGTACGGGCATGCACGGCGCATGTTCACTATGACGATGGGTACGTAACAGCCTTGGTAGATGGGCGATGTTGTTTGGACGACATGGCAGGACAGGAAGCCCAGTGAACATGCGTCAAGATTCAACGCACGACTCGCCTGCCGCCCTGTACGCCTCACTGCCGAGCTGGAGCGTGAAGTACGCGTCCCTGTTTCAGGGCGGCAATGCAATAGGCTGGCCGGTAAGGGCATTGACAAGGCCATGTAAGGGGGATCTGCAACAACAGGCATGGCAACCAAGCGCTGTACTGGTTTTCTCTGAAAAGGTCCGCCTCTTCCAACAGGCGGACCAATGCTCGGGCAGTGCCCAGTGCTTTCACCGGGAACGCTGGCTGCGGCGCCGATGCACCCGATGCACTACTTTAGTGCGCGGGCCGCTGGCAGCTGATCGTAGCTGCTCCCGCTTACTTGAGCGCTTTCCGCACACTTTGCAGGTCGGAGCGACGTGAGGGCAGCAGCGCGGGGTCCTCCACAACGGCCAGCTCCTGTCGTGGTATGGAGAGGGACGTTGGAGATTCGGCACAGGAGGGCACACCGTGCCGTAGCGAAGGCCTCGAGGATCGAAAAAGGGGACGCTTTCGTGGACGCACCGTCCGCCAGGTCAGGGGACAGGAACGAGCTAGCAGCGGCACCCCGCGTGTGCGGGCCCAGCTAGCTGAGTGCTGGTTTCTTTGTGGTTTCAAGAGGGGCCGGTCTTGCGCATCACGCCCCTTCCAAAGCCGCCAGCGGAGCCCACGCGCATTGATGCGTGCGTTACCAGATAAGAAGCCGCGGCCTTCTTCCCACCTGACTAAAGAAGACCTGTCGGTGGCGGGGGTGGGCGGAGACGACACAGCAGCATCGCACGATGTTCGGCAGGTGAGCAACGAGGCAGCACATACGCCGCACGCAGGCAGGTACGGGAAGCACATCACACACAAAGGCAAGCGAACAGCAATGAAAGCGCTGCGGTCCAGGTCATTGCACTTCCGAGTGACCCCGGGAACTGCCTGAAGAGGCAGTGCAGATGCAATCAGCGCCAGTCACACCGCGAGCCTACGCACGCCGCAGCGACAGCGAGGCGCTAACTGGAAGCACGAGAGGAATCGGAACAATGTTCCTTTGCACGACTCCCGCTCACCCACGATCCCGGCGGCCCGCAGACCAGTCAAACCCTCACCCACCGCACGGTACGCCCTGGCGGCCACGAAGTTGGACACGGAGTGCACGGCCACCACCTGAACCACGTCCTGCTCGGGCCAAGGATTTGGGGTCAGGCTGGCTTGCAGCCTTCGCGTTCTCTTCTTGCCGGTCCTCGTGCCTATCCTTGCGTCAGCTGCAAAGGATGTGTCCAGCCACCTATCCTTGCGTCAGCTGCAAAGGATGTGTCCAGCCACCTATACGGCCATGGGTTCGCAACGACCATCCGCGCGGGCCCACCTGCATTTTTACCACCGCCGTGACGTAGATGGCAATCACCTGCGAGGCGGCGCGAAGTTTAGACACAGAGAACGCCGCGCGCGCAGCTACAGCCACCAGGCTCTACCAGCGGGGCCAGCAGGCCGCAGCATGAGACATGTCGCCCGGTGTGCGTGCAGGCTTCTGCATCCGCATACAGTACGATGCGGTGCGGTTCTGCACCCGCTTACGGTACGGGCTGCAAGTAAAGTGTGGGCAGGGCGTCGCTCACATGCCCTAAGTAAGGCCTGTCCAGCCAGCAGCTGCGACCCATGCGCATAGCCCGCCTGCCCTTCCGGCCTCCGCATCTCCCTAAGCAACGGGGCAAGGCGAGGGCACGCACCAGGGCGGACCACAGGACGAACGGCATCATCATGAGGCCCGTCTCGTGGCTGTCGTACTTGAGGGAGCGCCTGCTCTGCGCCCCGGCCCCGGCTGGCGCAGTCAGGCTGGCCGGGAGGACTCCACGCCTGACGGGATGGGATCGGGCGCAAGACACCGAATAGGTAAAGCAAGGACGGGGCACCGGAACAGAGCGCACTGGCATATCGATGAACACCACATCGCCGTAGCCCGTACGTTGCTGTGTGCCCCGGTCCGTCCCCTTCAGCAACGGTTTGCGATTTGTGCAGATAACCCAAAGACCCTGGGACCAATCACCGCTGTCCCACCGGAGGAAGACGTGCCTGGCCCGCCTCGCCAGCCTGCTCCAGCAGCCGAAGAGCCTAGATAGGCCCCGCCACTGCAACCGCCGTGCGTGTGGCTTGCCGCCGCTGTCCGCGGCCTCGGCGGGCACCATGTGCTCCTTCTCCGAGCTTCCCACCGTGTGGACCCGCGCGCTGAGCGCACCGCCCATGGCAAAGATGCCCCCGCCGTCGCCGCCAGTGTTCCCGGTTCGGTTGCTGCGGTTGCGTCGGCCCGAGGGCGCCTTGAGGATGGTCCCCATGGCGCCGCTGCCGCCGCCGCCTGCGCCGTCGGCAACGTTGAGGGTGGCGCGGCGCTTGACCTTGGCCTCCAGGGGCTCGAGCCCATCCATTTCTTCTTCGGCGTCGAGTGTGGCGCCTGTCTTATCGTCCTCGCCGTCGGCGTCTTCCTCCTCGTCTTCCTGCGGACACCAATCGGGCAAGGCGATGGAGTGAGTGGGGGAATAGCCGTAGAGCACGGCTGGGGACGTGTGGCCAACCGTGCTCAGTCCTCCACGATCGTCCCGGCCACAATGGGTTAAGCGTGTACAGTTCGAATTCGAGCGTAACACAAGGAACCGGCTGGTTGTGTTTGTTCGTGAGAGAGAGGACGACCAGAAATTCATCCTACACTCAACACAGAAGGTTTGCGCACAATGCTTGCGAACCGGCCAAGCCATGGGAGGCACGGAACAGCACGGCAACGAGGACGGACAACGGGTGCATCCTGGCTTACATGCTGCCTACTGACCTCAAACAAAAGCGAATATACCCGTACTAGCACCCTTCACGCCTTCCCAAATCGCCCCGAGCCCTCCCTGTGATTCCAAGCAGAAGCCTCCGCCAGGCAGGCGCACGCAGCACCCGGCCTGCCAACCTACGTCGAGTGCGAGGTTGGTGTTCTGGGATGCCAGAGCGCGTGTCAAGCCCTGCGCGCAAAAGGGGAGCGGTACAGCGGATGATCATGCGGCAGGATCGTGTTGCAGGTGTCAAGCGGGCGAGCCCTCCCCACTGGCGCGATCCAGTCTCTGCAGCTTCGGCATGTCATGTCATGTGACCAATCAGGAGCCAGCTGCAGCAAGGAAGACAACACGACACGCCGGCAGTCGAAGCCTTAGGTTTCCTTCCGTGCATTTGCCGGCGGCCAGGGTTTGGGAGCGCCACCGAAGGCGGTGTCGGGGCTGTGGGGCCAAACGATCACCGAAGTTGGCGTCGGGGGCCGCGGGGTTGGACCCACGCATGCAAGAACGGGAGGCCCCAATGGTTTCTTCAGGGCCCGCCCCATCCCCTGCACTGCCGATCCCGTACATATCCCCAATCGCCACAGTGTACATACCAGGGGAATGACCAGGAAGGTGTTGTACAGCTTGTATCGCTGGGCCGCCACGGCGCGCAGGAGGTAAGCCACATACCTGTGAAGCGCGGCACGCAAACGGCGTTCTCCGTGCGTTACTGAGACCATCGGGTAACGGCATAATAATCCTGGCGTGTATGGAAGCGCTCATTCGCAGACCGCAGGTGTTGGGAGCAGGGTACTCACGCAGCGGAGAGGCAACTGATGAAAGCCCCCTCGACAGACAGGAACACGAGCTGCAATATGTCCACCTGAGAAGAGATAGCGTGGGGCGGGGAGGGGAACAATCTGTTCGGCGGCGCTCGGCACACAAAACGTTGAAGCGACGACAGTAACGGCATGTCAGCAGCCATTTCCAGGTTTGTGTGGTGCAGGCCATAGGTGGTCAGCAGGAGGAGCTGGATCTCTGGCCTGGGGCCCCAATGTACACACCAAGGGCGGCTTGGACGGGGGGAGGGAAGCACGCACGGCGAGAAGAGCATGTGTGCAAGGTGCGAGGATCCCACGGCGTGCGTGTGGTCGTGCGGTCGGACGCGCATCTCTGGGACAGTCTACAGCTGCGGGTAGGCAGCTGCAAGGGCTAGGCCAGCCACCTATGCTCTGGATCCGCCTCCGAAACCTCTGCCACGAGACAATACGCGGCTGCGCCCCCGTCGCCAGCGCACCGTCTTGGCGTCGTCTACCGCGACGAACAGGAGCGCGTCGAGGACCTGCGAGCCAGCGAGGAGGGCGGAGATGGGCGCGAACACAACAAACGGCGTGTATGACCAGGATGCATAGCCAGGAACCTAGCTAGCTAACTGGGGCTTAGCACCTTCTCAGGGACCAGGGCGGAACAAGCGCCGTGCCCGTAACCGCGAGCCCGTGGTCCGTGGAAACAGTAGGGAATGCCCGCCCGGTCTAATCCGCACGTGCGCCTTCGCTAGCGACATATAGGACACGGCGAGGCATATGCCGCAGCGCACCGACGCCCGCCCTGCCCTAGCAGCGGTGCCAAGAGGCACCTGGACGAATGAGAACCTGCGTGTCATTTGTAAACCCACCCGCCGCGAGGCGCGCCATATCTCGTGTCCGCTCTTCAGGAGAAACTGCCCAGCGTCTGTGTCCGAGACGGCGACGCCCCGCGCTGTCCAGTCGTCGTACGACTGCACGACCTCCTTTGCCATGTTGTAGAAGGCCGTACCGAAGTCCTGAACCCAAAGGTGCCAAACCCGGAAACAGGACAGCCATCAGTCATCAGCCGGCCAAGGTCAACGAGGCCGCTTGCGTGATTGAGTGGGTCAGGCTAGAGTCCGGTTCGAATGCTCACCAGAGTTGCGTTGAGTTGTGATATGCACCCATTCCCTCCGCTGGATCGCCACTCACCCAGATGGTCACGTTGGTGAACGTGTCGGAGCCGTCATCCGCTTTGCCAGACCACACCTGCGCCAGGCCAAGCATTGGGCGCGGCCTTGATGATCCTACGGTGTTACCAAAGCACCAGACATAATCGACGGGGACGTGTGCTAGCGGCATACAAATGTGCCTGTGTGTTAGAACGGTCCGTTTGGTCCACATAGGACAGGCTGTGTCGTACATCAACATAACAGTGCATTCGGAGCAGCACAGCGCCACTTCATGGCAGCTGCTGCGCCTCCCTGGGCTCATCGCCGTGACAGCCATATAAACCGCTTGCGTTTGCCAAGGCAGGTGGAACAGCCTGCCTCTGCCGGGCATTGTGCCGACCCACCCGCCACGTCCTGTAGTACAGCACTTCCAGGACGGGCGAGTCTCTCGCATAGTGCTTGTACAGGATCTCGTTCAGGCGAACCTGCCGATGGGCGCAGTTACGATGCAAGGAAACTATTGCAACAGAGGACGCATGTGGCGTATACAAGCTCTCTGGCGTTGAGCATGTTATGACAATCAGGAACGGGGTACATGCAGTGTGTGTGCGCATCGTGACGCCGTGGACAGGGCTGGCGATTGGGCGAGGGGCCTTGGACCTTGCATGCAGATCTAGCAACAGTGTGTGCTTTAGTGCACGACGGCACAAGAAACGCCGTGACCTTCTCGTACCTTGACCTCCTCCGCGTCGGTTTTGATTCGTTTGAGAAATGCCTGCAAACGGATCCAGTGCAGGGCCCGAACACGCTCGACGATGCGGTTGCTCGCGTCCGGTACAAGTGTCAATCGATGTGCTTTCGGTGTGCCGTCCCCGTTATACGTACCGTACCGTACACGTTTACTAACGTGCAACCGTATGCACGGTGTCGCGACCCCGCGACGCCACCGCGTTGGAACGAGGCGACGCGTTGCAGACGAGAAACCGCAGTAGCTGAAAAGTGTTCTGCTGTGCATGCACAGGTCATTCCACGCTCTTCCCATTTGCGTGGAGATGTATCTTGCTAAGAGAGGTCATGCGGCAGCCCTACCGTTGTATTTGCAGGGGAGTAAAGGTTGGGCACGGTCTTGTTCCGCGCTATGACGTCCAGCGCACGAACGTCGGTTAAGATCTGCACGGGGGCGCCGTGGCGGCACCTTACGGCACCAGGCAACACACGATACCCGACTACCAGTATACTACAACCGTATAGTCACACTACGCCGGCCGTGTGCAGTCTTCAAGCTCGTCAGTGTACGATCCATCAGCGGCCGGCCTGTCTCTGTCGTACCCGGTGCATGTAGCGCTGTGACTGGCCGCTGCGACCGAGCCTAAGCATACTGAGCAGCTGCGACCGGATGGATGTGACGGTGAGGACGAAGCAAATGACGTGAGTCATCACCAGCAGCCCCAGGACGAACAGCGCGTGCGCACGGAATCGGGATTGGACCTGCAGATGGCAGTTGGTGGTTAGCAGTAAAAGTCGCCGCGCGTCAAGTGAGGCACATGCCTTGGTTGTGTACTGAGGATGGAGCAGGCTCTGCGCAGGTTTTTGCCGGCTGCAACTCGCTGCCTAGTTGATAGGATAGGACCGCAGGATCCACTGGCACTTGCCTGAGACCCACCCGCGGGCTCCCACCTGCTGCGCCTGGCCGCTGTCCATCATCTTGGCCAGCTTGCGGAACCGTTTGCCGCGCTTGTACTCGGCGCCGCCTCCCGCCCCTGCAAGCGGTGGGGCCCGTGCGTTGCCCGCGTGCACCATGTCATAAATGCCCAGGGCATGCGCCCCTGCCAGCACATGCTGCGCTCTCCCGCCCGCCAGCCCAGGCCGCCACACCAACCACAACTCCAGCCGCGGGCCCGCGGCAGCCGCGAACCAACAGGCCCCCCCAATTACGCCACAACACCCCGTGCGCCCGCTTTGTGGCTCCCATGGGAGTCACCCCAACGGCCCTGCCCAGGCCAGGTTGGCTGGCCGCACATCGACTCCTCGTGCCTCTGCTAGCGCACCAGCGCACCTGCACTCTGGCCAGACATGGCGCTCTGGCCGCCCTCGCTGGCTGCGTCGTCATCGGGGTACGGCCCGAGGTCGGGCGCGCCTGTGGGCCCATCCGCCGGGAGCCCCTGCTGCTGGTGGTGGTGGTGGTGGTGATGCGGCGCGCGTGCCGCTGCGGAAGGCGGCCGGCGCATCTCCGGCACCACCATCTCTGGTTGGACTGTGCTGCTGCCGCGGATGGCCGATGCTAATCGGGAGTAATTACCGGTACTAAGCAGGAAGGCGCCCTCAACGCTCTGATCTGAACGCTCGTCCTCCCCCTGCGCAAGCGCATGGCGAATCTGATTTGGGCAGACGCCCTGCGCTTGTAATGTGGGTCATGCGGCGGGTGCGGCAGCCGTGCTCTGCTTTCACACAAGTAGCCGAGGCCCGGGCTGGGCGCTACAGCTGTCCTGTCATGCTATGGCTGAGCTGAGCAGGTCTGAACTGCGCGATATCGGCAACCTGTTACCGTACCTTGCTAGCACGGGCGATAGAGTTTTGGTAGTAGGCACCTGCGACCCGTCCGGCAACAGAATGACACTCAGCACAAAAGCATACGGGACAAGCAAATAGCTAGGCCAAGTCTTCGTGACGCCCAAAGCAACCGACGAGAAACAAGAAGCTACGGCAAGCGGCTGACTGTTCGGCTTAGGCTGTCGGGCGTACGTTTGCCACACGCCATCTGCCCTGTCGCCCCAGTGACCCATGGATCCGAAGCAACAGTAAGTCGACGCACTCGTGTTGAGCCGGGCCCCCCTGCGGCGCTGACGCACCTTTGCTGGCCACCCAACGCTCGGTCGCCTCCGAGATCACGCTCTGGGGCAGGCAAAAGGCAGTTGGAAAGCAGCGGTGGCACGGGGCCGGAAGGGATTTGAGTGTTGGAATAACCTGGATGGCGAACCTGCAGGTGAGGGTTGTGTAATTCTCTTGCGTATTAGCTGCAAAAATCCGCAGAGGGAGGGGCATCATGTTTCCTCCATTCTGAGAATACTGGTCCCTTAATTGGCAGGCAGGTAGCGGATAATGAGCCGAGAGGGCTGGTCTCTCTGAGCCGAGCCTGGCACGTTTGGGCATCAACAGGTGTCGCCACTGCGACGTTTTAAGGGCTCGGAGACAACATACTGTGAAAGATGCAAGCCGGACGCTGGCGCCAGGCGCCAGGCACTCACCGCTCTCCTCTTGGTTACCTTAATGTCGCTCCCATCGGAGTCAGACGCAGCGCCTTTGTCGCTCGGGTCCTCTGCAGATCACACAAGGTGAAGAGGGACCGATGGCACTGGTTTGGCATGCCTCGCCGCACACCGGTCCATGCACACCTGTTCCGAATTCCAATGCAGAGGCGTCCATTATCCCAAGCCCGATTGGCTGCACGGCATAAACACAGCCCGAAGCCCGGCCCGGTACAACTCGCGCACTAGTGCGCAACAAGAAGAAACAAGAATGGGAAGGACACACCCTTAAGACGTAGCGCCAGCTCGCGCGTGGCCCCTGGCACTGCTCCTGAGTAGCCGTTCCCCGTCCGTGGCGTCGCGCCAGGCAGCGTCGCTTCGTTGGCGTCAAAGCGGACCGGCGCCTCCAGCTCCAGCTGCTCAAGGCCCTGGCCAAAGCCCTTCGCAAGCTGCTGCGCAAGCGCCTGCTGCCCTTGCCCCTCCGGCGACACCGCAGCCAGGGAGCTGCTCCCCAGACGCCTCCCCAGTGGGGAGTTGGCGGCATCGGCGGCGTCCACTGGGCTGGTGAGGGGAGGGCTGGTGCCTCTCCCGAGTCGTCCGCTGCCCCCGGCTACCTTCACCAGGTCGGCGAGCTTGCTGCGGCCAGCCAGGAGGGACGCCCGACTAGCGGTGACTCCGGGAGTGGGCAGACCCTCACCGACCCCGGAGGACAGCAAGTCCGGCGGCGTCGGGGCCATGGCGGCTGCGGCAGCGTGCCCGGAGGCGAAACGCTCGACGGCGTCGCTGCCCCGCCTCATCTCCACTACGTTCTCGGCGGGGGACGGGGCTGGGCAGGCGTTTGGCGTGGCGGGCTGCGGTGTGGAGCCCGCCCTGCCACTATTCTGGTCGCCGGTGGAGGGTGCGGGCGCTGGGGCGCCGCCCGACAGCTGCCCCTGCTCCGTCAAGGCCGGCGCGAAGGGCGGCATCTGGCTCAGCGCCGCGGCGGCAGCAGTCGTGCCGGAGACTATGTTCGGCCTGGGCATTGTCCCGACCATTCCTACGGCGGATGAGTTGCGCCGCCCAAGATGTGCCGCCGTTGAGGACCTCACCACAGGGCCCACGCTGCCGCGACGACCCGCAGGCAATATGGGCGAGACCTCCTCCTGCGGCAGCGGCTGCTGCAGCGACGGCGGCGCAGCTGCCACTGCGGGCTGGCCTTGTGGCTGCGCCGGCTGCTTGCCGGGGACCATGGGCGCCACGTGCATGCGGATGATTGCGGTTAGGGGCTGGTTGGCCCCCGGCCGGCCCACCACCTGCACATCGAGCGTCAGCGGCCGGCCGTCCGAGTGGCTTCCCTGCAGCGTGTGCACAGGGCCGACCTGCAGGGGCCCAGGTGAGGGCGACAGGCCGGGAGGCCAGGAGCGGGCGAATTCAGCAGCGGAAGATGGGCAAGGTACGGGAGATGGAAGCAGAAGGGCGCTGCCATGCCGAAACCGAAATCCGCAAGCCGCACCTTGAAGCTGGCCCCCTTGTTGTTGACCTTGAGACTGCTCTTCTTGGCCCCGTGCAGTGACAGCAGGTCCGCCGGCTTGGTCCTCCCCGGGGGAAGAGCCATCAGCTCCTCGAGCGACGCCCCCATCAGCGATGCGCTGGGCAGGCCGAACAGCAGACCCGCGGGTCGCGTGCGCTCCTCCAGCACGGTCGTGATGCGGCCGCCCGCATCCAGTTCGAGCACGCCGCTGACGCTGGTGGCGGGCCACAGGTCGACGAATACCTCAGGGGCCTGGTCATCGTCGACGGTCTCCGCTGGAACTTCTACGTGAACCTGTCGTACGGGTGAATTGCAGGGGAGCATGTTGAAAGCCACATACAGGGAGGCATCACGATGGGTGAGTGCATAGAATGGTGGGCCCTCTTCGTCGGCTGGACCGTCAGGCGGGATCCATGTGTCTGATTATGCCGCACAGTTACCAAGGTCGTCCAGAACAACATATGTGTGACGTGCGTACGGCATGATACGGCATCTAGACCGCTTCATGTCCTGGTGCTGCTAGTGAGTGTTAAGAGTTGGCGATGCGCCGTCTGGATCAATCCGGCGGCAAGTTCCTCAGAAGCGCATTGCCAGCTCAAACAGGGGGGTGCGGCAAACGCCGCTGGTTGGTGGGAGGCCAGTGGTCAGCGAGGTCGTATAGGCCAGGGGCACTGACCTGCATGACGGCGGACCTCGCCATGTTGGCTCGCGCCGCGGCCATCAGCCCCGTGGCGCTCCCGCGGTTAGGCCGCTGGGGCGGGAGCACGCGGACGCGCCAGCTGTACTCGGGGTATGCCAGCGCCCTGCGAGGGGCGCAAGCCGAGCTTTCAATACGGGCAGCCACGCTGCGTATGTCCAGGGGCCACACGCGCCTACGGCCAACACAGCCTGCGAGCCCAGTTGACGCGCGGCAACCCTTGCCTACGCACATGCCCACGACGATGGGACGCACAAACCCCCCGCAAGCCCAGCGACTGGGTGTGCAGCATGGGACGCCAGAGATCCTGGAGGAGGTCTCTGCAGCTTGCGGCAATGTACCGTAGCAAGTTTGGAGTGTGTGCATGCTTCGGTCACCTGTTGACCAGGGAGCTGAACATCCGCGACCCGTGCGCCGGCGACGTGGCGCCACCGCCCTCCACGGAGGCAGGCTCCTCGATGACCTCCCACAGCCCTCGACCGACCAGCTGCAGGTACAGAACGCGTTTCGGGAAGGGAGGGCATTCGGGGATCTTCAGGATTCCGTGATATTATCGTAAAGCCTCGATGACCGCACGAAAGCGGCGTACAACGCCGAAGGCGTCGGGGGGAAACCCAAGGCCCCACAGCCAGCGCACATTCGAGCGCCCACTCGCTGATTCCGGGCTTTGACGGTAGTGCTTCGGTTGGCGGCAGCACATACCGGTATGCCATGCGCCCGCACGTGCAGCCCGCATGCCGTACCTGGCTTGGTTCGAGCCCGAACAGGTGGGGCGGCGTGCCGTCGGCGAAGCCCACGATACGCCCATCCTCGGACAGCCGCAGCCGCAGCCGACGCTCGAGAAGAGCCTCATCCAAGGAGGAGCTGCAAAGATAAGGGTGCAACAACAGGCGGAAATCGAGCGCAACAAAGGCAACGTCCTTCTCACCCCCGAAGGTGGCTGTGTAAGTGCATCCTAAACTATTTGCAAGGTGGTAATCCCAAGATGCAGATGACCCCACCATCAGCCACCCCGATCCAGAAACCCCACTCCTAAGGCCACGCAAACTGACAACGAAGCCCACCATACCCGCAGCTCTTCACGACACCTTGTCGTCTAGACATCATGCCCTGACGGCATGCCCGTACCAGCTGGTGCCAGGCATCCTCCGCTTGCACAACCGACCCAAGGGTCGGCACGGCACCCCCCTGATCCTGCTAGGCGAGACATGCGCGTGCTGGCCTGCCTTGTTGGTCCGCTGATACCCCCGCCCCCATCACACACAGGGAACCCGCCAAGGCCACGGGGCGAGCGAGCACGAAAGGGGCACGCCTGCCCTGCCCGGTGCCCACCCCACCTGGCCAGCCGTACGGCATGCGTGAGCTCGCCGGACATGTCACTGGTGGAGACTGAGACGCGCATGTAGAGCGGCTTGCCGGTGGCGGTGCGCATCTCCAGGATGGGCCCGGGCGAGCCGCCCTTGCGGCAGCTGAGCTGCCCACGGGCGGGCGGGCTGAGCATGGTTGTGCTCTGCATGGACAGTGGTATGGTTTTCAGGTCATGTGGGCGCACTACCCAGGAGAGGACCCAGATGGGCAGGCATGTGGAGGCTGGACTTGTCGTAGGCCCACCGTAAGTCGATGGGCCTCCACCTACCTAAAGCAGCTTGCACGAGACCTTCGCGGCGTCTGTCGTCCTAGATTGCGCGTGCTGTGCAGACAGGCACTGAGACGAAGCACGAAATACTCAGGCATGGAGGGCGCACGGCTCCCGTATACAGGAGCGGCGCGTGTGGTTGCTAATCGACACTGCTGCAAGGAGTCTCAATAGATCTCACCTTCAGGAGCCGCACATGCATGTCCCTCCAGGGTGGCGGCAGGAAGTCAGACAGCGTGTAGCCCGCCAGCAGGTCTGCGGCTAGCTCCAGCCCATCTCCCGGCGGCCGACCAGCGGCCCCTCCCGGTTGGCCGTGTTCATAGTTGGGGCTCGGACCCGGCAGGGGCAGACCGTCGTAGCTGCTGCGCCTGATGGTGCCCTTGAGGGTTTCCGCCAGGTCGGTTGAGACGTGCAACACGACGCCCCTGTTGTTGACGACGAGGAGCTGCGTGGGGTCCGCGCAAAGTGACACGCGCAGCTCATATACGGGGACGCCTTCGGTGCCACCTACACGAAGGGAGGGCGCACGGCGGGGGCCAGAACGATATGTGTTGAGGGCGGCTGAGGTTGTCGCCCTCGCTGCGCGCCCGTAAATGGAACTTGGCACCAGCGCGAGGCATTCGTACACGGGCAGAAAAACCCTACGCGGGCGGTGAGCCTGACGGTCTCATCACCATCATACGGTAGTGACAAGCGACAGCAGCTATAGCAGGTGGTGAAGGAGACGTGCGACGCCGATCCCTCGCAATCCAACTCCCAGCCCAGCGCCTTACTTGCGCTGACCACGCGCACAAATGCAGGCACCCGCGTGGTATCGTACTTGTGGGCGACAAGGCAAGGCATGCCCTGATCCCCTTCAGCGCTCTGCACGTCGGCTGCAGCAAGGGCTTGCAGCCTGCGGTCGCATGGCGGCAATACATCCGTTCAGACAAAGCCCGAAGAGGCACCGAAAGGCCGATGCAATCATCAGCGCAAGTCGGTGAGACGGGGATCGTCTGGAAACACGGTGAGAGGAAACACCGACCAATGAGCAAGATACCCCAAGACACAAGGTCCGGTCAGAAGGCAGGTAAGCGTTTGGTATAGACGCCGTAACGACCCACGGGTCGCTTCACGGCGTCGCCACATTCCTTCCTAGTGCTCATCTTCATTGATAGTATGCCAACCCCATCGCGCATTGTTTGCCTTTTGTGCTGTTAACATGACTCCTTGGTTCCGAACGTACCTCTGAATCATGTCGCTGGCGCCCTTGGCGCGTCTTGTGTTCGCATCGGCAGCAGTCGCCGTGTCAGATCCAGCCAGTTCCTTCACCGACAGAAGCGTGGTGAAGCCAACCCCATTGACCTCGTAGGGACGCCACCTGGGCCGCACCGGTGGACGTACACTGGTATCGTACAGGGTACGAATGAAGTACGGCATGCGTGGAGAAAGCCCAATGCTCGTCCAGGCGCTTCACGATGCGAATCAATGCGGCTACATACAGGCGTCGCTTGGCTGGCGTGAGGAGAGCCTTCACTCTTCAGCTATTAGTGAAGGCTGGTTAGTGAAATGCCTTTACGTGGCTAACTTCCCACCTCGCACCGCTGTTGACTGCCAGTTCGGGCTTCGGTCATCTCCACGACCACGACTCTTCAAGCGTTCGAGGATCCGCACCGAAGTAGTGACATGCGCGTGATCTATTCCAAAGCCTCACCCGTACGTGGCGATGAATTGCGGATCGCACGCGACGATGGCGCCATTCTGCGCCACCCACAGAGTGGCGACGCCCCTCTCCGCCGCCAGCGGCTCCATCATCGCCACAATCGTGGTGTCGTCACCCACTCCTGGCGAGGGACAGGGCAAAGGAGCAGTGTGGTGTTTGGATCTCAATGAAGGGTCGCGTGTGGGCTTCCTACTACGCTGCTCCGATTTCTTCGCAGTTCGCTTACGCAGCTAACACAGGGCCCGCGGGCCCAAGGCAAGGTGCCTGGGGCATGCGTTGGGCGTCGTATGCCGTAACGGCCGGCAAAGGTGACGTTGATGTGCGCAGCTGCATCTCGGCATGCCCCATCCCAACCGCTGCTCCGCAACCGTCCTGACCGCCAGCCGCGAGCCTCCTCACCGGACACCCGCCGGAGAGTTAGCTTAAGTGGGAAGGCCAGCCGCTCCGAGTGCATCCCAACAACCACCGCCTCGTGCTGCTCGTCCGCGCCACCCGCGCCGCCAGCTCCGGCCTCGCCGCCAAAGCCGCTCGCCATGAGGGTCCCCGGCATCAGCCCGCTCTTGGCCACCAGCGCACTCAGCTGCTCGCTGAGCCACTGGGAGCAGTGGGGCGCCAGCAGCGCCGCCATGCGCTTGCCCTCCAGCTGACCTGCGCGCGCATTGGGGCCCGTGGCGCATGGCATGTGGACGAGCGGGTGAGTCAGGAACACAACCCGCCCTGCACCTGAGTGATGGCGTCAGATCTCCGGTGTGCTGGACGAGTGGTTGTAGCGTGAGGTCTGTCAATGTGAACGAAGTGGTAGCCCATCCAGCAAACTTGGCCCCTGCGCCTAGTCGAAGGCAGTGCCTTGTGGCGCAATCTCTTACCTCGCTTGTAGCCGAAGAGGTTGTGGCTTTGCCTGTTAGCCTGCGGAGACAGCAGGTTGCGCATACTTGGCTGTTGGTTGCCAATGATGACGCACTCGTGGTTACTCATGGGGCGGCGCTTCCTCCATCCCCCCTCTCTCCTGCAACTGCCGTCCCATTCTGAATACGAAGGTGCAACGTAACATCACGACGTAACATGCTGCATGTGCGTGTACATGTGCAACCCACTCGTTGCATGATGCCACGTACCGAGCTAACAACTTTGGCACGGGGGCAACGGCAAGAGCGGCGGCAGCCGCGGAAGCGGCAGCCCCCCATTCCTAGCGCAGCGGCCCCCGACAGTTTGGCTGCCCATAGCCTACCGCAACGGCAGCGACTTACCACCTGCACCTCGCCAAACACGTTGACCACCAGAACGGCAATAGACAGCTCGTCCATCCGGCCAAGTGGCGTGCCTGCGGGCACGCAACGCAGCCCTTCGATGAGTTTAAGAATAGAAGCGAACGTAGGAGTCCATGCGAAGCGGTTTGAGGAATGCGAAGCGACGAAGAGACACTGCCCCGCTCACCGTCAGGCAAAAGGGGCCCACGTGTGTCGCCCTCCTTAGCCTCGTCCAGCCGATCAGCCTCGGTGAAGTATTCCGCCTGTTGGACATTGCCATGTGCATGACATGGGTATCTGCGACTTGTTGTGGTCAAAGCTGTCTGAGGACCCTTGCCGATCGTGAGACTACTACATATGTAAATCAGCAGTGTGGAGCCAACGAGCGCTCGTTGCACTCAGGGCCCCTCCCCAACTCACCGCGCCCCATGGGTCGTTCTTGATGTTGAGCAGGAACTTGCCGTACAGTCGTACTAGTTGGGCGCTGTTGCCGTAGCTCTCCAGCACCACGCGATATGCCGTCTGGGCCTGCAGTGCGGGCGAGTGGTGTGACACGCACACGTGTTCAGGCACCGACTGACAGTAAGTACCCCCACCAAGGTGTTAACCCCAGCGTCGATGACAAACAAACGGTACGACATTGCGGCTGTAGGACGGATAGTTCCGCTGCTAGTGCAGGTCCTGAAGTGTCTGTGGGGCTCCCCACGCACTGTTCTCGTACCTGTGACACGGACGTCTCGATCTTGCCCAGTGCCTTGCTGAGGTGCATGAAGGAGATGTTGGAGGCATCTAGGGCCTTCCTGCGGGGACGAAAGCAGCGCGGACGGGCGGATTGCAGACTTTGACGACCTCTATGCGCATCCACGTACGTGCTTCGTAGGTCCAAAGTGCATTTACCTAGCATCGAACCCCTCAACCCCATCATCACGAGCATCTTCCATTCACACTGCTGAAGGCCGCGTCAGCAACTAGCCAAAGGTATTCGGGTTGTACGCGGGCGTCCCTAGAAGGGCTTTGCGCACCGCAGGGGCCCGTTCCGGGGACAGCCCCGGAGGGGGACGGAAGGGGAACGGCCCGGGGAACCCCGAAAGTGTAGGTATGCCCCGCGTCGAACCCTGCTCTACACGCATCCACGTACATGCGTGAAAGCCTCGATGTGCGCTCCTCGCCGCGACCGGACTTCTATCATCCGACGTGTTGAAACACACGGAGAGTGTAAACAATACGAGAGGGTCCCAAGCAACTTACCAAAAGCTGCACATCGCCTGGAGAGCCTCCCGGTGCAGACGCAGTACCATGCGCTGCGACACAGGCAATGCAAGGTCAGCACATGGTCAGACATGAGCATCAGAGGTTGTCACTTTGGTCGTTTCATAGTCCTTACCAAAGACAGGGCCAACACAATACATTGCTTACAGGGAAGGCTGTACCTCAGGGGTTGATAAACTGCAGGCTGTTTCCACACGACATGAGCAGGGCGTCAGAGGTTGACCGGTTTCCGGAGCGCAAGAACTAATGTGTGATCAGCATCATTCACACATAACCCGCGGAGCGAACTGTAGCCACCCCAGCCTAACCTGCTTGCGTTGGTACTCGACATAGCTGCGGGGCGTGAGGGGTGGCCGGAAAGCACAACAGGGCAGGGTGTGAAAGAGGCTTGGACACACTAGCGCGCGTGTTGCACATGCATGGCCCATGCCCATTCGGGCTGGCAAGTGGCAACCAACGAGTGCTTAGCCGCGAGTTTACAAGAACAAAGGCGCGCTCAGCAGCAATGCCCTCCTGCTCTGTGCCAAGCCACGCACCCTAAGAGGTCCATGCTGGTACCCTCGTTAGCGGAGGTCCCAGCCGCCTTTTGCTGCGGGGGGTGCAAGGTGGCCCAGTAGAAGGCAAATGCAGCGTCAGCCAAGCGCCCGGCAGTGAAATGATAAGGAGGGCACGAGCGCGCATATGAATGCAAATGTACATATCCAAGGGATGGATGCTAGGCATGGGGAGCCGTTGACACGCAGTCCCCATCGACACTGCGATGCCGGCGCTCCATGAAGAAGGTTGCCCCCACCAAACGTATCAGGGCCGCATCTCGCGGGCTAGGGGCCAAAAGACCCACTTCAGCAAATAGACCTCAGGCAAGGCGGAGCACTCTACCGTATCCCATCCTCCCTCTCTCGCACACACACACATACACATACATGCGTAATGGGTTGTTGGGCTGCCGATTAGCATGCCAGACTGCTCGACGGTTTGCCTCGCCTCTCTCGCGTACCTCGCCTAGTCTGTTTGCCTAGTCTGTTTACAGCATGTTCACAAGCAAGCACGCACATTCGCATGACGTAACACACATACACAAACACACCGCATCGCGGCTTACCGTGGCCTGTTGCTGCCGCACAAACATGATGAAGCGACACATGAGCCCCGGGTTGAGCTTGCGCGCGTCCTGAAGGGGGTCAAGCACGGATCCGCGCGCCGTCAGACCGTGCCGATTACTACACCAGGCGGCACACTCGGAGCCACGTGAGAGCGGGGCCGGGCCCATGTGGAGTAGTCGTACTGGCGTACCTCGATGCGGCGACCGCCGCTCTGGTGGATGCCCAAGACGTCGATCATGAAGTTGGCGCTGGAAGGGGCGGTTCACGGAGGGCAGGGCGGCATGCGGTACATGAGCAATGGACAGCGGAACCCAGGATAGACCCACAGAAAGGTCCGGGGCGCACGAGGGCCCCTGCCATCGCGGAAACGCAGTTTCCTCTTCACACAGGGAATGCGCACGCGGCCTGCACTGCACATTGGGACGAAGCCGCGGCCTCCTGCGGCTGCTGCAAGCAATACAGCCGACCTCCCAATCGTACACCCACCGCGTACCGTTAAAGCGCGAGTCCCCAGCTCCCCACGCCCCTCCCTCCCGTCGGGCGTTGCGCATGCGGCCACGGCGGGGCCGGAGGACGCACGCCCGCGCATCCCCGAGAGCGCCTTCAGAGGGGCCACAGTCCCCTCCTCCCGCTGGGCAGTGCGCACGAGTACGCCTGCGCATCTCCGACACTCAGAGAGCGTCTGGAGAGCGGAGCGGCCCGCGGCCTGCCCCTTTATTTCAAACGCCAAACTCACTGCAGCAACACCATGTAGGCGCTGCTCGGGAAGAGGGCGAGGCCCGCCTGCATGCGGCAGCACAGGGACAATGGGAAGGGGCATAGGTGCAGGGCTTCTGCGGTTAGTGCCTAGGGATTAAATGGTGGTGGGGGCCGTTCACTTCGTTGATCCAGCCAACGTTGGGGCGCCAGCGGAGCGCTGCATGCAAGCGGGGGCAAAATGCTTCACCCACGATGGAGCATCCTACAGTACCTTGATTACGTTGTGCGCCTTGCTGGCCGCCTCGGGGTCCGGGATCCGTTGCTCCACGAAGACGCGGCAGCACCTGCGGAGCGAGCGGGGCATGTGCGGAACCGGTGCAAGGAGGGAAAGCGATGCCACGCGTTAACACGGATGCATTCGTCCATGGCCTTCCCCCGTGTCACTTGTAACCTGTACCCGGTTGAAAAAAGCAGCAATGGCAAGTAGGTACATGCCAGGGGAAAAGGTTCCCTCCCGATCCTACTCGCATGGGTTGCATCTCCACTTGATGCATCGACCTCGGGAGTTCCCAACCGGAGTCGTTCATACACGGCTGTTTTCCAGCGCCCGGAAGACCCTTCATGGGCACGCACCTGGCGACTATCTCAACGTCCCGTGGGTCATCCAGTCTCTCGCACACGTCCTCCAATGGCGTGCCTGGCTTGGCGTTCCTGAAGGTCAGGGAACCAGGATGCCGCAGGATCAGGTACGGTTTACACACTGACAAGGCATACGTGCGGATTCTTTCTGGCGCCGCCTGGGCGACGCAGCGCATGTGCGCGTCCGGACAGCAGCACCTCCTCCATGAACTCAAAGATTACTCAGTCGCCTCTTGTCCTTGGGCTATGCCAGTAAGTCCCTAGCCAGGCAAGGCATGCCACACGTTCCGTGGCAGACAAGCACTCACGCAATGGCCTTGAGTGTCGTGTTTGTCAACCTCCGAATCATAAACCAGGAGAGGAGCGCGCCAGCCACAAAGGCCGGCCCAAGGCCTGCCAGCATGGTGATGGTGACGGCGCCCGCCCAGTCGTCCGCCCGCTGCTTATTGACACCGGGCCGGAAGACAAGGACCACAAGCATTGCGGATGCCCACACAATGGTGACCGAAACGCCCGACTTGATGTAGTTCATCCACGCCACCATGTGTGAGCTCTGCACGTGGTTTGGCGTTCGGAAGCAATGTCAAGGTGTTAAGAACCACTTCACCGGGCAGCATGCGAGATAACGTCTTGCAGAGGGAGGACAAAAGAGGGAATACAGCGACTTAGGCAAAGGAGCAGTTCGGCATGGGCTGCGGCACTGCCGGCACGGACCTGTGGAGCCCGGGCCGCTTGATTCCGGCAGCAGAGCCGTCCGCTAGCGGCGAACCGCAGGGGCCAGTGGAGTGTGACAAGGGCTACGGAGCGCGACACGTACCCATCGCAGTTGTTGGTAGGCCAGCGCGATCGAGAGCGCCAGGTAGAAGCAGGCGGCCACCTTCTTCCACCCGATGAACACATCCACCAACGTCAGCAGCACCTGTTATGGGCAGGGCAGAGGGAGGGAAGCAGCATGGTGGTGCCGGCTGCTGCAGCCAGGGCGTGAAGTTACATCGAAAGGCCTGAACCAAACAGTCACGGAAAAGCCGATCTCTGACCCGTACGAAGTACAAGTCCCCGCGTGTGCTTGCGGAGCACTGTGCATATGCGCCGTACCTTGATCGCGAAGATCGCCACTTCAGCTCCGCTGTGCCCCAGGGCCAGTGGTCGTCGTGAGAGTGGGTTCACCTCCACCTGCAGGCATGGAGGTGAATGAGCGCGCGGTCCGGCATAGAATGAGGTACTCTTGTTGTCTCGGTCAAGTAACTCGCACCAAGCAGCGGTTGCTGCCGTCCCATGCGCGACATGCCCCCGATCCCGAGGCGCACGGTACATCTGTAACAAAGTACGGCAGTGGTTTCTGTACCCACCTCCGCCATGTTCAGCAAGAGAGCGATCGCGACGAAGAGCACCAGGCTGAGACCGGAGACGACGGCGTGTGTGATGTGCGGCGGTCCCGTGCAGCCTGCGGCAGACGAAGGGGGAACGGTGGGCATGGAAACGGGCCCGCCCTTCGCTGCGTACCCCTATTCCAATAGGATTGCACGCCGGCCCCAACACCAGCCGGACCAAAACCCATGGCACACTGGAACCAACACAGTGCAGTGGGCTAGCGGTGCAGCCGTCCCGTGGGCGCGAAGGACGACGCATCCGCATGTCGATGGCGCTACCTTGCGCGCCCAAAAAAACGCATGAACGGGGCCACAGGAATTGCACACAAACAAAGCTAAGCCGGCCGCAAATCGCGCCGGTACTCACTGTATTCCGGGATGAGGTTGAAGTGGAGCCTGGGCTTGGTCGGGCCGGTGAACCGGCAGCTGAATCCCAGCTGCAGGAGGTTCAAAGACGTAACATCGAAGGCCTGGAAGAAGACGCTGGAGAAGACGCGTAGCACCTGCGAGGCACGGTGCATTCACAACGCCAGGTTATAGGGCCGATGGGTCATGAGTGGGGCAGCAAAAGCTCGGATGGTGGGCGAGCGAGCTATAAGCTTGGTTGTTAGATGTGATCTGGTTGACGGAGGACAATGGAGGAAACGGGTCGCACCTATCGGGCAGAGGGGAGGCGGGGAAAGGAACGATAGCGACCACAGGCCGCCCAGTACTTACACATAGCGTACGCAGTGCTGAGCAGATGAAAGAAGTTCCCGGGGTTACGCACACGAAAGTCCGTGCTGCCACACAGCGCCAGAACAGCAGCGGTGCGCCACCGGCCACGGAAATGAGCCAAGCGGATGCCGGTAGTCCCATGGCGCACGCACCTTGATGGGCCACACGACCGGGAACTTCTGCTCCTTGAAGCACCAGGCCACCCAGACGCACATGGCCACGTTGACCGCCAGCAGGGCCACCATTGAGTACAGCACCGCCAGGTAGGCGCCGTAGCCCTGAGCAAGTGCAGAGCATGGCGGCGACAGGTCTTGGGAATATATGTGAGTCCTGAGTTGCGTGTTACTGTGTCATCGCAGTAGATTTGGGTATGGGGAGGGCTGCACGCAGAGGTGGGCGCCGTAGTGCTGGCTGTGTGTCGCTGGAGGTGGAAGCGCCAGCGTGCAGCGAGGCGAATGCCCTCCGTCCCGGGAGCCCGTAGGGGATTCACTGACAGGGCTCAGGGACCTGGTCACCATGCGCGCGGGCGTCACGACAGGGCGTCGATGGCCATGCTATGCTAAAAAGCGCAAGCGCACAATGGCACGTAGGCCCGTGCGACACGTCACGTATTCCGATGGGCCGATTACATGAAGCATGATCTCCCGGACGTTTGTGCACGCCCTGTCTAGCTGGCTTACGCTAGCCCAAGCCTCCTTGGAACCATCGTGTTTGATTGCGCTGAGGCCAGGGCTGGCAAGTCGATACCCCAGCGGTGATGTCATGCAGCTTTTCCAGTTTGGTTTGTGCCTGGTCGGTATTGTTAGCTTCGCCTCACAATCACACCCTCTCTCGCTGTTAAGGCACTCATCCCCAATGCGCAGGATTCAGCGGCGTATCAGGAGGTGTGAAGGTCGCCCACAGCCAGTACGCGCGCCCAGGTCCATGGGTTCATCTCACCAGGTCCGCTAGCCAGCCGAAGTTGAGGACGCTGACGACCGCCCACGCCCTGTGCAACAGGGGTGCAGCAGTAGAAGCGAGGAGCGACCCCGCCGTCAAGCAAGGCCGAGGGCCAGAACGCAGATGGCCTACATCCGCGCACCTTCCATGGGCTCCTTTCTCCCTGTGCATACCAGTGGTTAATGCGCTTGCAGAAACAAGCAGGGATGATGGGCAAGGCGCCAGGATGCAGGGCCCGTATCCCTGTGTTTTAACCCCGTCGATGGTGCGCACACAATCGGGTGGTTTGAATAACTCACATTCCATTCAGGCGCCAGCCCTGTTTGGCGGGTGTGATGACCGTCGTAAATAGCTGCCACGCGTCGATGAAGACCTTGACCAGGACCCAGCGGATGCGCACCCGGTGGTCGTGTTTCTCCTTGCTGCTCGTCCGTTGGTAGTCGTGGGGGAAGGGGGCGCAAAATGCACAGGCGGGGGCTATCAGCAAGTACCCGTGGCAATCATGCGTCTTTCGCGTCACAAGCCTGCCCTTCGCGTGCAGGCGTACATGCCACCGTGCAGCCCAGCTGGAACGCAAACAAGTCCACGAACGGCATGAGTAGATCGGACTGCAGAGAGGGCTGTTGCCCACCCATGCGCGCGGTGCACCGTGTGCCGCTCCCTGGCCCACCTGAGCGTGAAAAGTACTCCGAAGATGCCATTCTGCAGGGGAAACCGAGAGCACATTGTCGGGGCAAGTGAGTCTGGTGACGATGGTTCGCGGTACAGAGGTCGGCAATCGCACAGTACCCCGCCTGCGCCCCTGCCCAGTTCAGCCGGACAAAGCGTGAAGGAAACCACAGGGAAAAGCGACGGCATAACCGGCCTGGCGCCGATGCGGGGCAGATCGAAAGACCGGGGGCTATCACGCACAATGGCCCTCCAACCCATGATATTGGGGGGGCAGCCCCAGGGCCGCCTGCGCTTTAACCGACCGCAGGGCGGGTGGCATCCCTTCCGCAACTGGGTCATCCTGACAGCACCGTTCATGGCCATGGGGGCGCCGATGACGCCCGAAATTGACTACCGTGCCGCGTCACAGCATGATACTCAAACGGTACGAAGAAATGCACGGCAGGGAGCATACCTGATCACGTACATCGACAAATACGTTCAGGCCCCAGACACAGCCATATATGCACACACTGTTGAAGCCAAGCGTTCAAGTAGCGTTACATGCACACGCAGGCTCCATACCTCGAGCGTTGACCTCCTGTCTATCAGGTCCTCTCCGGGTCCACCCTCCTGTGCCTTGACGCGCCTGTGGTGACACCGCACGCGAATGTATTGTGTAATGTGGCGCAACGGGTTAAGACGCTACATGCCACTTTAGCATGTGATGGGGTTGCCTTCTACTGCTATGTCTTCAGCGGCGTTAGGCTTGCCGGCAAGGGCGTGGCCTTCCCGGCATCAACGCGGGGCGCAGAGCCGGCAGCAATCGCCGCCAGAAGTTCGGCTCTTCGAGTCGTCAATTCATTATCGCACCGGGCACGTCTGGAAGTGGAAGACCTCGACGACGAAGACACCGCAGATGCTGCGTAGCTAGAGCCCCCGAACGCAGACATGACGCTGACGTTCCACGATAAGAAGCCCGGCGACTGCCACCGAACTGCTTACGGCGCTGTCAGCAGCTCACGATGCCTCTTCATGGCTTGCGAATGCCTTCCTTCTTGTCGCCCTGTTCCTCTCACGCGCTCACTGTTCCCAGTGCAAAAGGACCAGTGGAGAAAAGAAAATGCTTGAGTAAAAACAATTGTACATGACACGGCATTATCTCTTTGCGGAATAGAGAGGTCTTTAGCGTTTGGCTTTGTAGTAACTGATAACACTGATATTGTATCTTATAGCGTTTCATAACAACCTAATACAAATTAAAGTAGATTTCCTAGTATGAATTTCGTATGCGAGCCACTCCCCACACACGTTTGATGATTCCACTATTTTCGGTTTCAGTTGGACTGTCACAGCATGAGTGCAATGAGTGCGCCCAGCCTAGTACACAATTAAATCATTGTCATTGAGAGCCTGCCTGCAATTAACAGACCTACTTCGCCACACAAGCCGCAGGCAGCCTTCCCTAAAATTGCAGTAATTCAAGTAAGTGCGATCATACAGCTTATCATCTTACCAGCTACCAAGGTACTTGTCATACACTGAGGGCCCAAAGCAACGGGGATGCCGCATCCCGCATTGCCCGCATTGCAATTTTTGTATAGCAACACAGTGAACACAGCGCTAGTAACTACACAGTCGAACACCCGGTCCGTGGGGGCTACGGACATCTCGCACAGGGGAGGAAATGGATATAGAGGCAGCAGGCAGTCGGGATAGTAAGTTGCATGATGATGTGCTTGTAATTGAAGCGAAACGTGAAAGGGGGTGACGCTGGCGAGAGCTAACCCGGGCCGTTAGCAACCCCCACCCCCCAAGCAGCGCCAGCAGAGCCCATGGGCGCCCCATCGGCCTTGATATCCAAGCAGAATGTTTACTTGGGGCGTTGTGTGCAAAGATCACTTCGGACTGGACTCGAGCAGTATGCGGTACACAATGTTGATTCATTCTGCGTCAGTACAGCAAGAGGGCCTGAAGGTGCCTGCAAGAAGCAAGCTTTCTGGTAGTGTCGTGCATGCTTGTATATTTGGAGATGGCACACGCACAAGCAATAGATTTAAGGCTCCCGGGAGGGGGGGGGCTCGTAGGTGCGCCTGCTCTCTTGCATGGTGCAACGCACCTACGCACGCCTTGCTGCCGCCCGTGTACACGGCCGCTGGGCGGGCTGGGCGCACGAAGGTCTGGTAAACGCTGAGCGCCGTCGAACCGGTGGCCATGACGACAACACCACCGAAGCTCAAACTTAGAAACCTTGCAGTACACCAGGTGAATTCCGACAGACCACACACACCAGGTGAATTCCGACAGATTTGGGTACCGGTATGGGTTTCGGTGTGGGGTTTTTGGTGGTGGGTGTTGCGGAGCGTTGCGTTTCTGGTTGCTTTTAGGTACGGTGCCCTTGTTGGGACAGGTGCCGTCTGCCTCTCTGTTTTCGGCGAGTCGCAGGGGGGGTTCGGGTTCGGGTTGCGGGCTTCTGCTAGGGGAGGGGGGTGGTTTGCTGCCTGTGCTCCACGGGTCCTTTCGGTCTGTTTCTCTCTTGTCCTGGTGGTCAGCGTCTCCTTTCCTTTCTTTTTGTCTTTCTGCCTTCCTGTTCTGTGGTCTTTAGGTGCAGGGTTCCTTCTCTTCTTGTGTGTGCCGTCGGTGTTTGGTCTTGGCCGCCGTGGTGCGCTGTTGTTAGGGCAGGGTTTCGGTGCTTCTCATCACGGGAGGGCTGCATGTCCCTCCCGTTGTCTGCGCCCTTTCTTCGCCTCTCCGCCTGTAACCTTTCCACAGAAAAAAAGACCGGGTAAGATGGTAGGCCGGTCTTTGGGGGGCGGGACGAACGTCGCATGTCTTGCTCTGTACCCGCCCGCCCTTTAGGAACGTCGCGCCTTTGGGCGTGTATGACCGGGCTCCCTCTTTCTCTGGAGATTTCTCTTTTTTCCTAATTGTCGCCTAGTTACTGCAGCCTGGTGGGCTGATTGGTTAAACAAAGTAAAAACCGCTCATCCCTAATTGTTCAGGGTTGCCTTATCAGCCCTGAATGCGGGATCGCCAATCCCGGACATCGCACTCGCCCAAATTTCTACTGGAAGGGCAAACTGGAAGGGCTGAAGGTACATTTACTGCGTGGCAACACCGCATGAAGGCTCCCTGCACTGCTTGGCTCCGGCTCGTGCGTCCATCGTGACGGCGCACGTTTCAACCTTCACGCGTGCGAGATCGCCAAATTTTCAGATGCAATCGTGCACATTATGAGAACGGTCTGGTCCAGGACATCTTGGCGGTTAGCACAAGAAAGCTCGATGTTCGCGACAGGGGCACTTGCATCCAGCAACACCGCCCGGTTCCGTGCTCGCAACAGAGGGCATGGCAACCGACTTGCTGCCCGCTATCCCGCACACGCCTCAACAAAAAAGCAATCGCAATTACGCAAGGCCCCAACGCAATTGATCAAATCCGAGCAGTGTAACTACAGTCGAACGTCTTACGGCTTCACACGCTTAGGCCAGCTGGCCGCAGTCCGCGATCACAATCTTCGCAGACGTCTTGCCGGACGAAGACCCGTAGCCCTCAATGGTCTTCACCACGTTCATACCGTCGACGACCTGGCCGAACCTGGAAGTACGGAAACACAGCCGGTAGCTCCAGTTAGTGGATAGACATGGCATACACGTGCATACGACAGTGAAGCATACCGTGCCAAAAATGATCAGCGAGCGGTCAGCCAATATAGGAAGGATTGGATAGCCAGGAGGGCGCCGTGCCCGTGCTTTTGGAGTAGCTGTAGCCGCTGCCCTGCAGCTCGCTTCCCCTAACCCTCACGCCCTGGTATTATGAGCACTTTTGACGTGCGTAGCCCCTGTTTCGGTCCCAGACCTACACGACGTGCTTGCCGTCCAGCCAGGGGGTCTTCTCCGTGCAGATGAAGAACTGCGAGCCGTTGGTGTTTGGGCCAGCCTGTACAGCGCAGGAAACAGCACGTCAGCAAAGGCTCCCTAAGAAGGCAACTCTAGTAGTATCCCATACAACTGTCAGGTACGCATTTCTTACAGCCAACATGTACAGCATGGGAGGATTGCACCACCTACGTTGGCCATCGACAGGATGCCGGGGCCGGTGTGCTTCAGCTCGAAGTTCTCATCGGCAAACTTCATGCCGTAGATCGACTCGCCGCCCGTGCCGTTGCCGTTGGTGAAGTCACCGCCCTGGCACATGAACTGTGCAGAACAAGGGGCAGGACAAGGGGGATGAACCGGTGCTGTATTTCGTGAGCTGACCAGGCAGAGGCGGAGGTGATTGGGTGGCGTGATATATCAGCGCCACAGCTGGCGAAAGCCTCAGATGCGACTCGCTGCAGCGGGGGTATTCTGGTGGAAATACGAAGAGGAGAGCCACCCGATGGCGCAACATTTCCAGGCAGGCGACAGGTTACAAGGCATGCGACTAGAGGAGAGGAAAGGAGCAGACGAGACATCCCATCTGTGAGGGGCCAGCGTCGGAGTTGTCCCTGGGGCTGGGATGCGTCCCAGGGTAAGAGCGTCATTAGCGGTCATACCTGGGGAATGACACGGTGGAAGGTGGAGCCCTTAAAGTGCAGGGGCTTGCCCGACTTGCCGACGCCAGCCTCGCCTGCAATCGCCGTGCAGCGCCGCACACAATGCTCAAGTTTCAAGCGCCACGGAGCAGCATCGATCTCTGGTCGGAGAGGACTGTCGCCAACAGGATGTGACCTACCGGTACAAAGCTTCTTAAAGTTATCCGCGGTCTTGGGCACAACATCGGCGTACAGCTGCAAGCAAGGTATATCCGACTCAGGCATGCATGTTGTTTGGAGCTGTCGGAGCGCCTGCAACACCTTGATTGCAGGAGTTGCAGATAGCAGATATATGCAACAGCAGCGCGAGTACATAGGGAGACTACGGGTAGGCAAGCCGCCGGCCACGCAGCACGAGTCGCCGCGAAGGCAAACTTAATGTTTGTCCAGAAGCGCGGATTCAATACGCTTGCTTGATGTCGAAACGCTCGCCGCTGGGATAGCATCGTTTCGCGGCAAGATCGCCAAGGCAGGAATGCCCCCCGATCAGCTGCGCGCCCGTTCCGGTATCAATAAAACGTACCTCCATGACAATGCGGCCCAGCGGCTGGCCGTTGGCGGTCATATCGAAGAAGACGCGGGGGCGGGCCATCTTCTCTAATTCACGCGATGTTCAAGGTGGTCAGAGTACAACGCCGATGCTCGGTGTCAGCAAGTGTGGTTTCCTTTGACGCTAGTCCCTTCTTTATGAGGACGCGGGAACTGTACTGCGGCCTCCGCTGGAATCGGGTTCTGGTCGCTGAGAGCATCACTGACAGGCCGACGACACAGTCGGCACGCTCATTGATCCGACAGGGTCTGCGAGTCGTATGCGACCGACTGCTCCTGTGCGCTCGCTGAGCGGCATGTTCAGCTTCAGTAGTTCACAGTGTTTTGCAAGATCGAATGACCGATGGAATGCTTATGGAACATCTCTATGGAGGGACTGCCCCCGGCCAGGCGGAACTCCCCTCCCATCGCTTGGTACCCAGAGCCACTGACGAGCGGATCACTTGGCGGCGACCAAAAAAATGCGCACTGTATGCGGTAATTTGGCAGATATGTTCAAGCGGGGAACTTAAATTCGTGTCAATCCTGCCTGCCGAGCGAAGTGTGGTCCTGTGTTTCCACGCGGTCCCTTCGACCGTGAAACTTTTGCAAAGAACCTGGACGGTTCATGGGGTACTATTGTGCTATTGTAAGAGAGCGATTGGAAGCCATCCGTACGCAACCAGGGGAGACACTGTATATAACCCTATGCAACCGTGCCGTAGTGGGCCCTGCTTGGCCGCGCACACGCTAAACAGCAAAACAGGCAGCATGGCAGTGTGGGCGACTGGGCATGCAGTATTGATACTGCATCCGGCTCTGCAGCAAACATCATAAGGAAATTCTGCGATTCAGAGCTTCCTTGCTCACAAGCCTACCTGTAGTCAATGCGCGCTGCGCTTCATGCATTAGCGGCTGATCGCTCTATGCATTCGAGTAGGGCCGCGAGGGCCTTTCCTGTGATGTCCAGAGAACGTCCTTGCGCTCTAGGTGACCAATTGCTGTATGGGTGCGCTGCTGCATTTCAAACTCACGGTGTGGCCCGGCGCCCGGGTGCAGGAGTAATGCACGAGTTATGGGCTGACAAAGGCTGACAACAGAATTACAACAGCGTGGGGCCTAATGAACCGAGGTTGACTTCAGGCACTAGCACCAGGACCCGTAAATGATTATTGCTCTCCCTGCCTGTCTTCGACATTCCTCCCGCCAAAGGTGGCACGTGAGCCCATGCGGGCGCCCCCCTGCGCCCCAAGCTTCTGCGGCCCAAGCGCGTTTGTGAAGTGGCAACAGCGTGCACGAGACACCTATCACCTTGTCGGGAAGGGGAGCGAGGGGGCAGCCAGTGGCACATGGGTTTGGGCAGGTTTGGGCTTCCCTGGGTTTGGGGGTTCGGGCCCGGGTTTGGGCGTGCTGGGGTTTCGGAGGTGGGTTTCTATATCCAGTTACGGGACATAGCTATTGGCACATCTGTTGACAATAAAGTGCAAGTGGTATGTAACACCCTTTAACAATACCCAGCAGGCTTGCCGATCTCGACCGTAGATTCCGTCTTCAGCTCGTTACGTGCCTCAAATGACTGCAGCTCCTGACCCTAAAACTAAGCGCTATGATCGGCAATTGCGCATTTGGGGAACACACGGACAGCAGCGCCTCGAGAGCTGCTCGCTCTGCCTGCTCAACTGCGGGCCTACGGGATCAGAGACCCTGAAGAACCTTGTTTTAGGTGGCATTGCGTCTTTCACCATAGTGGATGGCGGGAAGGTGGAGGCCCGCGACCTTGGCAACAATTTCCTGGTCAGCGCTTCCATGTTGGGCGAGTCTCGCGCGAAAGTCGTGACGGAGCTGCTGCAAGAACTGAATGAAAGCGTTTCGGGGAGCTACGTGGAGGAGGCGCCGGAGGTCCTCATTGACGATAACCCGCAGTTCTTCAGCGCCTTCGACCTCGTCATCGCCACTCAGGTATTCAGCTCATCCTTCCGCGAGGGAAAGCGGGGCTTGAGCGGATGCTGTGTGCCGCCGACCCGCGGGCCCGCTGCGCTGCCCTGGCCGTGGCCGTGGCCGTGGCTGGGCCGTGGCCCTGGCGCCTGGATCGAGATGCCTGAGCTGCATCTGCGCCGCTGATTTTGGCATTGGAAAAGCCCTGATCAAGTTACATATGCACCATACTGTGTGCCTTACCTGCTGCATTGAAGGACGTCCTGCGACCTCCAGGGTATTCCCTCTTCCTATCGGCAGACATCAACCTAAGGTCATCAACCTAAGGTCCCCGTCACTATCCGCTACTGCGCCGATCACCGCATTGTGCTGATATGCCCTGGTTGCGTCTACCCGCCACGATGCCACCTGATGTAGATGCGTGAGCAGGACATGGTGAAGCTGGACAGCATATGCCGATCCACGGCGCGCGCAACCTTGCTTGTCGTCCGGTCCTACGGACTCGTCGGGTACCTGCGGGTGCGTTGCTCGCTGCGGCCAGGGTGATTCTACCTGTATCACACGCCTTTACGGTGCAAACGGATTGGGTACGTCCACTGGGCCCCACAGAATGCAAGCGTCAGGAGTTGGGATTCCGGGCCGTCACACGTCACTTTTGGCGTGGACTCACATGGCTCTCCACCTCAAATCAATTGCTGCTGGACAAACAAATACTGTAATACTGAGGTGCAGCAAACTTCCTCGGCTGCCTTGCCAGGCTAGCCTGCCTGAGCACCGAGTGGTCGAGTCCAAACCCGACTCGCAGCTGGACGACCTAAGGTACGTTGCAAAGAACACTTGACACGGACTGCATAATACTTGGACCAGCACTCTTATGTTCAACGTTGCAGCAGTCAAGAGACCCCTCTGCTGTTCGTACGTGACAATACACGGCTCGTCGCGATGCTGTACCTCTCTATACCACCACTAAGCCTAAGATCTGCTTTGCCTCCGTTCCCTCGCTTCCAGATTGCACGCTCCCTGGCCGGAGCTGGTGGCCTTCGCCGCGTCCTTTGACCTGGACTCGCTGGACGACGTGGGGCACGCTCACACGCCGTACGGTACGGGTGTACGGCCACCGCATGCGCTTCTGGCAGAAATCCGAGGGGCGTTGCAAGAGCGCAGACCGTGTGGCCGTCCGCGAGACAACTTTGCGCTACCTAAGAAATCCTAGGCATCCTCCCAGCTTGCCCAGGCTTGCTCCATCCCCTGATCAGGCCCTGCAACGGTACAAACGCGGGCAGTGCACAGTCACTGAAAGTTCCCGCTGGGCCCTCCCACCCTGCACGCAGTGGTCCTGCTGCTGCAAGCAGCGGAGCGGTTCCGTTCGGCGCACGGGGGGCGGGGCCCGGGGTCGCAGTCGGCGGACCGGGCGGCCTTTCGGGCCATCCTAAACAGCATGCGGCGCACCGTGGACGGGGTGCCGCTGACGGTAGGTGCGCGGGATGGGGCAGGCGGGCGGGCACCGGAGCGGGCATGGGGCCCATCGGGGCAACAAGCATGCCTGTCAGCACACCCCAACTTGAGACCGGAGGGTAGCGCTTCCATCCTTACCGTTGCCTCCCGGACCGGGCATTTGCAATTTTGCATGTGGGTTGTGCTTGTTGCTCACAAGCCTGCCTGAAGGGTAGGTAGGGGACAGGCAGCGGATTCATCCGCCCGACGGCCAAACACGCTGGAGGCGGGCGTGGTTGTTGGTTCCCGCGCCTTGCGGCTGCCGCGTTTTCCCCCTTCCCTAATGGTAGCCATCCCGCTTCCCTGACATGGCGTCGTTGGCGCAATCGTGCCGCTGTTCGCAGGAGGAGAACTTCGACGAGGCGGTGAAGGCCGCCTTCCACATCTCCACGCCATACGCCATCCGTAAGTCCGCTGGGTGGCGGCAATCGGGCCGGAGCTCCAGCTCCCCCAGCAAGCTATCCCAACCGCATACTTGCGTGGCAAGGACTGCCCGCCAGGCGCGCTGGCATTGTGAGGGCAGCATGCCAAGGGCAGCATGCCAGCGGTTGGCAGTTGGAGGCACCTACCGTGCTTGGATGCTAGGGTGTGCGTGTGTTTGAGCGGCGTGCGGTATATGGCTGCGCCGACGGAGCTCAGGAAAGGCCGCCGGCTTACGCGGCTGGCTGTGCCCTCAGCCCTCGTTGAAGCCCCAGCGTCCGTCGCCCGCTCGCGCAGCGTCTGAGGTCCGCACGCTGCTTGACGACGAGGCGGCGTCCCCGGGCGGCCTGCGGCCCGACAGCGACGACTTCTGGGTGCTGGTGGCGGCGCTGCGGGCATTCGTGGTGAGGAGCCTCGGGCCTGTTGCCGCTGAGGCCTGGATAGCGCGGCACATGTTTGACAGCTAGCCAAGTGTATGCGGCCAATGCGCGTTTGGGCACACTGCAGGCGTGTCGGCGAGGAAGCGTGGGGTAACTGACAGAAGGACACTTGTGTTTAGGCCTGCTGGGCCTAGTGTGAGGGTTTACTGTGTTAAACCTACAGCCAGCCTTCAGCGGCTGAGTTATGGGCGTGCAGCGCGTTTGGACGAAGTGGTTGTTGGCACCTGGGGTAATCAGCCCTGGAGTTTGCCTCTCCTCTGGCGGCAGATCCCGGCCCCTGTTGGCCCACCAAGGCGCACGCGGTGCACGGCCTCGCCGACCGCGCACGACCGTTCGTTGCCTGTGTCCCCATCGCCGCCTGACACCCCAGCTTCCCTCGCCCGCAGGACAACGAGGGCGCCGGTACGCTGCCCCTGGAGGGCTCCATCCCCGACATGCACGCCACCACCGAGTGAGTACACGCTGGGGGCGGTTGCGGGGCCTCCCGCGCCTCGCGTCGGGTGGTCTCGGCCTTCCAGCGTCGGCATGCCACACAGAGGTTGAATGGCAAGGCATGCGGTGCACTAGCTGGCGGTTGCGTGCGCCTTTTTCTCTGGATCACATTGCTACTGCGCGTATCACGCCTCTGTCAATTTGGATCACGCGATCGCGCTGCCGTTCCTGGGGGCCTGTCCTACCTATCCGGACAGGCAACGGATCTCGCACCTATGGCCATCCATCGTGGCGCCGCAAATGCCCACACCGCATGCACTTGAGGGTGCAGCATCGCCTGAACCGTTGCACTGGTTAATACACATACAAAGTCCATCCCTGCCCTTGGTGCTTTGTGGAGACTTATCTTTGCAATTCCAACCTCCACCGCAGCATGTACCTCCGAGTGCAGCACCTGTACCGGGAGAAGGCGGAGCGTGACGTGGCTGCCGTGGAAGCGCACGTGCGGCAGCTGCTCACCCGGCTGGGCCGGCCCGCGGGCGCCATCCCGCACGACACCGTGCGGCTGTACTGCCGGCACGCCCGCCACCTGCGATGCGTCAGGTGGGCGCCCACACGGACAGTCACACCAAGCGCGGCAGTTGCTGGCGCGTTTGCCGAAGGATGCTGTAGGCTTCCCCTGCCTTGACGACGGCTTTCTGGTGCCCAAATCTACCGCCCCAGGTACCGCACGCTGGCGGAGGAGACGGGCACCGGGACCGCCCGCACCGCCTCCCTTGCGTCCGCGCTCATCCCCGGCGGCAGCGGATACGGCGGCAGCGAGCTGCCCCCCGGCTGCTGCGACGCCGCGCTGTACGTGCTGTTGCGCGCGGCCGACCGCTTCCACGCGCAGACGGGGCGCTACCCGGGCGCCACAGGGCCGGAGGCGGATCCGGGAGAGGACGTGCCACTCCTGCGACAGGCGGCGCTGCAGGTGTGAGGTCCGCTGGGCGGGTAGCGTTGGAGCTCGGGGCAAGGGGGGCAGGTTTGGGGTGGTGAGGAGGCGGGAGGGCGGTGCGCGCTTGATGAGTAGGAGCCGGAAGGGTGTGTCGCGGGGCTTCATATCTTGAAGCCGTCATTCCTCTTGACAGCGATGCAGGGCGCAGGTCGCAAGGCAGGAAGACTCGTGTATGTTGGGCTGGCTGCGTCTCGGATATGAGCTGTCTCTGCGCTCTCTCCCTTCAAGAAACGCATTGTCTTGGACGTATACACGCTCGCGCATGCAGTCCCCACACAGGCGTGTGAGGATTCACGGCAAGATGATGCGCCCCGCCTCCTCGTCACGATGCCTGCCTTGCCCTGATCGCCTCCTCCGTTTCCACGCTCCACCCTCTCCGGGTACTCCCCGGCCCTGCCCAACTCGTCTGCCCATCCCACAAAAGCGCTATGGGGCCCGGATTACGAAGGGAGACCGAGAGACGCTCCCCTTCGCCGCTCAGCCTCCTGACGTATTGGGACGACATGCGCCTCCGGCTGCTCGTTCGATACAGCCCCCCATTCATCCTACTCCACAAAACCACCCCTACCCACAGGTGCTGTCGGAGGTGGGCCTTGGCGGCGGCTCCAACCCGCGCAAGTCGCCCGACAGCTCCAGCGGAGCCAGTGGGGCGGCCCTCAACGAGGACCTGCTGTTCGAGATGTGCCGCGCTGGGGCGGGTGAGCGGGTCCGGGCCTCCGCGCCTTTGGGGGAATGACCCGCAGCTGAGGTGTTTCGTGTCGTGTTTGGTGTTTGCGGGTGTGCACCGCAGGGGAGCCGAGGAGCGGGATGGAAGGGGAGTGGACTCGTGCTGGCTGTGCCCCTGCCGTATCGCACCGTTTGATGCGAGTGTCTGGTCAGGCGCATCTCAAGTGGTCGTGCTGTGCCCACGGTCGTTCACCGAAACACGTCCGGTACCTGTCCACTGGTCCGATCCAGTCCTGCCCCCTGATGCCGACCCAATTTCGGCACTCAGCGGAAGGGCAGAGCCCTAAGCCCTCCCATGGGCAAACCTGTTGACCCAGGCTATTTCCTCGCTCCTCGAGCCGAGCTGCATGCCGTGACAATTTCAGATTCGCGGCGCTGCCCGGTACTGCTTAGGCGCCATAGCGAACCAGGTCACCCAGTCATGAGGCCCAGCCCCAGGTCATGGGTTCCAGCCGGGCCGTTTCACTGCCCGGATTTCTCCTCCCGCCGTTGCCGGAGGCCACTGCGTGCGACTTGAACCGCCGCCCCCAAACCGCTCCCCGGCGCCCCCCTCCCGCCAGCTGAGCTGCACGTTGTGGCCGCATTCATGGGCGGCGTGGCGGCGCAGGAGGCCATCAAGCTGCTCACGCGCCAGTTCGTGCCGCTGGCGGGCACGCTCATCTACAACGCAATGGCCGCCACCACCACCGTGCTGGAGCTCTGAGGGCGGCCGCTCCCCCTCGACATCCGTGTTGAGACCTTGCAACAAGGTGGCGACGGACGGGCATGGCAGCAACCGTGCCGGTGGTCTCCTGATGTTCAACTGAGAGCTCACGGGGACCGTCTTGGGGCACTGAAGTCTCACGGCCAGCTTGGGGTTGGGACTACTTAGGACGGAGGCGAAGACGATGGCGACAGTGTTGGGGAAAACGAGGTTACAGCGCAGCACCGGTGGCGGCCGACGCGTGCGAGTTGGTGTGAGCGGGAGACAAGTCCATGGGGCGGCACGATCATGGCTCTGTGAGGAGCGGCGGAGGGTGTCTAGGACCGGGACGGAAGTGTGTGGGTGACGGCTAACGGCGCCCGGGGGAAGGGCAGCCGTTCGATTGCAGCAGGATGGCCGGCATGGCCCGGTTGCAAGGACGGTGCACATGTCCGAACGATGTTTCGGGCGGGACAGGTGAGTGGCCCCTACGCGAAGCGGCGAACTGTCAGGCCCTCCCAATTCAACCCTGTGCGCGCAAGTAGGCCGGCCAAACTGTCTTCGTCCCTGGACGGTATGGTGCATAGCGTCTCCAGCATCGGCGAAGGCAGGCTCGTGCCCCGGGATGCTGAACCCCAGCGGCGTGTCAAACACCGGGGCTCCTAAGCGTGTCGCGCGGCCACAGCGATGCGGCGCACCCAGCATGGTCGGCATCGGCGTCATCCCCATTGCCTTTGTGCGGTAGACGTGTGCATGTGCACCACTTTAGCGTTCGCAAGGGTTTCCTAATGAGATGGCGCGTGGCAGGGCGGTCGGTTCAGTGCACGGGGCCCCCGGCCAAAGGGGCCCTGGTACGCAGGACTTTGTTTCATGGTGTCCTGAGCAGGAGCAAGTGGGTTTGGACACACTCAGTGGGTTGCAACTTGCTGTATCGGTGTGGCTGTAAACGGAAGGGCATGTCGGTAGTATGCTTGGTAGAGTGCATTTAGTCATTCCGCGTCACGGATGTACGGCGCCCATGGTGAAGGGACCTGCATGAGCCTCCAGCACTACCGTCGGCTCAGAGACCCGGAGATTGCATAACAACCAAATCCGCTTCGGATAACGTGATGGCATTGGAGCGGCAGTGGAGGTTGGCTCGACCCGGTACGATTCAAGAGTTTTTAACGTACCCAACGTACCCTATAGAGTCTGGCCCCAGCCCAGCCCCGTTCAGCCTGGAACGACCCGCCTGCACCCGTGGGCTATTAACTATCGGGGCTAAGAACGGGCCTTGTGGCATGGGCGCAGCCGGGCAGCGCATGTCCTTCTAGCACCGGGCCCTCGGGGGAACTTGCACGGGAAGGTGGATGGTGTAGTGCAGTGTGGGCTGATCTTCACTGGGGATTCGCTCATCTCTATCTGGCTTTTAGGAATGCATTGAGCCCGGGAAGCCACGCACACGTTTATGATCGCCTGTATGATAACTTGTATTTTCCATTTCTCGACTACGAAGTATTGGAAAGGATCTGAATACTATCAATAGCTAACCACTGTACCGGGAGGCCCAACACTGCAATCCACATTTTGACGGAAGACGTCAGTACCATAATACGTTGTTACATACGGTGCTCACTCACAAGCTGCTTGGGCTTTTGGTAGCCCGACATAGTTGTTACAGAGTACCTCATACTTCCGGTGTTCCCGGCTAAAAGGGCGTCGACTCGCACAAAGCTAAAAGTACGTGCGTCGCGCCCATGGAGGGAATGGTAAGTTTGCCGCTTGCATGGCGGTTAAAAGTTGTTCTCCTCTAGTTCAACGCCAGTATCCACGCCCGTGCCGCACAAATTATCCATGCAGGAGTCTGGAGCGCAGGAGGTCGTGCAGGGGTGCGTTTGTTAGATATCGTAGGAACGCCCTGTGCCAGTGCCGAACACCACCGCGCCCGTCACACCCAGGCCCACGACCCCGAAGCCGGCAGCGCGCATTGACGCTGCGCCAGTGGGACTTAAGCCTGCATTCAAAATCAATCTTGCGGATGCGCTTGCTACCGCGGCTTTCCAGTCGTACAAGACGCCATGTGGATGGCTGTTGTTTCACAAGTCGCATCCCAGAAACACCATCGTAACGTTCACTGACAAGTAAGCACTCGGGAGATGTAGGCGCGTGGGCATGGCAGCACCGGCGGTCGCTGGCAGCACCGGCGGTTTGCCGGGTGCAACCGCCTCCGCGCCTTTTGCTTGTGTGCCCCTAAGGATGCGAAGGGAAACGCACCCAACCCATGGGGAAGCGGCTATCGCTTCATTTAAATCCTTGAATACAGTCACGCCTGCATACATCCATGCCACACTGCACGCTCCTCGGTGGACTCGGACTATCTCAGCATCTACCCGCGCCTTCCTGCAGTGCGTTCCTCGCCTCCCGCTACACGCATGTGCTGGAGGTCCGGCTCCACGGCGCGTCGGGGCTCCCTGCCTCTGACGTGAGTGGCACGGCCAGCCCGTACGCCAAGCTGACGGCCACGTGCGGGGAGGACAGCTGGTGCACGATCTCCAGCAGCGTCAAGCCCACCCTCAGCCCGACTTGGAACGAGACGCTGTACCTCTGCCTGCGGTAAGCAGCTTGCTCGCGTGCGGCCGCACATCAACAGTGCCCCCAAACGCCTGGAATCTTTTATACTCCGTACATGCTGCGAATCTTTTATGCGCCGTACATGTTGCGAACCTGCGATCGCTGAACAAGAACGGGTGTAATTGGGGAGCCATGGACGGGCGGTGCAGGCGTGCAGCCAGGGGAAAAGGTGAGAACTTGTTCGCGCACATGGGATGACCGATCCCTGGTTCACAGGAACCCGGAGCCCAAGGCCCTGATGCTGACGGCCCGCGTGTACGACAAGGATTGTGCGACGCAAGACGACCTGCTGGGCGAGAGCGAGACGAACCTGGCGGCGCTAGCCGCGGCGTCGGGCGACGGCAGCAGCACCCTGCAGGAGTACAAGCTCGCGCTGAAAGGATCCCGTGGGGGAGGTGGGCGCGCGCTGGCCTCCTGCGCCCCTCCCTGCCCATCCCGTGTATGATGGCCCCAGCAGCATATGAGACAGCGACAGAAGTACACATTACAATGTGCATAATCATGCATTCCTGCTTGAGCGTCCCAGCCCCGTCTCAGTTGACGACTCGTTTGTTCTCCGCGCACGTGCAGATGGCAGCGCATCAATTAACTTCAGCTGCCGTCTGATTTCACTGGTCGACAGCGTCATCCAAGAGGCTGACGGTACCAGCGCCGCTGCCGCAGCGGCCTCGCCGGTGAGGTGCCGGCCGCCTTCGGCGCAAGCGACGCAGCGCGCTGCTGTGCCTCATTGCCGTCCTGCGTACGTATCCTTCTCCTCTCCCGTTCACGCTTGTCCCGGGCTTCCGCCCGTGGGCTTAACCCCTCCTTGCCTCCACAGGCCTGGCTGCGTTTCCTGCGGACCAGCGTCGGCAAGGCTGAGGACCTGTACTCCCCAGAGTAAGCGGTCCCAAGGCACGCACGGTGGCTGCGAAGATACGTCTGGCCCGGGGCATGTGTGGGGCCCGAGCTCCGCTGTCCGCACACACACCTGCACAGCCTCGCTGTTGGGCCCCACATGAGCATCTCCATCACGCACGGTTACGAACTCCCGCCTGCGCTGCAGTCTGCGTGCTCCCGTTGCATGCCGGAGGGAGAGCCAAGTTCCACACACTTTGCATTCTTGGCCACATCATGTGCCCCCCTTTTGTGACCCGCACCCACGGCCGTCCCGGGCCGCATCAGGTGGGCACTCGCGACGGCGTACAGCGGGGTGCTGGAGGTCCACGTGCAATGCGCCAGCGGCCTGCCGGCCAGCGACCTCACCGGCAAGGCCGACCCCTTTGTGCAGCTGTTGCTCGAGTCGGGCCGCAACGGCGAGGCGTGGGACGTCCGGTCATCCATCAAGCACAACACCCTGGACCCAGAGTGGAGGGAGGTCTACTACCTACGTGCCAAGTGGGTTGAGGCACTTCCCGCCGGCATGGGCCCCCGGGGTGGTCATGCTTGGAATGCGGGGCTAGCCTTCTCTCGCTCCGGTGTAGCTTTGCCTTCCATGCTCCGCGCAACGTGTGAACGGGCTAGCTCAAGGGGTGGAGATCCTTTCGTGGGGCAAGCTCAGTGGTGCCGAAGTCGAGTGCTACCAGTTGCAAGCAAGCGGGGCGTCCACGGGTTTCGGCGGGCCGGGGACGCCGACGGCTTGCAACCTGCGCCCGCAGGGACGCCGGCGCCGACTCCCTGCGCGTCCGGGTGTACGACAAGGACTGGTTCCGCAAGGAGCTCATGGGCGAGGCCGTGCTCAGGCTGGCGGACCTCAAACTGGCCGGCGGCAAGGCGCTGGTAGAGGTCCCGGTGCAGCTGCAGGCACCCGGCGGCAAAGCGGGTAGGGCGGCCTACTTAAAGGGTCCTGAACGAATTGCCCAGATACCGTACAAACAAGCCCGCGATTGCTTGCTGAGGCATGAGCCAACTTCCTCGCACCTGCGGCCTGCGCAAACACCATGAGCCTGCCCTTTGCACGTTTGCAACCCCTGGCTCAGCGATCCCTGGTTGTGGCGGCTCCCCCTCCACGCGCTTTCGCCCCTGCCGCGCAGGCGCCGGCACGGTCACCCTGCAGCTCCGGCTCTGGCAGGCGAGCAGCTATGACCCCGAGGAGTGCGCCGACGCGCACTCTCTGGCGCCCACCTCGGCCGTGCTGGGCGAGCTGACGCCCGTGGCGTATGTGGACTGCCAGGACACCGACACGCAGGTGGGACTGTGTGCGGCTGTGTTCCGTATGCGTGACCGAGTGCAGAAAACAGGTCTTAAGAGGTACGGAGATCAGCCATCAGGGTGGGCGGGTGGGGAAGCTGCGGGGGCCGGGGAGACGGACACGCGGGTGCGCTTGGGCTGAACGGACTCTGGCCCGGGCGGAGTTATGCTTGGGCGGTGGGCTTAGGAGCGGCTAGAATCGCTTGATCGGCCCGAATGGATGCGCCTAGCTGGGCTAGCCCCAGGGCACAGGGCTGCCCGGCCGTGGGCCTTCTGGGGGGGGGGGCTTCAGTGCATGACTGCTGCCGCGCGGCCACGCGCGGTGTTGACCTTTCCTGTGCTTTTAAACGTTTGAATGCAGCAGCTGTCAGTCCTGTCATTCACTGCCGGTGATGCATGGCTCTTCAACCCCACCCTAGGCGTGGCTGTACCGCAACATGGAGGTGACCCCTCCAATCGTGGTCATCGCCTTCCGAGGCACTCAGATGGTGCGTCGGTGCGGGCCGCAGGCGAGGCCTCAGACGCAGCGCAAGGGCGTGCCGCCTCGTGCCGCCTCGTGCCGCCATGCGAAACTACGCTACTGATTGCACCGCACCGCGCTTTCTGCTGGTCGGTGTTACAGGTGGAAGGGCAGCCGTAGACAACTGTACAGCATGCCCTGGCCTGACGCCACAGTGAAATCACCGCCGTTACCTACGCCGCCGCGCTCGCTTCCCATTCCCTAACTGACTGTAACAGGACAGGGTCAAGGACGTGTTTACGGACCTGGGCCTGCTGCCCACCCGCTGGAACGACGAGGCGCACGACGGTCTCGAGGCCGAGCACGAGGAAGACGAGACCAAGACTAAGGCGCACGAGGAGGGGACCGTGGGGAATAAGACGACCGCCTTTCAGCCGGCGGCGACGATGGCTGCCAAGGGCAAGGTTCACGACAGGAGCGGCCAGGTGGGAGGGGAGCAGACCTCAAAAGCATGTGCCCAAACGCCCTTCAGCTAAGGCATCTTCTTCACAATCACGATCTGTGGTCGAGCCGAAGACACTCTCCTGGTTTCGTACCCGAGGGAAATCTTCCAGTTTTGTTACTATATCTCACTGATTCCCGTCCCGGAACGCCATGCCATCCCGCTGCAGTTGGTGCATGGCGGTTTCCACTTCTCGTACGACAGCGTGCGGGATACGGTGTTCGGGCTGCTGGACGAGATACGGGCGACGCGGCCTGGCCCCTGGCGCGTGCTGGTGACGGGCCACTCGCTGGGCGGCGCGCTCGCAACCCTGGGGGCGTACGAGCTGGCGGAGCTGAAGTAAGAGGTCAAAGTCGGAACCTGGGGAGCGCTGCTGTGGTCGGGTTAATGACAAGCGCAGCCCACAGGTTTTGAATCATGCGGACACCGCACAGACAGTTCCTGCGGGTCCCTACTGTCCCATTGATGGCATCAAAGCTAGGACACCCGGTGCCGCTTCATCCATGATGTGGGCGGCCCGCGCCGCCCAACACGAGGCCATACCAGGGTACATACATGCGACGGACCACGGACGACCGGGAGATGCGACACGTCGGGACCCTACCCAGACCCCTCCCTTCCACCCTATGCGCTCAGCCTCTAGTTGTTTCGGCGGTCGGGAGGGGAATGCGCCCCCGGGCTTCCCTACTGAGAATGCCTTCAAAACCCGCTGCCCGCCAACGCGAGGCCGTGCCCGCTGTTCCCTTGCCTCGTGCGAATCCCTGTTTCCCTCCCTCCCCGCCCGCCAGGCTCCCCGCCGACCCGCCCGTGGTCATGTACACGTACGGCGCACCGCGTGTGGGCAACAAGGCCTTTGCGGAGGCCTTCAACGCCCTGGTGCCGGACGCGTTCCGCTGCGCAAACGACGACGACATCGTGCCACGGTGGGCGGGGCGGGGGCAGTTGAGGGCCCGGGCCTGCATCTGGGCCCGGCCTGACGCAAGGTACCGTAGCGGATGTCTCGTGCGTGAGGGCGGCTGAGGCCACCGAGGACGGTGGCAGCGCGACAGTGACGACATTGGTCTCGGGCGCCGGTTGCGAGCTGCGAGTGTAGAGCTCGCCCCTCGACGGGCGTCGTTTGCTCCACGACTGGGTGCACTGCTTTCTGTCGCGCGGCACCTTGGCTCAAGTCGTTTGATCAGGTGCTCAGCCCGGCCTGTCCCGCTTGTCTCGGGAGCAGGGTTCCTGCGACTCGCAGTCCTCCCTCCAGTCCGGTCTGTGCTTTGTGCTTGTCCCGCGCTCCCACGTGCCTTCCTCCCGCTTCGCCCCAGGGTTCCCCGGCTGATGGGCTTCTGCCACGTGGGCACGCCGGTGCTGCTGGCCGAGGGCAAGCCGCCCGCGGTGGGGGTCAACCCGGAGGAGTGCATCGAGGGCAAGTGGCTCTACCAGATATTCGGCGAGGTGGTCCGCGGCGCGTTCCAGATGGTAGGTAGCGCCATCGAAATTGCCTGAGAGCGGCCGTCCAACGTGCGTGCAGCAGATGTAGCGCGCCCTTGAGTCACTTCCTGTGTATGTTTCGAGATGGTCCGCCGGACGCGCCTACAGGTGCGGGATGTTTGCGGGCTCACGGAAGTGGGACTGAGGTTGCTGGCTGGTATGTGCGCAGGACCTGCACGTGCGTGCACGCTGCTTCCTGCGGGCCGTTGGCATTCCTGGCCTCCGATGCAGTCAGATGTGTGCATTTTAAACGCACCCCCACCGCGCAGTAGCATGGCGTTCGTTGGCTCTTATGCCGCCGCCGTTAGGCTGCAACGGCCGCATGCATTCCTCCGTGCGTCGGTTGCCATCCACGTCCCGCGACCCCCTGAGCCTCGCGTCATCCGCATCCCGCCCCCACCCCGCCCCCGCACCGGCAGCCGCGGCAAGGCCACCCACCCACCCACCCACCCACCCACCCAAGCATGCACCCACACACGCGACGCATCCGGTCATCCGCTAACCCACTCGTGGTCCCGCGGTCGTACAGCTGGAGCTCCCGTGCCCGTGATTGAAGACGCCGTGCCCTCACCACAAAACGGATGGGCGCCCCAACCCGCGCAAGCTTCTGTTTCCATACTTCCCATGCTTTCCCTGCTTGCCCGGTTGACCTTGCGCTCCCTTGACGCGAGTACGCAGTCGCCGTTCGAGGTGCTGGGCAAGTTCACCAAGCCGGGAAAGGCGCTGCTGTGGTCGCTCTTCACCGGCAAGGGCGTCACGGAGCACCTGGGCAACTACTACCGCTGCACGCTGACCGCGGCGCTGGAGCTGCAGGGCGCGCTCTCGCACGGGGCCACCGCGGCGGTGCAGGCCGCCATGGAGCTGCCCCACAAGGCAGCTGTGATGGTGGAGGCGGTGGCTCTGGCGGCTACGGACAGCCTCAAGACGGCGCTGTCCAAGAAATGAGCGGGCCCGGGCGTGCCCATGCCTGAGCGGGCGACCCATGGGTCGGCGGCAGTAGATGTTTGGCTTCTGACGTGCGGCCATGCTCTACCTTTCTGGCTCTGTTGAAGGCACAGGTTTGTGGCGGGGGTAGGATGTGCCTGCATGGTAAGCAGGAAGCCTGCAGAAGCACGTGAAGACGGCTCGCCGTGCGCTGTGGCCATACGGTGACGCGCTCGCCGTGCGCTGTGGCCATACTTATCTGCGTTGTGTTGCTAACGTCGTGCATTGGCGCAAGGTGTTTTGCAGCTGCCTGTTGCCGCATTCCGTTTGGCTGGCGACGTAGCCGGGTGCGTAGCACCGGCAGGTGCCAAATTGGCAGGTGCATACCGATGGTGCCAATTTTGCAGGGAACTGCCTCGCACGATCAGCAAATGCCCCGCGCGATCGAATTTATTTGTGTTCGAATGCGTCTCTGCCCGTGGAGAATGAAGGCGTGATCACATCTCGTTATCTGACTTGTGCATGTGCCCAGAGCCGGCTGCGTTGGACGGTTTTGGCCCTGTGCGCTCTGCGTCTCGTGCATGGTATGTGTATGTGTGAGTGTGCCTGATCAGCGTGTGCGGACGAGTTAGCGACAGGCACCTAGCATCGTGCGACCGAAGGAGTCGATGCGTGCTGCGTGGCTGGCAAACTAGGCAAATAACTCTGTGTTAGCAGGTGCTCCTGCTCTCAGCCCCCGCATACGGGTCGACAATTGCACGCAACGTTGTTGTACCTGCCCAAGTGTTCGGGTCCCCCGGGTGGCCAGGCGCAGCACATATATTCACCCATGTTCGGCAGAGTTTTCGGCCTTCCGCACAGTACTGTGCGGCCCTTGCTCGTGATCCATCAGATCCTTTTTTTGCACTCGGATGCTGGCCCGCCTTTTGGTGCCTTCGGGGCATTTGGGGACATGGCGGTTGTTAACGGTGAGAGGGCAGATAAAAAGCAGCCAATTGTGCACTTGCCAGGTTCGATGCCTGATGCACCTGTGTATGTGGCGTGAGTTGGGCTTGGAGGGGCCGTGCGTGGGGCTGCTGGGGTATGTGGAGTAGGGTTCTGTTTGCGGCCGCTAACGGTATTGCTGCCCTGTGAGACGTCCATTTTGGCGACAACGGCATGCACGGGCAGAACCCGCCGGTGGTCAGGGGCTGTCTATGTGCGCAACGCCTTGCGGACCAGTGACGACCACCAACACATTGAAGCGGAGCAGAGCAGCTCTGCATTTAAGATACCACATATGAGTGTTGGTTTGCTATCTGGTGTCGAAAGGCGAGTGGGGAGGCCACAGGCGAGCGAACAAGTCCGTTGCAGTTGCATTACACTTCAAGCGCTTTTGATGCCCAGGCAGCATGCAGTACAACGCAAAGAAATCATACTGTGCTTGCATGCAGTAAAGCATATCCGTTTGGGTGGTCAGGCCGGAGCGCAGGTTCCACTCAGTTCCAACACCCAGAGGTAGGGCAAGCAACCACGGCGAACAGGCGGCACATACTGCAAACACGTTGGAGCAAGTACTCGTGACGCCGTTCTTAAGAACCGGCGAACGCGTTTCCTGCTGCCTTTCCAAAAATGGTCGGTATCATAATCGAAGCAGCCATGCCTTCTTATAAATACAGTTGTGATATTCATGTGTCAACTGTTGATTCAGGGCCAGACCCAGAGCGCGGAGGTCGAACCGGTGGAGCAACAGCCCGAGCAGCCCGGGTGAAACCCCTCAGGTCCGGCGCCCAGGCATTGAAACATACTTACTAGTGACCGCTGACCTGCAGGGATCATGCTGGAGACAGTGTTGAAACCACCGGTCCAAACTCACCGGAGCTGAAGCACGCCTTTCGCGTGGACCTGGCGGATGCGCTCGCTAGCGCGGCGTTTGAGTCTTACTACAAGCCACAGGGCTGGCTCCTCTTCCACAACACCCGGCCGCGGCGAACCCGGGTTACGTTCACGGACAAGTAAGGGGGTGGACCCGTCGCACCCGTTGCACGGGAGCAGGACACCGAAGTAGGCAGGGGGGGAGCCGAGCCAGGACGCGGAGCAGAAGCGGGGGAATGGCCCCGCCATGCAACCAGCTGCGGCAAGGCGGCTAGTTGGTTTCACTGGCATGCTTGGGGGCCCGGACGGTTGCACAGTACGGTAACTCGACAGCGGGGGGCCTTCTCCGCTGCGCAGCCTCCATTCCCTGGCCCTTCCACCCTTGCTGTGCCATCGCAGTGCATTTCTGGCCGAGCGGTACACGCACGTGCTCGAGGTCAAGCTCCACAGCGCCGCCAACCTGGGCCCCGCTGACGTGGGCGGCTCGGCAGACCCGTACGCTGTACTGACGGCCACGTGCGGCGAGGAGACCTGGTCCGTGACCTCCAGCAGCCACAAGAAGACCCTTGATCCCGAGTGGAACGAGGCGTTCCACATGTGCTTCCGGTGAGGGGGCGCTGGATGACCCCTGCCGCTCGTTGCGGGTCGGAGGTTGCCAGAGACCGAGCTGGGGTTGCAGGCCGAGAGATCGGGTATTGGAGGGGAACAGTCCTCAAACTGTCCAGCTTGCCTTCAGGCCATCGACAGCGAATGCAGTCCCGTGAGCGATGGCAAATGAAAGCGAATGGCCCACCCTCTTCGCTCGCGCCTACATTGAGCCACGAACCGCGAATGGGTCCGCACGGACGCAGGAACCCGAAGGCGCTCACGCTTAAGGTGTCACTGCACGATAACGACCACCTGAGGGACGACCAGATGGGCGAGGTGGAGCTGAGCCTTGAGGGCCTGATGGCGGCGGCGGTGGCCGAAGGCACCAGCGGTGCCATTGCCCAAGAGTACAATCTGACACTTAACGTCCCGGAGAGCAGGGGTGAGCTCCGCCTGTTTAAAGTTTTATGCCCCCGACTAGGGAATGACTGGGCGCGCGGCGGACGCAGAGGCTAGCAGGCCGAACGCGCCTCAGCACCGGTGCGGCTGAACAGCTCAAGGGATTGAGTCTGTGGCATGCCGTTCCCCTCAACAGACGCCGCCAACGAGCGCTTCCCCTTGCTAGTCGCACACAGCAAACCCCACTTGCCTTTTAGGCGCCCACTCCACCCCTTGTGCGTACTCGCAGCGCGGCCTGAGCCGCAGCAGCAGGCGTCTTGGGGCTTTGGCTGGCTCTGGCCCGCCTCCGCAGGCGGCGGCAGCCCGCAGCCCGCCACCGTCAAGCTCAGCTGCCGCCTGGCGCCGCTGGCGAGCTTCACTGCCGCGGAGGAGGGCGCCGCAGCCACTAAGCCTAGCGAGCCCGCGCCGCAGGAGCCTGCCTCGCCGGTGGGGCACGCGAAAGAGATGGGGGGACTAGGGCAGGCTGCATGCGCTCGGGCTGCACCTGGCAGGGTGAGGCGCGCCGACCGCGCGCGCCATCTTCTGCGCACTGCATGACGGTCGTTTGGCGCGGGCAATGGGGTTGAAATCGCAGATGGGTCACATACCTGCTGCACAAACGGAATGGGTTCGGTATGCCACCGCGCTTTGCTTTGCGTTCCAGGGCCGATTGCGGGAGGCCCGGAGGGTCATATGCCGCGCGCCCGTCCTCTCTATTGTGTCCGCGGGCCCTCCCACCAACACCCCAAAGCCGTACACTGGCTCCCTCCATCCCTGCCCTGGACGTGTGCGCACCTGCAGGCGTGGCTGCGCTTCTTGCGGACCAGCGTGGGGCGCGCAGAAGACCTGCACAGGCCAGAGTAAGCTGGCGGGGGCGGCCTGGCAGGCACTCCTGATTCCATGGAGGCACTTCACCGCAGCCCTCCAGGCAGCTTGGAGGGGTTGAAATGGAGGCAGTCATGACGTCTATCTGAAGCGCCGCCCCGCGCAGCCCGTTCCTCAAATCGTTCCACAAGCCCCACTCCACTCTTCACGTGAAATCCGCCCAAATTGGCACCGAACAAGTACCTTGCTACTTCACGTAGGCTCCAGGCAGTACCCAACACAACCTCGCCTACTTCACCCTACCCCGCCCACGCAGCTACATTCTGGACGAGACATACCGTGGCATCCTCGAGGTCCAGCTGCAGCGCGCCAGCGGGCTGCCGCCCTTTGACCTGATCAACGGCAAGGCCGACCCATTTGTGCAGCTGTCCCTGGAGTCGCGCGACAGCGAGGCGTGGGCCGTCACATCGCCCGTCAAGGACGCCACGCTGCAGCCCCAGTGGGACGAAACCTACTATCTGCGCGTCAGGTGGGGATGGGGGTGGCGAGGAGGGGCGGGCCTGCAGGAGAGGTACACATGGCCCGAGGGGAGAGATGGCCCGGGCCGTTACGCACGACGTCGGTGCTGCATGCCACCCTGGTGCATGTGCTGACGTTTGTGATGGCCCGTAGGTATCGTTGGCCTCGTTGGCACACTGGAGCCGAAACGTGACGTGCCCGTTGCATCTGCGCATTGTAGAGGGTTACGATTTTGTCCCTGGGAACCCTAACCCGTCGGAACCAAACCTCGAGCGATGGACGCCAGCGAGTGACGTCTCCCGCCGCTTCGCAGGGACACCGGCGGGGACTCCCTGCGCGTCCGGGTGTACGACAAGGACTGGTTCCGCAAGGAGCTCATGGGCGAGGCCGTGCTGAGGCTGGCGGACCTCGGCCTCAAGGGGGGCGATGCGGCGCAGGACGTGGAGGTGGCGCTGATGGGCGCCAAGGGGACTCAGGGTGAGCGCCGGGTTCGTGGCGGGGCCGTGTTTGCGGCAGGCCCGGTCTTAGGCCCCACGCCTGCTACGGTACCACCTCACTGCCTCCCGCCGCCGCAGCTAGTGTAAACCAAGGTGGCGTTGCTTCGTCCGTTGGGGTCGCATGCGAACGGGGCAAGCAGTGTTTTCTGGCACCCCATTGCGCGTCGTCGCTGCAACGCATGGGCTTACTGGCGAGGGCACGCATCCCCTCTCCTCCGCGGTCCGCAGGCGCCGGCACTGTATCGCTACGCGTGCGCCTGTGGGACCGACACACCTACAAGCCGGAGGAGGGCGTCGTCATCCCGTCTGCCCGGAACACCTCACATGCCCTGGGCCGCCTGACGCCCGTGGCGTACGTGGACTGCCAGGAGACGGACACGCAGGTGCGATGCAGTGGAGCTGAGGCTGGCTGGCGGTGAACGGCGGGCGAGGGGGAGCATCGAGCGGGGAGAGTCGGGGGTGGCGGGGAGCGAGGAGGCGAACGCGCGGGTAGGTGGCGAATATGGAAGACGGGGTCGCAGCGCCTCTTGCCGAATGGAAGGGGGGTGGCTGCACACTTGGCTGTCGCCGCCTTTGGGCCATCCTCCGGGGCAGCTTGGCCTGCGGAGCCTCTGGGGACACACCTGTCGGCCTCGTTTCGAGCTCTTCACGCCACGCGCTGACTCGGCGCCCCGGGTTCCTCTTGGCCAGGAGCCCTGAACCCTCCTGTGCGCGCGTGCCGTGTGCTGACATGTTTTCCTTCTCTTGCCATCTCTTCTCCTGATGGATCCTGGTGGGTCACGCAGGCATGGGTGTACCGCAACGCCGAGGCCGAGCCGCCGCTGGCCGTAATCGCGTTCCGCGGTACACAACCAGTGAGATACTTTCTGGGGCTTGACTACAATCTGGGGCTTTCATGGGAGTACGGTCGGAGGCTTTAAGATCGCCCCAACCGGGAAGGGCAGGGACCCCGCTTCAAGAGGCCTTTGCGCGCCACACACGCCCTGCCCTTGCCTGGCTGCCAGCCGGAGGCTGCTGTGCTGCCACAACCGAGACGACGCGTCGTGCTGCTTGTACTTTCTTGTTGCCCCTGACCTGGACGCACCCCCTGCAGACGCAACTCAAGGACGTGTTCACGGACCTGGGCCTGCTGCCCACCCGCTGGAACGACGAGGCGCACGACGAGACCCACACCGTGCGGGAGGAGGACGAGAGCAAGACCGCCGAGCACGAACAGCGGACCGTAGGGGCCAAGACGACGGCGTTTGGGAGCGGGGAAGCACCGGCGGCGGAGCACGGCGACGGTGGAGCCGTGGCGGCGGCGGAGCGCTCGGGCCAGGTGGGGTTCGAGACCGTCTCCATCACTCCTGGCGTTCCCTGTGCTGGAAAGCGCTTGGGGCAAGCGCTTTGGAGCGAAACCAGCCGGCGGTGTTGAATACACCGTGTGTATGTGTATGTTTACAGAGCCCCAGTTTAGGAGCCCCGGAAGCGAGAGCGGCAGAGCCCGCGAGGGCCATTGGAAGCGGCACAATCTGGGACAAGGATATCGCAAATTTCGCGATGCACACGCAGGCGCACACTATCCCTCTGTGCCCCATCCATCGTCCGCTTACCCTTGCCTGATTGCACGTTGTACATTCGCTACGGGTTTGGACCCGCACGTGCCTGCAGCTGGTGCACGGCGGTTTCCACTTCTCGTACGACAGCGTGCGCGATACGGTGTTTGGGCTGCTGGACGAGATGCGGGCCACGCGGCCGGGCCCCTGGCGCGTGTACGTGACTGGCCACTCTCTAGGCGGCGCGCTGGCCACCCTGGCGGCGTACGAGCTGGCGGAGAGGAGGTGAGCGTCCAGGGGGGCGGAGTTGCCGGGCCTACAAGTGTGTAGTAAGGCAATAAGATCTCGGACAGGAGGTCAAACGTGACCAAACGCCTCGGGTTCGCCGGTTGACGCTGAGGATGTGTTCGGCACAGCAACGTGACCCTATGCGACATGGTCTTCATGCATTTATTTACTTAGCATCCCCGCTGCCACTTGACTGGTGCTGATCAGCGCAGCTGGCATCGGTTACCCGACTGCCAGGCTCCCCTCCGACGAATCCCTGTTTCCCTCCCTCCCCGCCCGCCAGGCTCCCCGCCGACCCGCCCGTGGTCATGTACACGTACGGCGCACCGCGTGTGGGCAACAAGGCCTTTGCGGAGGCCTTCAACGCCCTGGTGCCGGACGCGTTCCGCTGCACCAATGACAAGGATGTGGTACCCAGGTAAACAGCCGGGGCCTGCCGCTCTCAACTGAGCAGGAGGAGTTCTGTCCGGCGTCGGACAACAGCCGGCTGCGGTGCCAGTCACCGGGGAGACATTTCCCCCTCATCTGCTTGCTTTGGCGCTGACGCCTAACGCTGCCTTCAGCTGCTTCCTGCCACAAGGGCTTGCACGACTTGCGGCATCTGAGCATTATGCTTGTCCCGTGTCCCCACGTGCCCACCGTGGCCCCCTCCCGCCCCCCCCCCAACTACCACTGGCCCCCAGGGTTCCCCGGCTGATGGGCTTCTGCCACGTGGGCACGCCGGTGCTGCTGGCCGAGGGCAAGCCGCCCGCGGTGGGGGTCAACCGGGAGGAGTGCATCGAGGGCAAGTGGCTCTACCAGATATTCGGCGAGGTGGTCCGCGGCGCGTTCCAACTGGTAAGCAGTGTCACCGAGATTCGCCTTGAGGTGGCCGATCATCACGCGTGCAGCAATCGATTGTGCCGTTAACCTGTGTGTTCTCTATTCACATACTAGCGTGCTTAGACGTGCATACTAGCAGGCACACAAGCAAGCTGTGTGTACGTGGCATTGTACATGCCCTGCACTCGGCCACGCTTACACACGGCACATAAGCTGATGTCGACGATGGGGGCCATACGGTCAAGTGCAGCGCCCAAGTGGGCCTCATCTGCAATACAAAGCATCGCCATCGTGCCCTGGTCCCGAGCCACACGCCTCCGCAGATAACCAATCGTGCAATGCAATACATTGCAAGCTCCCTTGCAAGCACGACGAAGAGACCTCTGCCATTACTCCGTACGCCCAGTGGTGCGCACCCTCACCTCCGCCCGCCCGCTTCCCTCCCCGGCATGTACGGCGTGTGCGGCAACGCAGTCGTTTGTTGAGGTGGCTGGCCAGTTCACCAAGCAGCACAGGCACTTCGTGTGGTCGCTCTTCAGCGGGCAGGGGGTCATGGAGCACCTCGGTGACTGCTACGTCAAGACGCTGCGCGCGGCGGCCGATCTCGAAGGCGCGCTGGTGCGGCGGGCCTCGGTGGCGGTGGAGGCCGCGAGGGAGCTGCCCCACAAGGCGGCTGTGATGGCGGAGGCGGTGGCTCTTGCGGCCACGGACAGCCTCAAGACGGCGCTGTCCAACAAATGAATGTGCCCGTGGAGAGGGTGACCTACGGCCGGGCACCCACGATGTTGCAGTGGGGAGGCGGCAAGCGGCAGGAGGCAAGGGTCGCCTGCCCCGTGAGGGTTTTGGGCAAGGTGAAAGCGTGCAAATGTGTTGTAGCCTGATGCCTGGGTGACCCGCGCGCGAGCCACCGAACCGTACCCCTTCATCCAAGTCAGCCGGGCGGCCAAGGCGGCTATGACGGCACCTGCAGCAGCGATCCTGTACTCTATAAGGTGCGCCTGTGTCTGTGCCATGGCGTCTCCGCAAGAAATTCCGCATTGAAATTGCTGTTTCTGTTTTCTGGTTTACTGCTTGTGTCGCTGCCTGGTTTGTTGTGCGACGAGCAGGAGTATGTATTCTGTTCGTGACAAGACATGAATCTGCATGTGAGTGTACTGAACCTCCCTTGGCTGCGCGCGAGCACTACACGTGCCTTCGTTCGGCTGGTTCCGTGCGGGCATGGTGAACCGAATGTGCATTGGTGCATGTTGCCGTATATGTTTTCACGAGGTCTTGGCATGCTTCGCTGCCAGAGGGGGCGCCTCCTCCTCCGAGTAGAGCGGCAACAATGCGACGTCGTTACATAGGTCACAGGCATGTGCGCCCAATTGTAGCTGGGGGTGTGGGCGTGCAAGTACAGGGGGGAGGTGCTCCTGGGGGAGTCTGACGCTGAACAGAGACCCTTCTAACATGACCGTGCTGGCTCCTACGGTTATCCTTTCAAGGACAAACCACATAATCTGCACATTCTGGCTTACCTGGGAGGCTTACTTGGCCCTCGGACCATCAAATCCCCATGGCCGCGGCTTTGACGGGTACCTGTAACTATGTAACTTTTGCACATGTGCGGGTGACAGGGACGCGGCAGAGAATGCGGCTTGACGCTCCAGGGGACGCTGGTACGCTCGGTTTGCTGGATTTATACAGTCTTCCTGTCGGCTCCACCAAGCTATGCATCCGCTGGCCGCGGCTCATCCGCCGGCGCCCTGTACTTGGCGGGACATGTCTTGCTCTATACCCGCCCACCCTACCGGAAACGTCGCGCCTTCGGGTGTGTATGGCCGTAGAGGTGTGCTCCCTCGTTCTATGCAGATTTCTCTCTTTTACATCTTATACTCCCAGAGCTACATGAATGCCTTAACAACGACTACGTAGGCATAAATTTGATTTTCCTAAGCGGCTCCTCACGCATGCGAGATACACGCCCGGGGATCAGCGGCCGCAGTTGGCGGACCGCTTGCCCAATTGCTTCTGACCCATGGGGCTTTCATCCGTTTCTTCAATGGCTTGACGAGGGGTTTTAAGTCGCTTACGGCAGAGCGCTCACTATGGTCACGTTCGCCACGCAGTGCCACACTGTCGGCCTGTCGCAACTGATGTGCAACTTCACATACCGGCAGTCAGACGGCAGCCTGCCCGGGGCCAGATCAAGATGACAGTAACATTTAATTGCAGAAGACTGCAGTTATGAAGCAATGACAACAGCGGTGAACGATGAAGTTGTCGCAGGTTATGGAGGAGGAAGTACAGTAAGCGATGCGCCGTGCCGCCCAAGCTCCTTACTTGTATCTGCCGACATAAGTCTTCCTAACATTCATAACGGTTACAATCAAAGCTCTTGGACTGGGATGGGCGGTTGACCCCGAAAGTCCTCGTCAGGCTGGACCCGATCTTTACCATGATATTGACATGAGGCCTCAGTGTCTGTGTGATTGCGCTAAGTTATACTACATCAACTGACGGTAAGAACGCAACGTTCGCTTCGGCCCCACTCTTTACTCACTGCAATCAATCCCAACAACTATGTGGAGCTAGCATTTACAGTTATGGCTTTCACCATCGTATGCACCCCGAACGTAGCGGGGTACTGCATTTCTTATGTCGTAGTTCGGCTCCCACTCGAATATATAACCGTGATATGATACCTTTGTATGCAACTCGCCTGTCTTCAACCCTCGAGTTCCTAGCATCTACCAGTGGTCGACCACGCCTGGTCTGTGCTCTGTCGGTGATCTGGGCTTCCGCATACTTCCGTGGCAAGAGCTTGACAACTCGAGAAGCCGAGGATTGCGAGAATGCAGCTCGGAAATGCTCGTCGTGTGTGGGTAAGTTGGCCCGTCCTCTTCTTGCTGTCCTCTCGACAGTTTCGATCATGCCTGGTAAAATATGGATGTTGCAGGTGACCGCGGGTGACAAGATCGTGATGCCCGTGTGCGCTTCGCGGACAAGGTTCGGGAGCATCGCCGGAAGGTGCGGAGTCTGGGACCGTTGCAGACCACACTGTGCATGGTCGATCGTCGCGCCGCGTTTGCTCACAGCGTTCTCACCCTGACAGGCACACGACTGAGAGGAGCGCGCGGGGCTTCACGCAGGGGCGCCCCTTCGTGCGCCCCGACATTCGACTCAATGTGGCCGCAGCCCCCAACCCCGTGAGCGAGGGCAAGCCGGAGTCGCTGGACGGGCATCTGCGCGACAACCTGCCCCTCGCGCTGGTGCTCGGCACCGCGGCATTCCGATCCTACAAGGCACCAGCGGGGGTGCAGCCGTTTCGAGACTGGTCCTGGCCCAACGACACCGTCATCACGTACACCGACAAGTGAGGCCACTCGAAACCTGTGGAGAAGCGAAGATCGGGCGGTTGGCGGTTGGCTGTGCCTGCCGGGTGCGAACTCTGCGAAGAGCATCGGACTTGCCTCTAAATCTCTATAGAAACCTCCGCCCGTTACGCTCTTCCCTTCTACCTACTGCCACGGCGCCTGCGACCCAATCATTCAGTCTGCCCTACTCTGCCTTCTCTCTTCACGTGCCCCCCCCCCCGCGCTCCCCTCCCCCTCTCCGTGTACCAGGGAGTACCTGGCTGCGCGCTACTCGTACGTGCTAGAGGTCAAGCTGCACAGCGCCTCCAAGGTGCCGCGCAGCAAATCCCTGGGCGCGGACGCCCTGGACCTCGTCCCCGACGCCTATGTCAAGCTCTCGCTGGGGGGCAAGGACGGCCGCCAGCCGTGGGTCGTAAAGTCGAGCGTCAAGAACAACACAACGGATCCTCAGTGGAATGAGACCTTCTACCTGTGCGGCAGGTGCGTTGGGAGTTCTGGTTGGGGATGCACATGTAGGTTAAGATGTTTGGTTAGCTGTTTGGTTAGCGTGCCAGAGGCATTCGAAGCACGCCAGAACATACCGTCTGCTCTCCCCAAGGGACGCAGTTGCGGGCGTACGAGAACAGTGGGGGAGAGGAGCAGTTGTTGACGCCGTGCCCTATCAATGCAGCACAGGCGCCTCAACTAAAACCATATCGATCCCCCGGACGCCCCCCTCCCCTCATGGCGGCCACACACAGGGCTCAGGACCTCGAGTCCATCAAGCTGGAGCTGTACGACGAGGACCCCAAGCTGATCGACTCCGATGACTTCTTGGGCGAGGCACAGGTGAGGACCCCGTGCGTGAGTTGCACGCAACTCCGCTTTTGAACGTCTAGTCCGTTGAGTCCACAGTATTTGCGCGGTCTCCTACGGTACTTGGCGATTGCACCCAAGAAGGCAAATGTACATTAATCGCATGATGCGGACCGTACCGCCTGCTTGCCCGCCTGCCTCGCCTATTCCCTTGCCTGGCGCTTGTCGTGATCGGGCCGCTCGCGTTGCCCCCCCCCCCGTACACCGCACGCCAGGTGCTGGACGCCAAGGCGCTGACGGCCGGCGCCCCCGCCAAGGACTTCACCGTCAGCCTCACTAAGGGCGGAAAGCCGGGTAAGGAGGCGGGATCCCCACCCATTTCCATCATCCACTAAGAAGACACCCGGCCTACGAGGCGGTGGCCGGGCGAGGGCGAGGCGGCAGCTGGGAGCCATGTACGGCGGTATGGCTTACGTAGCCGAGGCTGTGCAGGGATATGCCCGCCTCACCTCACGATGTGATGTTACCAGGGGCGATCAGTTGTACGTGACAACGCGTGGAAGGTCGGAGGCGCTGTCAGGCTGCGTCGGTAGATGTGCGGGCCCCACGCGGTGGTGGTGGGATGCGCCGATGCTGGGGCTCCTCTTCGGCGCCACACCGCGCGCGTTCCTCAGCGTGCCCACGCCCCGTCTGCGCGGCTCCTCCGCCCGTCCCGCGCCCCTGCCCGCCTTGCTGTCCTTGCCCGCCCCCCTCCCCCTCCTCCCGCGCGCCGCGACTGTCGGCTCCTGCCTGCCCGGCCCACCCGCCACCCTCCAGTTCCCGGCACCTCCGTCAAGCTCAGCGCGCGCGTGGCGTCCTTCTCCGAGATGAGCCGCTACAGCGGGGACGTGACGCCCATGAGGGCCGAGTCGTCGCTGCCGAAGGTGGGCTCGGTGTTGTTCTGGGTCATAAGCAGGCCCAAGCCGTTGCCGTTGGCGGTGGTATTGGGCGATGGGTGCGAGCTGTTATCGGTGTGGGCACCAGGTGTCATCATCGGGCTCCAGGCAGGGGAGTGGTGCCTGCGGTGTGCCCCTTTCGCTTGCCCCCTTCCCCCCATCCGGCCAACGAAGGGACTTGCGGCACAAGGGACTTGCGGCCTCGGTGCACAGGGAGAGGTGTTGGCAGGATGTCACTCCTCCGCCCCACTCCCGCAAGCCCCCGACGCCCCGGCTGTACTCCACTTGTCCCCCTCAGGCCTGGCTGGAATACCTGAAGAGCTGCGTGGGGCTGCCGGATGACCAGTACAAGGAGCTGTAAGTCGGGGCACACGCATGCGGTTTGGACGCCCTCCGCGTCCCTGCCCTGTTCACACAGCTGCTGGTGAAGTCCATTACCCGGCGGCCTTGCTGGGCTGCCCTGCAACGATCCCTCCCCCCTGCCCCACGCTGTCCACCGTACTGCAGCGAGATCCTGGGATCCAAGTACACCGCCGTGCTCGAGATCCAGGTGCAGGACGCCTCGGGCCTGCCCGCCACTGATGCCAACGGCAAGGCCGACCCCCTGGTCACCGTGGCCGTCGAGAGCGGTGGCGAGACGTGGAGCAAGTCCACCGCGGTCAAGCAGGCCACCCTGTCGCCCGAGTGGAACGAGACGTTCACGCTGCGCCTGCGGTGAGGGCTGAGGTAGCGGGTCCAGATATCGCGCAGCAACGCGAAGGCCACCGAACCGGGCATGTAGGCGTAAGGGGCTCACGCAGTGTGAGACGCCCCCCGCTGCACTGGAGGGCATTCTCACCGAGGGCGCCGTGTCCCGCTCCTTCGCCTGTCCGAATCCCTTACCCTCCAGGTTCGAACATGTGCCGGCGGTATCGCACCCCCCACCGTGTGCTATGGTATGCTGCAAACTGCGCGCCGGCCGCAAGCACGGCCACCTGCGATAGTGACGAACGTTTCCGCCCCGCCCCCCTGATGCAGGGACGTGAACACGGACGTCGTGCGGCTCAAGGTGAGGGGACCGCCGCTCCGTGGACTGCGGCGACGCACGGGTCAGGAGGGACGCACTGCCCCTGGAACACGGTCTGAAGGACCATTGACCCCATGAACGCCTGGTCCCGCATGCTGGCTCTCACAAGGGCCTTGGTGCGGCCGGCAGTCCACTTGCCCTGCCGACCTCTTTGCCACTGCTGGTCTGTAAACCACAGTGGCAATGGCAGCTATGCTTTGCACTTTCCGTTTGTTTGCTGTTGGCCTCAGGTGTTTGACGAGGACCAGTTCCTGATGTTCAAGTGGAACGAGGCCATGGGCGAGGCCGTGCTGGACCTGGACGAGCTGGACGTCGACGACACGGCGGCGCAGGACTTCGAGCTCGACCTGAAGCTCCCCAACGCCCAGAAAAGTACGGCGGCATGGAGATGTCGTCGTACATTGCAATGCGACCTCCGAATGCTGGGTGCATGGAAACATGGTTGCACACGGTGGTGGCAAGCTGACGCGGCTGCGCCCGTGATGCGCTGGCGGTTCCCGGCTCGCGTCAGTCCTGCCCCTGCTCCGGTTGGGCATGCCCTCGACGCGCCCCTCACCGCAATCCCCCCTCCACCCCCCCCTCCTCCCTTGCCGCCGCAGACCAGCAGGCTGCACGCGGCAAGCTGCGCGTCCGCGCGCGCCTGATCGGCCCGCAGGCCTTCAGCCAGGCCGAGGACGACGTGCTCGCCTCCAGCCTCTCCAAGTCGCCCCTGGGGGACCTGACGCCCGTCGCCTACATCGACTGCACGGCGAGCGACACGCAGGTACGGCTTCGCGGTGTGCCGCCTTGTGTTGTACTGCATCGCTGGGCCGACACCGGCTGGTAGTGCTACCCCCGCAGAATGGGTGATCCGCCTTTACGCTCCATGGGAGGGAGGGGCGTCACGGTCGCTGTCCTTCCTTGCTCAAGCAGTGGTCTCGGCGTGCAGTCGCAGTCGCCTCTTAACCGATCACCCCTCCCTCAACCGCCCCCAACCATAATCCGAACAGGCATGGATCTTCTGCAGCGACGACGCGGTGAAGGGCGGCCCCCAGGCGGCGGAGAAGGTCGCGGTCCTCGCCTTCCGGGGCACGGAGTCGGTGAGGGCAAAGGGCACGGTCCGTCGGACCGTCACGGGGAGGCGTCGGGCAACACCAACGCAGGCATGTGCGCCACCTGCGCTTCGTTTCCTGGCAGTACTTCAGGCGGTAGTGTACTAGAATCCGTCCAGTCTCCTGGTGTGCTGGCTGTGGGGCTCCTTCCGACCACGCCGCGAGACCCATCCGACCCACCCGCCTGCACATTCGGCTCTCCGGCAGGCCCCTGCAGCCGAGCTGAACGCTGCCCTTTCACGGGCCCTTTCACCGCCCGCAGTCCCAGCTGAAGGACGTGGTGACCGACCTGCGCCTGATCCCCACCCGGCTGGATGAGGAGAAGGTCGCCGGGAACCTCACCGAGTCTCTGGGGGTCACCTCGGGCAACCGCAAGGTAGGGGGCCGGGCTGGGCTGGGCTGGGCTGGGCGGTTCTGTGGCGCGCGCACCGAGGGGCCGGGCCGGGCTGGCAAGGGACACCACGCGGAGCACGTGCGTTCAGAGCGCAGGGCGCGTGCCATCCAGCCAAGATCTTCGGTGGCCCAGATCCCGCCACTGCCGCACATGCCGCCGTACAGATGAACGTGCACAAGGGCTTCCGCCTGGCGCACGACAGCGTTTGGGACAACACGCTGGCGGTGCTCAAGACAGTGACGGGCGCCGGCCCCGCCGCCAACTGGCACGTGTACGTGACGGGCCACTCGCTGGGCGGCGCGCTGGCCACCCTGGGCGCGTACAAGCTGGCCAAGTCGGGGTGAGACTTCGGGGGATTCCCGCGTGCGGTGGGACATCCATCGACAAGCGGCGAGTGATTGTGCAAGGATTTCGGCGAGCTGCGTTGTCCGGTCTAGGGTCATCGGCCTAGGGGCGCCGCACTGGGCATCCCGGGTGCGTACGGGCTGATAGAGCGATGGATGACCGATGCGTGTTGGGGTTTGCCTTAGGAGGCCTCTGGCCTGGGGGTCTGACTTGTGTATCGGATTTGCCCTCACTGCGTGCGGGAAGGTAGCTGTGCGGTCTTCAATCGAGTACCATCCGGCATGTTCGGTCCCAATGCCTGATTGGCTATGATGGGATGGTCGGCGTTACTATACGACCTGCCGCGTCATCGCTCGCCTCGCATCCAACTAACCGACCCACCAGTCGCTCCTAACCGACCAACCACCAACCACCGACCCGCAGCGTCGTCAAGAAGGTGAGCATGTACTCGTACGGCCAGCCGCGCGTGGGCAACAAGGCCTTCGCGGACGAGTTCAACGCCCTCATCTCCAACGCCTGGCGCTTCGCCAACGAGAACGACGCCGTGCCGCGGTACGTCAGTACGGCGTTTTGCATGCAGCCCGGGTCTCGCAGCCTAGGCCGGCCGGGCTTCGTCATCTTGTTACCGTAGTACGCGTCGTAACCGGTATGGGCAGGAGTTCCTTACCATGGGGCAGGGCCGGAGTACCTCGCCAACCACCACTATGCCCCTGCCACACGACCCTACACCCCGCGGCTTGCGGCCGCAGACTGCCATCTGGGATCCGGCCCTTGAATTGGGCATCATAGCCTCGGGAGTCAGCTCAATTCAACGGCATTCTGTGAACTCGAAAACCTGAAACATGATGGCCGCTCCCATCTGCCCCTGCCCTCAACCGCCCTTCCAACCGCCCTCCCAACCGCCCCAACCGCCGCCTCAGCGTGCCGCGCCTGATGGGCTACTGCCACGTGGGCAAGCCCGTGCAGCTCAAGGACGGGGCGCTGCCCCGCATCTACAACCCCGAGACGCCCATCGGTGGGTCCGTGATTTGTCATGAGGTCACCGGGTGTGTCCGTGGGCTCCGCTCGCATGGCACTCGGGAACCCTCGCACTGGGGAGGAGCGGACGAAAACTAGAGGTTTGCCGCCCCGATTCGCGGAATGCGAAGGCAGGCTCGTCGTCTTCGTCAGCTTGCCAGGGTGTATGGGGCAGCTGGCGTGGGTGCAACTGTGTCCTCACCCACTTTTTAAAGCGCGGTGCCCCTGCAGAGCATCCCCTTTACTTGCCCGCAACCGCAACCTGCCCAACCGCCGTTGTCACCGCCCTCTTCCTTACCCCCTGGCTGCTGCCGTTGCCCCCGCGCAACCACAGAGGGCAAGTGGATGTTCGAGCTGGGCAAGGACGTTGCGTCGAGCGCCGTGGACGGGGTGAGTGCGGCCTGCTTTGGGGGCGTGGTTGGCGGGGAGCAGCCGTTCTGGATGGGGTGGGTGCAGCTAGCACATGGGGACTGGCCCAGGGTGGCTTCCGGGACTGGCCCAGGGTGGCTTCCGGGAGTGCGTTCGGGTGGAGCCGGCGCGCGCGCAAGTGCGGTGCGCACGGCGCAGCGTCAGACTTCGGGTCGGAAATGCCATTGTTGACTGAGGGTCGGGGCGCGCTGGCCGTCGCGACTTCCGCCCACTACACACGCAAACTAGCATGCATGCATGCTGCCACACTGCTGGGGCTGCGACCAGGCACGTCGCCGTTCCGCTGCCGCTGCACCCCACACCAGACACCACACCAGCGCACCTGCACGCCCGGCCGTGCTCGCATACCCCTCCGCCCACCTCCCACGCCTTTCATCCCTTGACACGTCGCGCCGCTTCCCCCCTCCCTTCCCCCCTCCCGGCGCCCCCTCCCGCAGCAACTCAAGAGCACGGTCGGCGCCATCGACTCGCAGCGCAAGGACTTTTGGCAGGACCTGTTCAGCGGCCGGGGCGTGAGCCAGCACATGGAGAACTTCTACGTGACCTTCCTGGAGCAGGCCTGCCGCGACGCCGCCAGCATCGCCGAGGCGGGCGCCCACCCCAGCGGCAACAGCGGCAGCAACAACTGAGCGGGTTGCAAGCGGGCGGAAGTGAGCGGCAGGCGGAGGATAGCCTGGATAGGGCGGTGGCGAGACAGCACCAGACACTGCGACCACCAGCAGCGGCAGGGGCAAGGGCAGGAGCGGCAACAAAGCGAGAGGCAGGCTACTAGGGTAGAGCCGGGAGGAGCTTCAGCAGGCACCGAGGGAGCTAGGCCCCGGCTGCAACGCTGTTGTGCCGCAGCGCGCGGCCGCAGCGCGCGGCTGCAGCGCGCGGCAGTCAAGGAAGGCCGGAGGGACCCCAGCGATCCCGAGCGGCAAAGTCAGCCACTCACGTCCGCCGTGACCTCCGTAGATGTGGGCTAGCATGTCTGCAGCGTCCTGCCTTCTGCAGGTTGGGGCCAGCAGCTGAGCTTCCGCACCGCGGCGGCCATGCGCGTTGCCATGATGGCTCGCGAGGCCGGTGGGAGACCTGCCTGCGTGGATTCGCAGGAGCGGCGTGCGGTCCGGCCGTGCAGCGTTGGTGGGCGCGCAAGAGCTGGAACGGGCCCCCGGCAGCCTCCCATGGCCGTGGGCGCTTTGTTTGGTGGGCTACCTGCTACGGTATGTGCAGGGGCGTGTTTCAACGGCCCAGTCGCCGTGTTGCTGCGTGCGTTTGAAGATTATTGCAGGGACGGATGCAGCGTGCTGCGGAAGTGTGCAGTCATATGCCGATAATGCGAGGCGATATTGATAGCAGAGCATGATCCTGCTGTGCCGTGTGATGCAGCGGCACTCGTTGATGGGTTGATCAGGCTGGCAGTCAGGAGGTTGCATCCACAGAAGCTGTACGATCCTGGAGGGATGTCGGTTGTATCCCAGAAATGGCTGGTCCTGTGATGGATTTGTCCTGCGGTGTTTTGTCCTGCGGTGGCAGGGAGTCGGGCAGTCGCATCCACCGAAGATGTGAGATGTGGGGTTGTGCATGCTCTACCCCCCCCCCGGTTGCATGCTTGCATGTCGCATCGCATAGCATCGGGCGCTTTTGTTCGGGAGAAGATCCCGAAGTTCCAGGTCCGTGATCTTGCCGTGACCCATCGCTACTGTCTGTCGTACATATGTTGATTGGGGCGGTAACAGCGAGCACCAGTTTTTTTGGTTGTACCCAGAATGTTGCATCAACGTCTTGATCATCGTGATGTCCGTACAGTACCGTTCATGCCGTACAATACTTTGCATGCAATGCGCACGCCCGGATGGAGCATCTCTACTGCAGCCGATACGTTTTGGATTCAACGTTGCGGGCTCCATGCACAATTGGTAGGCGACGATGTGACTTTGGGGCAGTGCCCTGGTCTCGCGGGGGCTGCAGTCAGTGCAGGGGAGCCGTTCGCCATGATAGATGGCTGCGGCATGTGATCACTTGTAACGCTTGCACGTTTCTCGACCGTCCGTTACGTGAAGGAGGCCGGGGACTCTGCGTACGTTAACGTATGCGAGAGATATTGTACCGCAAGCTGTGGCTCACACTCCAGCACGTTGCACGCCGCCCGCGCCACCACAAGGCGGCGACAGCCAAAGACCAGCAACACACGGGCACAGCTTCACACACGCACAGCTCCCTGTTCCTTAGTAGGTTTCTTCCATTATCCCAGCCAGCCGGCGCAGGCGAGGCCCTACCGAACGGACATGCCCAAGTGAAGTCCGACAAACCGGGTAAGATGGTAAGCCGGTCTGTGGGGCTTTGGGGGCTGGGACGAACGTCACATGTCTTCCTCTGTACCCGCCCGCCCTAATGGAAACGTCGCGCCTTCGGACGTGTATGACCGTAGAGGCGGGCTCCCTCTTTCTCTGCAGATTTTTCCTTTTTTGTACGATGATACAAGCGCCGCCTCCGGCTGCTCAGCTTGCCTTGACCCATGGGACGGCCGTGCTCGCCAGCGCCGGCCCCATACTGCATACCGGTGCGCCTCCGGGCGATGTACATCAACGTGGTGTCCAAAACATGGTGACATGTTCGCTTAAGGTGGTGTTTTCGCACACCGGCCGACCGTCGAGCCCCCAGATGCAATTTCTCGAGCTCACCAAAAGACGCAAATATCTACCCGTTAATACTTGAGATACGACACAAGACTGTAATGCTCCACAACATGGACGTGCTTACCTTCAGAACTTCTTCTGAGCTCACTCGCTGAACGCTTCGGCCCCCATGAACATTACCGGAATGATCGTTTCCGCCGCAACGTCTGTAATGTGGCTATAGATAGGACTGGGCAGCCGAATCGGGGCCAGTGCCGGGAGATGCTCACAGTCTAGTCGGAGCCATACACGGTTTACCTCTAGAAATGAACTGCTCTACGGAAAACGCTGCTGCATCGGCGGCCTCCGCGAGCAGCGACCGTAGCCTCGCGGGGCTGCCCGATGGCGTCCTCGCGCGCATCGTGCAGGCCGCCGAGCCCGCCTCGCGTCGCCAGCTGCGCCTCACCTGCCGCTCCCTGCGCCCCATCGTCGACGCCGGCGCGGCCTCCCTCACACTCTCCCCCTGCAGCCTGCCGTACGCGCGCCCGCTGCCGGACTGGCTCCCCGAGCTCGCCTCGGCCACGCTCGCGCTGCACGACCTGGCCGACCCAGCCAACGTCCTGCCCCGCCTCTCGCAGCTGCGCCTGGGGCAGCTCCCACGCCTCACCTCCCTCACCCTGGCCCTGGCGGCGGACCACGTCTTCCCGCCCGCCGCGCTGCCCGCGCTGGCCTCCATCATCCCGCCCTCCGTCACGCGCCTGGTCCTCACACACACGCTCGTCGGAGGCGGGCCCCCCAGCACTCGCGCCAGCCCAGCGGCCGCGGCCGGCGGCGCGGCGGCGCCCGTCGACACGGCCCGCGGCAGCGGAGGTGGACTTGCCGCCACTGCTAGCTCAGGGAGCAGTAGCAGCAGCGGCGGCGGCGGCGGCAGCCCCAGCGACGCCGGTGGCAGCGGCGGCGGCGCTGCCGCCGCGACGAGCCCCCCCTCCTCCAACCCCCTGCTGCTGCTGCTTCAGCCCGACCGCATTGCCGCCGGCGCCTACCGGCCCGCTGCCCGATCCCCGCGGCCGCCGCCGCCGCCGCCCCGCCTGGACCTGTGGGCCCTGCGCCGCCTGCTGTCCGACTGCCCCCACCTGCGGACCGTGCGGTTGGAGGGCGGCTGCTGGGTACGAAGCAAGGCAGACCTGCAAGCCCTGGCGGCACTCAGCCAGCCCCCAGCCGGCGCCGCCGCCGCCGCCGGCGGCAGCTGTGGCGGCAGCGTCGCCGTCGAGAGCATCCGCGGGCTCCACCTCGCCGCCGCCGACGGACTGCAGGACCTGCCGTACGCGTTGGCGGCTTTGAGCGGGCTGTGCTCGCTGGACGTACAGCTGGTGGCGTCTGCCGCCGGCGGCGGCGGAGGCGGCGGGGCTGGCGGGGCCGGCGGCGGGGCCGAAGGCGGCGGAGGCGACGGCGGCGGCGGGCTGTGGGCGGACATGGCGGAGGTGGCGTACCTGTCGCTGGCGTCGGAGCAGCTGCGGCGGGGCCTGGCGGCGCCGGCTCTGAGCGGGCTGACGCGGCTGACGGTGTGCGAGTACCAGGTGCGCATCCCATCAGAGAGGTGGGGCGTGGGGGGGGGAGTGCAGGTGAGGGCGTCAGAATAGGAAAAGAAGGCCGTTCTCACTGGAGAGGCCTGAGGCGCATGCCGTCGGCGAGGGGGGTGAGGAGGATGAGGAGGATGGGGGTGAGGGGGGTCGGGGTGAGGGGGGTCGGGATGAGGAGGATGGGGGTGAGGGGGGTCGGGGTGAGGGAAGTCGGGTGAGGGGAAGGGGCGGCGCCTTCCGCGGGGGCCGGGGGCCGAGGGCCGCACCCCACTGAGGTGGGGCCGGAGCCTACCGCGACACCCCTTAATGGACACGTGTGCCGTGGGCAGCCATCGGCCCATCGCCCACCCCCACCCCCTCCCCTCCCACCGTCCCTCAGCCCCCGCCCTCCCCATTTTGCCCTTCTCCGTGTCCTTGTCCTTGTGCTTGTCCTTGCCCCTCGCTGCAGGGCAGCACGCCGTCGCTGCTGGAGGCGTTGTGCCGGCTGCCGCTGCTGGGCTACCTGGGGCTGGCGGCGTTGGACGACGCGCCGTACATCACGGACGAGCACCTGCAGGCGGGTGGGGGCACGGCCTTGCAGGCTATCGCACTGTACACACAGGCACATACACACACGCACACACACACGTTTAACAGACAAACAGGCACACACACACACACGACACCCCTTCGACTGCCTCTGGAGCTGGGTCCTACAACGACGCAACCACTTTCGCGCTTACGCTCGTCGCATGCGTTTTCCTTTCCCACACACAAGACAGACTTGGGCTTGGCTTTCGAGGCCCAGCCTCCCCGCAGGCGGAACTATCCCCGCAGGCGGTGGGGCGGTGGAGCGGTGGGGCGGTGGCGCTGCCGCATCTGGTGCCCCGAGCATGCACGGCTTTTCGCCAGCGCGCCTTTCCGCCGCGCGACCGCTCTGTGGGGCAGGGCTGCGGCCCCTGTCGCCCCCCCAGTGACCCGCATCACCACCGCCACTCCACCGCCACTCCACCCCACCCTACCCCACCCCACCCGCCCCCCGACCCAAACGACCTCCCGCAGCACCTGGCGCAGCTGCCCAGCCTCCGCCACCTCGCGGTCGACCGACTCGACATTCGGGGCCTGCCGCCCGCCGCCGCCCACGCGCAGTACGACGGCGTTGACGGGCTGTACGGCAGCTACGGCGGTGGCGGCGGTGGCGGCTCGTACGGCAGCGGCGGCGGCCTGGGGGGCGTGAGCAGCGTGGTACTCGCGGGTCTGACGGGCCTGGAGGTGGCGCTGGTGGCGCACTCGGTGCCGCGGCTGCCGCACGTCTTTCCGAACGGTGAGCTCTGCCGCAGCCGCAGACGAATCAACGGCTTATACGGTAGCCCTAGAAAACCGTGGTATGGCAAACGTAGGGAATGCGATTTGATGTCCCGAGCTGTCACTGAGGTCGGGGCGTGGCGGGTAGTGGCGGGGCGGCGCAGGGCGTGGGCCGTCGCTAGGTGTGGCGTTGGGCGCTTGCGTGGTAGGGGGATTGGAATTGGGATTGGGGTAGAGCGCAAGAGGGCAGCGCAGCGGCGCCGGGGCGGGAGGGGGCAGGCGGCTTCCCATCTCCACCGCCCACCACTCGCTTCTGTGGCCCTCGCCACCTTCCGCCCGCCTCCATCCGCCCTGCTCTCTCCCTGTTGCTCTCCCAAGCCCGTGAGATGCCCGTATGGACGTGTGGACGTGTGGACATGTGGATGTGGTGCCGTGGTGCCGCCTTCGACTCCGTTGCGCCCTGTTCACATGCCCATGTGACCTTTGGCCACCCCCAACCCCCTTCGGGACGGGTCCGCGCTGGGACGACCAGAAACCCACGCCTCTAGTGACCCCCCATTACCACCTTGACCACCCTGCCCATGCCCCCGCACCCAAACCCCTCCTGGCCCCCCCCCACTCCGCTCCCCGCAGTGGTGTCGCTGCAGCTGCGCTGGCTGTGGGAGCAGGCCATGCGCAAGTTGGCGGGCTGGGGCGGCCTGGCCAGCCTGTCGCTCTCCAACCTGGACTGCTGCCTGGACTGGGGGCTGCTGCGCACGCTGGCGGGCCTTACGTCGCTGCAGGTCGGCGGTCGGGAGCGAGCGGGTCCGTGCGGCGCTCGTACGATGCCGTGCGGCGCTCGTAAGATGCCGTGCGGCGCTCGTGCGGCGTCCTTGCGGTGCCCCTTTTAGTGCGTTGCTTGGATTGGGCGCACGCGGTGTCGAGTGCGGCCCATGCCACCGTGCGCGGCCGGCCGTGGGCTGGTGGGTTAGGGATGTGTGGGGCGTGTGTTGGTGTGTGTTGAAACGAAACAACGCATACGATGAGAGTAAGCGCGAAAGGGTGGGTGGGTGGGGGTAGGGGGGGAGGAGGGTGTAGCTTCCACCCACGTAGCGCGAAGGTGCTGCCTTCTCGTGTGCACGGGGTCCGGCCCCGCGAGGCTGCTGGGGGAGTAGGCGAGTTGGCGCGTGGGGCAGCCTCGCCTGCCGGACCCTCCCCTCCGGGCGCGGACGCAGGAGGAGGAGTCAGGGGTCATGCCCCCAACCCCAGCCCCAACCGCCACGCCTTGACGGCCTGTCCTCACCCCCTTCACCTCCCTCCCCTCGCCACGCTGCCACGCGGCCCCCCCTCCCGTTGGCGCGGGCAAATGCTGTCGGCTTCCAGCCCGATCATATCAAACCCTGCTTTTTCTCGACCATCCGCCCCCCGCCCAGCTGTGCCGCGGCAGCAGCTACGAGCAGCTGGCCGAGCTGCTGTACCTGCTGCGGGCGCTTCCCCGCCTGGAGCTTCTGCGGCTGGGCGGCTGGCACTGCCTGCGCCACTCGGAGCCGGGCCGGATAGCCATGGGCGTCACGCGGGGGCTAGGCGGAGGCGGCGGAGGTGCAGGCGGAGCCGCCGCCGGCGCTCCGGCGGCGTCGTCCTCGGCCCTGACGGCGGCGTTTGCGGCGCTTGACCCCGACCTGCACCGCGCCTGGGCGCGCATTCGCGCCGCCCCCGATGCGCCCGCGGCCGCCAGCGCCGCGCTGTCGCTGCTCGGCCACGTGCCCCGACTGGCCGTGCTTGAGCTGGCGGACTGTGGCACGCCGCTGCTGCGGGGCCTGGCGGTGGCGGCGGCGGCAGCCGCCGACACCGACGGTGCCGCAGACGGCGGCGGCGCTGCCCTCGGCGGCGGCGAAGGCAGCGGCAGCGAAGGCGGGCCGCTGGCGGCCCTGACGGAGCTGCGGTTGGTGCGGCTGCTGGATGTGGTGGCGGAGGACGTGGAGGAGGCGGTGGGGGCGCTGCCGGGGCTGCGGCGGCTGGCGGTGCTGGGGTGCTGGCCCGCGGAGGGGCCCGCGCTGCTTCGCTCGGCGCTGCTGCGGGAGCGGGGCGTTGACCTCACGTGGCGCCGCCTCAGCTCAGCCGGCTGAACGACGGCGGGCGGCAACGGTGGTGGCGGCGATGACGGCGCGAGCGCTATATGTTGCATGTTCCGCAGGGGGGGTCGGGGGGTAGCGAAGACTGGAAACGGGTATGAGCGCGTGACGCTGCGGGGGTGGGGGGCGGTGATGAAGAGGGGAAACGGATCCGGGGGGGCCGGTCCACCTGAGGCCGGATGCGGGGGTGTCGTGGGTATCGGCGCGTCGAGGGCACGGCCGGCCGGCACGGAGTGGCTGGCGTCAGTGGGCGGGAACGAGCGTGGATGCGGCGCGATGAGGCGCGTGTGCGATACAAGTGGCGGAAGCGGAAGTGGCGGGGGGGGGGGGGGCGGGGTGCGTTACGGCCGTGTGAGTCTGGAGCGCCAAGCCGTGGGCTGCGCAACAGCTGTGGGCTGTCCCTGTTTCCCCCCTTGTGGTTGTTGAGGCTAGGCCAGGCTTCAGGCTAGGTGAGCTGCTGTCCTGCTGGACGGGCGTTGGCATGGCATGGCATGGTGCGGGGTCGTCTTCCGCAGCGTACCGTCAGCGGAGGGCTGCGCGGGGGCTGCGATCCGCCGGCTGCCGGTAACGGGCCTGCCCGTCGCGGCGCGGTGTGGGTCGGTGCGCAACGGGTGTGTATACGTGCCGCGAGGGGCTGCCTGTGGTGTGTGCCCTGTCCGCGTACATCCCGGTGGTACGGCAACTGGCGGGTCATACGGACATAACCAGCACTATGACGACCGTACACCAGTGCAATGCGATTGTCAACCGTGGTACCCGACCCATCCCAACCGGCCATTCTCCCGATCTCTCAAGGACGACCGGTCAATGCGTGTATGCGTCACCTCAGTTGCTTTATCGTCCATTCGGCGGCCAGAGCCAGGCCAAGTGCTGGGCCACCTGGGCGCCGTCAGCCACCTGGGCGCCGTCAGCCACATGAGTACCTACCCTAAGTGATTTTGCCCGGCTTCGGAGCCGTCCTCCAACGCATGCCGCATGTACGGCAGACTCGTACGGCAGCCTATGCGAATGCTCGCAGCGGCCACCGTCGTCTGGAACTCGGCGCACACGCACCCTTTGGGCCAACAACCTGTCGCCATGCCGACAGGGCCCGCACCCTGTTGCGGGTCTGTGCTCCTTCGCCGGCAATCCGCCGCTCCCCAGGGCCCTCTCCCTGTGTCCCGGCGTGTGGCTGGCTGCGCGTGGACCGCTGAGGTCATCCGTGTACCGCTGAGGCCAATGCGAACAGACGGAGCTCTACTGCTCTCCGCGTGTGCCGTATCACAGCTCGGCCCCGGCGGCACATGCACAGGTAGCATGCCGCCCGCCCTCCCGCCCTCCCCCACACAAGTGTGGTGCTGTAGTGCGCATGGCAGCATCCTGCTAATACGTACAGCACGCAGCTGGCGCGATCCTGCAACCGCCAACCACCAACCATGAACGCGTGAGACGCAACTCCCGAAAAACCCTAATACGGTGGCGCCATCCCCCCGGGCGTGGCCATCCCTCCACCAGCACCGTCTTAACAACGACCGGCAGAGTCAAACAATTAAACAGCTGTACAGCAAGATCCACGCCGTACTGTATCCACCATACCGTACGTGCCGCCACCATACTACGGTAACAGCGCGCCAAACTGCTGGCCTGTTGACAGTGTCCACATGGAACGATGAGCTCAACGGAGTCGGGGTCTGGCGGGGTTTTACTGGCCCGGTCCCCACTGCGCCGCCCTTCCCCCCCCTCCCCCCGCCCGCCCACCACCCTGCCCACGGTGCCCCGCCCCGGATGGCTACCGCCGAGCCTCCGCCGCCGCCTGCACCGCCTGCTGCAGCGAGGCCAGGTAGAAGGTCTCCATGTGCTCCTCCAGCCCCTTGCCGCCCACCAGCGCGTCCAGCAGCACCTTCTCCCGCTCCGCGATCTCAGAGTAAACCTCGTCCCAGGGGCGTGACTGCGCACATGAAATGGGGAAAGGCGGTGTCAGAAATGGGGAAAGGCGTTCTCGCCACAGATGAGGCGGGGGCGGGGGGGAGGACGAAGGATGTGCGTGTGTTATGTATACGTAACTGTATGCTCAATTCAGGTCTGTGAGCGACAAAACAGTTCTTTAAGCGACAAAACAACCTAGCGGGCCTGTAGCGGGCAGCTCTGGAGGGGCGCGTGTGTGCGTCGGGCGGGGGGCGGAGAGTCGGGGTGTGGTAGGGGCAGGCCGGGAGCCCATGCGGGCGTGGGGAGGAGCACACACACCCTCTAAGAGGCACGACTATTGCGCAGAGGCTGCGCGAGGACATTGGGGAGGAGTGGCGGGTGGGGGTGGGGCGGAGTGGAGGGGGGGGGCCCTTCTCGCCACGCTCGAAACTGCACTCCTGCTCGGGACCCCACCCACTCAGCCCCGTCCCAACGCCGTCCGTACCTGCTCGCTGACCTGGCTGACGATCTCCTGGATCACCTCGACGCCCGCCTTGCCCTCCCCGAACACGTCCGTGCTCTCCGCGCTGCTCCGACCCACGCGCAGCTGCCCGTCGGCGCCCAGCCGCACCGCGTGGCCCACGTGGCAGTAGCCCATCAGGCGCGGCACGCTGAGGCAGCGGTTGGGGCGGTTGGGAGGGCGGTACATGAGCGGTTAGCGGGTGGTTGGGGGTCATTGGTTGGTTGGGCGGTTGCTGACTAGGTGTTGGTCAGTACCCAGTAGCGGCCCCCCCAAAAAAAGGTCAGCGGGCCCATCTCGCGTGGTACCACGTTGGCGATTGGGGCGGTTGGTTGGGACGGTGGTTAGGTTGGTTGCGTTCGCATCCAGAGCCGGAGGTGTGGCTTGGAGGGTTGCGCGGTGCTGTCACTGGAGCAGCTTGGGGCGCATGCCGACCCCTGGGTCGTTCCAGCCGCAACCCTGTCCCACGCAAGTCCGCGAGCGTCCGAGCCCTGGTCTGCACGACGAGTGGCCACGAGCACACGAGCACACGAGGACAAGCAAGGTACGCAGGGCGTGGCCCCGCATCGAGCGCCCATGCCCATGCCCATGCCCATGCCCATGCCCCTGCCCCTGCCCCTGCCCATGCCCATGCCCATGCCCATGCCCATGCCCATGCCCATGCCCATGCCCATGCCCATGCCCATGCCCATGCCCATGCCCATGCCCATGCCCATGCCCATGCCCATG
>LSYV01000053.1:707525-725253 GCA_001584585.1 Gonium pectorale
GCCCATGCCCATGCCCATGCCCATGCCCATGCCCATGCCCATGCCCATGCCCATGCCCATGCCCATGCCCATGCCCATGCCCATGCCCATGCCCATGCCCATGCCCATGCAAGCTGGGCCTTTGCACACGGGAGGTCCGTGTCCAGGTGTATGGCGCAGGAAACCCCACCTGGGGATGATGTCGTTCGCGTTTGTGACGCGCCAGGTGTCGGGGACCACCCTGTCAAACGCCTCCGCAAAGGCCTTGTTACCCACACGCGGCGCGCCGTACGTGTACAGCGAGATCTGCTGTACGGTGCGGGCCGGGCACCTGGGGTTGGGGCCGGGATGGGTGGTGAGACGGGTTGGGACGGCTTGTCACGGGCTTTCAATGATGCTGTACACGGACGCCCAGAGAGGGACACACGAACTTACACCCGCCCCCTCCTAGCGCACGCCTGCCTCACCCTCCCCCCTACCACCCTCACCACACCTCCCCCCCTTGACGCCCACCTCCGCTCCGCCAGCTCGTACGCCGCCAGGGTGGCCAGCGCGCCGCCCAGCGAGTGGCCCGTCACCAGCACGCGCCAGGGGCCGCCCCGCTCGCCGCTGCCCGTCACCGCATCCAGCAGCGTGAACACCGCCCGCTTCACGCTGTCGTACGCGTCCAGGAAGCCCTTGTGCACCATCAACTGCGTACGGCATGTACAGCATAGCGCACGTGCGGCGCAAGTACGACATCAATTTGGCGTGTGCGAGTGCGTGTGGAGTGGGGTGTGAGCACGGCGAGTCCGGTGTGGTACGGGGCTGCGGGCGAAGTCGACTGGCGGGCGCGAGGCGTGTCCGTGGGCATTTTCACCGCGCTGGTCTAAGCCTGCCCCGAGCCAGCCGGGTGTAGCCCTCTTGTCCCCTGCCGCCATCCGGCCCCCCACCAGCGACCCCTGCCCAGCACCCACACTCACCCTAGCGGGAGGGGCGTCCCTCCACCTGTATTGCTCTGTACCCCGCCCGCCCCCGCTGGCAACATCGCAACTTCGGGTATGAATGTCTGTAGAGGCGGACTCCCTCCCCCTACCTCTGCAGATTTCTCTCACACCCAGACCCTCACAACGTCGCTTCGCACTGGTTGACCACCGACAACCCTCTCCGCCTGCAACACACCAGCACAATCAGGCCTGGTGTCCGGTGTCGGCTGCGTCGCTGTCCCCCGCGCCCACCTGGTTCTGGTTTACCCCCCCCTGCCGCCTCTTATCTCCACACCAGCGGTCCCCCCGCCCGACACGGCCCCCCCCCAAAACACACACCTTCTCACGCGCCCCCTCCCAGCGCCCACCTGGTTCTGGTTCGCGCCCGATACGGCCTTGAAGATGCGCGCGGTGAAGGGCAACCCCGCGTTGTCGTCCAGGCGCTCCGGGTTGAGCGACGCGGGCGTGAGGTTCAGGTCGGTCGCAATGTCCTTCCACTTGACCTGCAGCGTACAGTCCATGGCCCCCCCGGCTTTGACGGACGTGTAACCTGTAACCTGTAACAGTCGTACGACCTGAGTGCCTATGTACATTGTACGGCAGTGTGTATATGTGTTGCGCCGTGCCGTCGTGTCTACCGCGGCAGGAGGGCCTTGCGGGCGGGGGCGGGCCCAGGCCAAGGAGCGCACACCCGCCGCGGTGGGCAGCCCCCTAGCAGATCGGCTGCCCACAACGGCAGGTGGGGCTTCCTTCCTTAGCGTCTGCTCGTGTCCCGGCGCCTGGTGTGACAGCGTCAGGGAACTGAGCGGGTGCCAGGGCACGCACCTGCTCGGTGCCCCGGAAGGCGATCACCGCCTCTCGCGCCTCCACGTTTCGGTACACCCATACCTGTGGGGCCGCAAGAACACGGGGAGGCGCGGGGTTTGAGATTGCGCGGGGTGAGAAGTGGGGGTGAGGGTGGGAGTGGAGCGGTATGCGCGCACGTAGGGAAGCCAGGGTTAAACCAGGTGTGAGGTTTCCGGGGGCCGGAAGTTGGGATCCGCTGGGATCCCCCGCCACTTGCGCACGCACAAGCCTCAATCCCCCACCCCGCCCGACCATTTTTTCCCCACGCCCCCGCCCCGCCCTACACTCACTCCCCTCCCCACCCCACCTGCGTGTCCGTCTCCTCGTTCTCCACGAACGCCACGGGCGTCAGCGCCTCGCCCGCCCCGCCCGCCGCGCGGCCCGCCATGGTGGCCAGCACGCGCCAGGGGTTGGCCACAGTCTCGCCGCCGGGCAACTGGACCGTGGAGGTGGTGGCGGCCGCGGCTGGGGGGCCGGGGGCGGGGTGGCGCGGGGGCGGGGTGGCGTGAGGGACAAGGCGGCCGTTGGTGGGCTTGGGAAGGCGCACGAGAGGACCCCAGCACCAGCAGAGGAGGGCAGGCATGGGGGCGGACAAGCGGTAGTGCATGGGAGGAGGGAAACGGGTCACTAACTAGGGGTTACTCTGTCCGTGGGCGGACAAGGGTGTGGCGTGGTTGGTGCGGGGCGCCACCTAGAAACCCATGCATGCCCTCTTCTGGCTGGCTCTGCCCCTGCTCCTGCCCATGCCCGCCGCACACCACCTGCAGCCCGCCCCCTCCTCACCCTCTTGCGCCTGCTCCTGCCCCGGCACCACAGCGCCCAGCGCCGCCTCCAGCTGCTGAGGCACCGCCGCCACCGCCGCTGCGGCCGCCTGCAGGAGGGGGATTTAGGCGGGGTGAGCGTTTGGGACCCCAACGCCTGGCCAGGACGGGGCAGAAAACCGGGCTGGGTGGGTGGCGGTGGGCTGGTGGCCATGGGAGGGTTTTAGGGCGCAGATTCGGAGACCACATGGAGTGAGCAAGAGGCGAGGGGCTCCTTGGGGAGCCCGTCTGCAGTCGAGCGGGTCGGGCACGGAGTTGTCCCAAAACACACGGCATGCGGCGCCCATTCGGTCCGTGCCTCTTCTCACGCCCTAAGCCCCCATCTCCCTGGGGTATGCGCCAAAAAAGAGACATATCTCCCCCCCCCCCACCCCGTCCCGCCCCGGTCTGCATGCGCACACGCAGCCCTAACACCGTGTGGGGGCGACAGGAGATCACACAGCACATCCGGGCCCGCATGAAATGGACATGCCGGGAACAAGAATCACTGAAAGGGAGATGACTGGCAGCGCCCAGTGGAGTGCTTAGCCCGGCCAGCCCCCCTTCGGCGCCCCATCGCACCTGCAGCCCTGCCAACGCGGGCGGCGAGGGCGCGGTGGTGGTGGTGGCGGTGAGCGCCGCCACGTCCTCGGGGTCGGCGTCAGCGAAGGCCAGCAGGCGGGCGCGGACCGTCACGGTGGCGCCCGAGCCGGCGCCGGGGCCTGGGGGGTGGGGGGTGGGGGGAGTGGAGGTGAAGGCGGCGGTGGGGCCTTCTTCGGTGGCGCCGAACGGTAGGCAGTCCCCAGCGGTGTCCCAGGCCCCAGTTGGGCGGCCGGGGGGTTACGCCGCCCCCATCGCCACCCAGTCCGGGGGGGCGGGGCACTGGGTTGCCATGGCCCCAGATGGATATGCGCGGGGTCACGGGGGGCGGGGGTCCGGGACGGGGCAGCCGGAGACCCCGGCGGGACCGCCGCTGTAGCACGACAGCCCCCGTGCCCGTGCCCTCGCCACCATCCCATACCACCGCCCACCGGCGACCCCTGCGGGGTACCGGCCCTCACCGCCGCCCTGGACTGGCATGGACTGGCATGGACTGGCATGGACTGGCATGGACTGGCATGGACTGGCATGGACTGGCATGGACTGGCATGGACTGGCATGGACTGGCATGGACTGGCATGGACTGGCATGGACTGGCATGGACTGGCATGGCCCCCCGCGACTCGCCACGCACGCACCCCAACCTCCCCCGCAGCTTGTCACCCGTGAAGCGGCCCCCTCAACATGATATCGGCCCTGTCGCTCCGCCAACACGCTCGCGACCCACCCCGCAGCGGCAGTGTGAAGGTCTGCTCCTCGCCCCCGCTGCCCACCAGGCTGCCCAGTCCCAGCATGGCCAGCCCCAGGTCGTCATCGCTCTTGACAAGGTCGGCGTCGAACAGCCGCAGGCGGACCACATCGGTGGCGGGATCGCTGCGGCGGCCGGGGGAACAGGGGGACGGGGGGACGGGGGGCACGGGGGGGACGGGGGGAGGCGTCGCGACGAAGCGGCAACCGGATCTACCACGGGACGCGGAGCCGCAGTGACGGGGAAGGGGGAGGGGAGTGTGGGCGAGTGCGTCCCTCGCAGCAATGCCGGGCGCCCCTGCCCCCTCCCCCGCTGCCGCTCCGCAACACCCCTGGCTCCCGAAACTGATGCCCATCGCGCCTCCTCGCGGTTTGACCTCCACTTTGCTTTGCGCGTGCCTCCGCCTCAACAGCCACGCCATGCCCCAAAGCCCCGCCCCAAAGGCCTCCTACTCCACCCGCCCAACCGCCCACCCACCCACCCTCCGCCCCACCGTATGTACATGCAGTGCGTCTCCTCCCACACCGGGTCCAGGCTGCCCGCCACGGTGCGCGAGCGGAAGGAGCAGGCGGCCACGGAAACCGTGGCGTAGGGGTCCGACAGGCCGTTGGGGTCGGCAGGCCGCAGGTTGTTGGCGCTGACTAGTGTCAACACCAGCACGCCGCAGTAGGTCTCGGTCAGGAAGGACCTGGCGGAGGCGGGGGGAGGGAGGGGAGGAGGGAGGGAGTGGAGGGGTCGCCACAGGGAATGTGGGGAAACGACCGACGCGAAAGAGGGAGGATGGGCGTGAGTCCTTGAGAGGTGGGCGCGGTGGCCGGGGCGCGGTCAGGGAGGTCCCGCGGAGGCGACGCGAGCGGGTGGCGCGGTGGCGCTGGGGGAGGGCAAGGGAAGGGCAGGGGGAGGGCAAGGGGAGGGCAGGGGGAGGGCAGGGGGAGGGCAAGCGAGCGAAGCAAGCGAGCAACGCGACGCACACATGTGGGAAACGCCGTCGCATCCAGGTTACAAGCCGACCGCGTGTTCCCGTCCCCAGCTCCTGGCCCCTTCCCCCACCGCCCCGGGCCCCAACCCCTCCCTACGGAGCCCCGCCCTCCGGAGCGCCTAGGAGACCAGACACCCCCTGGGCGGGCGTCCACCACGCCGTCTCACCAGCTCCGCCTTTGTCGGTTCACGCGACCCGGAGACAAATTATGAGGACGTCTGAGCCAGTAGCTCCACGCGCCGCCCCTCTACCCCGCCCTAACCCCACAGATACGGCCCGAGCACATTGCCACATCTGCAAGCTGCAGCCGCAGCGCTTGCTCTTTGTCCCGCTCTCGCGCTCCCCGCCCGTCGCCCCACAGGTCTGCGCCCCTTGCGGTAGTACCCCTCTTCGCCTCCCCTCGCTCACTTGTCGGTGTACGTGACGGTGGGCCCACCGACGCTGCGCTGCTGAAAGCCCTGCCCGCCCTGGGGCTGAAGGTATGACTCAAAGGAGGCCCCGGCCAGGACCACGGCCAGCGGCAAGTCGAAGTGAAGCTGTTGCTGTTGTTGAGCCGCCTCGCCTTTGCCCTGAGAACCCTCGGCTGGGGGCGAGGCCTTTCTGAAGAAGGGGAGCGCCGCGGGGGCCCGCAGCGGCACACGACGATGGTGCCGAGCGTCGCCACGAACACGGCTAGGTTCGGCGAGGGAGAGTCACGGGGGCCGTAAGCGTGGTAATGGGTTATGACGTTGAATCGAATCAAAGTGACTTACTGTCGCGAGCAAGCGCGCATGGGCGAAACCGGCGGAAGGCATGGCCTCATCAAAGCCAGCTGTCCCTGCGAAAGCATATCCGGGGCATTGATGTCTTATTTTCAATCGGCTTCAATGCCGAACAATTAACCGTCGAGGTGCTCGGTCATAACTTCACACCTTGCAGGAAGCACATGTCCGCAGCGCGTGAAGCATCCTTGGCTCCATCTATCCGAATACCTCCTTGAGGACTGTGGTATGCTCCTAATAGCGCTCGTCCCTTGATTTCCTTTTGGGTGGCCCATGGGTGCCCTCCCGTACTCGCCGTTGTGTGCCGCCCCATGCGCCCCTCTCCCAGGACCTCCAGAGACATTGAATTATCATAATACGGTAGTCTCAGATGCACGCCACCGCCGGAGAGGGCCCTGAGCCAAAGTAGCCCCCGCTCAGGCGGGAGTTGGCCGATCTTCGGGAGCCTGTCTCCCCTGAGCCTGTCAGTGGCCCGAAATTAGTGCGTCTGCGTGACTGACAACGGTCAAGGCACCTGTCGCCGCCGCAGCCAAGGCACGACGTCCGGGCGGCAACGGCCGCAAGGACACATGACCCCTGATGGATGATCACGTTCGCGCTTTCTGCCTCCATTTCACATCCCCAATCGTCTCGGGCGCTGCCCTGCCGTCCCGAAGCACGTGAAACACTACCCCTGCTCCTCGGCGCCGCCGCCGCCTGTCCAGCGCACTTTTTTTTGTGGTGGAAAGGTTACAGGCGGGGAGGCGAGGAAGAGCGCAGCACAGGCCTCGGCCTCGTCCGCCCCTCGACTGCCGTATGCGCCCGCAAGATCCACCCCGCGCGTTATCGGGGGCCGGCTCTACATGCAGTTTACGCCCGTGTGGGCACTCGGCGGTCCATAGCCATCGTTTGTAGCTACGTCTTTTCCGTAAGGTTGATGTAGAAGTCTGCACAGAAAGAACCCTGTCGCTGCCTTGGCCACCGCAACGCAAGCTGGTTGCGAGCCGCGCGTCGCTCGAAGAAGCCGGGGCAGGAGAGTACACGGACCGGGACGCCAGCGCGCACGCCCCGGCCGCCACTGCCACGCAGCCCTCCGTATCTGCGGAGACCGCCCTTTTCTTCCCTTCGCAGCCTGGGACCGGCGCCCGGTGCCCCGTCTGTCCAAGCGAGTTCGATGCCCTGTGCGTCCGCGTTTGACCAGGAGCGGGACGCCGCAGTCAGCGGCAAGCCTGGAGGCCCGACCCTCATCAATCAGCCCCAACCCACTGCGGGCTAGACCGGCCCTTCAAAACGGACAGCCCAACCATAGCGCATCCGGAGCGCGAGCACAGCCGTCCGCCGCCCTTGCTCCCATGCGACCGCACCGAAATGTATATCGCCGCCAACCGCCAGGGCGACTTTGCGCATGCCAACGGAAGCCGTGGACGGGAGGGGTGACATATAAATCCCGCCTTGGACAAGCAAGTAACCCTCCTGCCCTTTGACAGGACAGGTTCCAGCCATCAGCACCGACAGACTCACGGTGAGGCCCCCTCCCACAGTCAGCACCTGCGGGCCGTCTCCGGGCGGGCAGCCTCCGCCGGCAGCCTCCAGGCGGGTGGGCGGCGGCCCACACCTGCGGGCTGCTCTACACGTCGAAGGAGAGGCCGGCGATGACGCCGGTGGGCGCCAGGGGGGCCTTGGCGGTCACCTTGCCCTCCAGGGTCAGCTTGGGCTTCAGGCTGTATGGGGGGGGGAAGGGGTGGTGGTGGTGGTTCCTCAGTCCGTGGGCACTGCTCTCGCGCGCTCTGCTCACGCCCCCGCCCCCTTTCGACTCGTCCTCGCCTCGCCCCTGCCCCCATTCCCATGCCCCACTCCCCGCCCGCCTGCTCACCCCGCCACCTTGCCCGGCTTGACCTCCGCCACCACCTTGAGGTCGCGGCCCTTGAGGCCCACAGTGCTCTTCAGGTGGACCTGGGCGGACGTAGACCAGGGGGGGAGGGGGCGTTGCGAGGACACACTTTGGGCCGCATTCCACCTTGCGCGACTCCGCGCGCTGAAAGGGCTTCACGGGGGTCGGCTTGCTTTGGAAAAGGGAAATCTGCAGAGACAGTGGGAGCCCGCCTCTACGGACATACACCCCGTAGGCGCAAAGTTTACAGCACGGCGGACAGACCGGACAGGTACAGAGCAAGCCAGGTGAAGGGGCGTTCCTCCCGCTCCACCCACACGGCGCACACCGCAAGCATTAAAGAGAATAAAGACGCACCGTGCCTCGACAGCTCTTGTCCCCCATACGGCTGTGCACATCGCCCCCTCATGCCACCCTCCTCCTCCTCCCCTCCAACCCCACCTTCTTGCTGGGCTCCAGCTCGTGGATGATGCTGGGCCCGGCCGCCTGGCTGTACTTGAGCGACAGCGACTTGGCCCACGAGGCGCCCACCTTGGTGGTCAGCTGGGCGACGCCGGCCTTGGGGCCCTGGGCGGACAACGTAGGGACAAGGGCGGACGTACAGACCGATGGAGCGGCGCGCCGTGGCTGCGACGGACTCGACATGAGCAGGTGGAAGCACACGTCTCTCTGGACGTGCCCCCCCGTATCATCGCCTTGCCGACAACCTCGGTGTGGTGGAGCTGTCCTCTCAGTCCACCACGCCCCTCACTGCGTTGCTGTCCGCTACGGACCTGTCAACTGTGTCCTTCCATTCCCTCGTGCTCCCCCTTCCTCCCCTCCCCCCTCACACCACACATACACCCCCTCACCGCCTTGCTGTCCGCCTCCAGCTTGAGCTTGTGCTTCCCGCCGTCCAGCTCCAGGGTCTGCTCCAGCTTGGCTGCCGCGGGTGGGGGTGGGTTGGAAGGCATTGGGAGGGGAGTGGGGGAACGAGCGACGCACCCAGTACAGGTTGGACAGGGATGCACGGGAGCCGGGGCCGCGGGGAAGAGTGCCCGGGCGCGTGTGGGATCCGGCAGCGCGGCAGGCGGACAGGATCTGCTCTAGCTTGGCCGCGGCGGGGCGTGCCAGGCGTTCGGAACCTAGGCTTCCGTCTAGGGCGCACTCGGCGTCACACCCCCATCCTGTATACGATACAGGGTATACAGCTCATGCCTCCAGCCAGGGCGCCTCCTCGCATGCCGGGGACGCCGGGCGGCCCGGGTGGGGGCGGCATGCCCGGAGGTCCGGGAGGCGGCGGAAGGCCACTCAGGGAGCCCGGCGGCCGCCGAAGCTGGCCCGCCGGCATGGGCATGGAGGGCGTGCCGGCGACGCACGGCAGCGGGGGCAGCGGGAGCCGCTCCGGCGCGGCGAGCACCGGCACAGCGGCAGAACGCCCTGGCCCGCACCGGGACACTGCCCCGGGTGTGGGGATGGAGGCTGGGCGAGGTGTGCGGTGTGCGGTGTGCGGTGTGCGGTGTGCGGTGTGCGGTGTGCGGTGTGCGGTGTGCGTGTTCGGAGCCGGCACGCTGGATCACAGGGTCGCGGATCACAGGGGCGGCGGCGGCGGCCAGGCCCTGGCCGCCCCGCAGCACCGCAGGCGCTAAACTGCGTCGCGGTCCCCCACATGCCAGCCCTCCCCAGCCCTCTCCGCTCCGCTTTGACCACTCCGTCCGCCCGCCGGACCGCCGCAGTCGTGCCCGGATGTCAAGCTGGCGACGGGCCTGGGGCGGGGCAAGCCCAGCCGGCGCGCCCGCCGCTCCAGCTGCCCCTCTCGTGTGCCGTAGCCTGGCACCCCGCCCGCAGCCGCTTGGCAGTCCCCCCCCCCCGCAACGCGGCTCCCACCTTTCCGGGCAAAGAAGCAGTAGCCCGGCTGCACCTCCCACGAGACCCGCTTGCCCTTGACCACGTGCGACTTCCACTGCGCGCGTTCCGGCAGGCAGGACAGCACAACAGTACGGCAGTACGGCTGGCCATGTGCTGTCAGTCCGGAAAACCGCCCGTGCGGTCGAGACAGACTGGCATGGTGGGGGCCCAAGAGACACTATATGGCTTCGTGGGCCGCCCGGCAGGCCCGCCGCAGTCTGGCGCATTCAGCCGCACGCGGGGCGCAAGTCCTTCGCAGTCCTTCGCTCTTGAGCCTTTGCACGGTGCATGCTCTGCCCCCTCCGTCCTGGCGGTACACCGCCGCCACCACCAGCAGGCACTCCCGTGCCGTACGCCTTCCGTCCATGGCGCCCCCCCCCGCAGGCTAGGACGTGAACTGTTACCCGTGACCTGGACCCTTGACCCGCGACCTGTGAGCCGCATCCCGCAACCTGCGCCCTGTGGCGCCCACCTGGACCTCGGGGCAGGGCAGCAGGTAGAGCCGGGAGCCGGGCAGCCGCTGCCCCAGCTTCAGCTCGCCCGCGCCTAGCTTGAACTTGCGCTCCAGCGACACATCCTGCGCAGGCCCGCCAACGCGTGAGGGCGCCCGCGAGGCAGCAGACAGCAGGGAGCAGGGTCGGCCGGCGGGCAGGAGCTGGACGCCGGCGCAACACGCACAGAAAAACTCAGGCCAGCGCGCGCCTTGAGGCCTACTACGCCCAGCAGCGCCCGCAGCCGGTAGCTTGTGGGTGTCGCTCCGTGGGCGCATGTATGGGGAGGGTGGACAGCTTGAAGGGGAGAACAGGGGGACGGGCTAAGGGAAAGGCTGGAGCGTCCGCAAGAGCGAGGCTCGCAACAGTCGCATGACTTACCCACCCTGACCCATTACGGTGTAGGGGCAGGGCACAAAGAGGGAGCCTGCCTCTACGGTCATGCACACCCGGAGGCGCTTCCGACGTTCCCAGTATGGCGGGCGGGTGGGTGCAAGAGAAGACAAGCGATTGAGACAACGCACGCCCCGCCACCCCACTGCAGAGCGCCTCGGAGGCTTCCCCTTCCCCTCCCCTCGGCAGCAGCTCGCATGACCTGTACCCTATAGGAGGGTGATGCGCGCACTTTGCGAGAACGCACCAGCTTACCCTCGACTCTATCTCATGCCCACCGCGCACCTGGCTCTTGACGTCGTACGTGGCGGACCAGCCCCGGCCGTCCAGCTCCACGCCGTACCGGTCCCCCGGGCTGGCGTGCTTCAGCTTGAGCTGCGAGGTGTGTGGAGCGAGCCGGTTTTGTTGGGGGGAGGGCAAGCCGGAGCCCCATGTGAGGGAGGTGTATGTGTGGTCGATCGCCGCAGCGACGGAGTTTCAGGAATGTGGAGCTCATGTACGGGACATCGGGCGCGGGGGCAGGGGCGGCGGGGGGGTGCAGGTAAGCGCTAAGGGGAGCATGCAACGGAGCGCACGGGGTGAGAGGGCAGGCAAGAGGGCGGGGGTGTTATGGGACGGAGCGACGACGGCCCGGGAAGACCGTGAAGCGCAGGCTGGTGCAATTTGGCCGCACCACCTGCAGGACTGCCGACACTCAGGAGGGGACGAGGACCCGTGTGTGGAGCGCTGAGCCCATGCTAAGCCATGGTCTCTGGCCCCCGGCTTGCTGGCTGGCTCACGTTGAGGCAGTCCGCCAGCTTGAGCTTGGCCGAGGACTTGAACGCCCCTTTGGGCGCCTCATACTCGGAGGCGAGGGTCTTGAGCTGCACCATGGCCCTGGTCCGGGCTGGTTCCTGCGAGAAGTCCTTGCCCTCACTCTTTACTTCGGACAGCGGCCTCGACCCCGTGAGGGGCCCCGCCCGTCGTCGTCCGTCGCTGGCAGTACCCGCCGTAGTAGGGTTGATGCGGGGGCTTGCGTCCGCTGCGGCTGCGCTGGCGTGGTTCCTTGCACGGCTTCGCTATGATGGCTACAGCCTGGGCAGCGTTGTTGGGTTGGGGCTCTTGGATTACTGCTGCGGTAAGCGTTACGACCCGTGGGTCGCTGCTGCCATCTCGCGTGTCGGCTGGCCGGTACCCAGCGCTGCGACCCCGGTGCCAGCGCAATGCCAAACGCGCGGAAGGTGCGCCCCTGCACGCCTGTTCCTGCCATGGGACTGACCTCCAGCGTGTGCCTGAATGCTGCCGGCGGGGCTAACGGAGGGCTTCTTAGGGGCCGGGCAGGAATGTAGCTGCAGTGACCGCCGGGAGCAATGAACAGGTTACACACGTCAGAAGGTCCGGTTGAAGCGCAGGGGCAAGCGCCTTTCACAACTTGGTGTGAACGACCGCCCACATGCACCGTGCCAAACAAAACGTCCCCGCCCTGCATTCGCCCGGGAACGGTTGGCAGTACACCCTGCGCCGTCGACCAAGGCGATTGCAGCAACAACACTCAAAACCGCCCCAGCAGGGGCTGCGCCCAGCCCATGAACAGGGGCATGCAGCACATGGAGAGCCAAACGACGGCCCCAGCACCCTCAACCCAAGCACCGCAGCAACCCAGATGCTCCAACAAAGACCAAATATATCTTCGGCAATCGTGATCACCCGCGCGCGACTCTTCTCCCCGATTCTTCGGCACAGCGCAAAGGCGTCCTGGAACTGCCACGGTGCTGCTTGAAAGTGCAGGTGCTCGCAGTTCAAGCCATTCCTCACACTAACCCCGCTTAAGGTCTTCGTTCCAACCCACCCGCCGTTGGTGCAAACCAACTCGTCCTCCCGCCCCGACACACGGTGGCGCAGTCCAAGAGTCCCGTGCTCCCCGCCCCGCCCCGGGCCGGAGCCAAGTCCTAGCCAAGCAGTTTAGCACCCTTGCCGCGAGATGAAGCGCCGGACCGTTCCGGCGCCATCCCGAATATACCCCGGAAGGGGCCCGCGCCAATGCTGTGAAACGCAATTGGCACGTCCGAGTGGTCCAGGTACGCAGCGGACCCCAATGGGGACGGTCCGCTGCACCCGACACGCCCGCCGTTCAGCCTCCGCCGGCAGCCTCCAGGCGGGCGGGCGGCGGCCCACACCTGCGGGCTGCTCTACACGTCGAGCGAGAGGCCGGCAATGACGCCAGTGGGCGCCAGGGGGGCCTTGGCGGTCACCTTGCCCTCCAGGGTCAGCTTGGGCTTCAGGCTGTATGGGGGGGGGGCGGGGTGGTGGTGGTGGTGGTTCCTCAGTCCGTGGGCAATGCTCTCTCGCGCTCTGCTCACGCCCCCGCCCCCTTTCGACTCGTCCTCGCCTCGCCCCTGCCCCCATTCCCATGCCCCACTCCCCGCCCGCCTGCTCACCCCGCCACCTTGCCCGGCTTGACCTCCGCCACCACCTTGAGGTCGCGGCCCTTGAGGCCCACAGTGCTCTTCAGGTGGACCTGGGCGGACGCGGACCAGGGGGGGGGGAGGGGGCGTTGGAGGCGCCTCGGCGGTCAGGAGCGGGGCCTGAAGCGGGACCCTACGACAGCAGATGACAGAAACCCTTCCCGCAAGGCTTCCAACGAGGGCCGCTCTTCCTCTGGGTTATCAGTACTTACCAAGAGGATGCACGAACCCGGCTGACAGGAAGCGTTCACGCGCAATCGCGCATCCACTCACCAGTCACTATACCCGACCTGCGCCCCGCTGTCCGCCCCCAACAAGCCGTCCTCTCCTTCCCCACCTTCCGCCAGCACGTCCGTCCCCCATACGGCTGTGCACATCGCCCCCTCATGCCACCCTCCTCCTCCTCCCCTCCCACCCCACCTTCTTGCTGGGCTCCAGCTCGTGGATGATGCTGGGCCCGGCCGCCTGGCTGTACTTGAGCGACAGCGACTTGGCCCACGAGGCGCCCACCTTGGTGGTCAGCTGGGCGACGCCGGCCTTGGGGCCCTGGGGGGACGACAACGTAGGGACACTTGGACCGACCGATAGAGCGGCGCAAGGTTCGCCCAAGTGCTACATGACCTTCCGGAAACTCCCTTGCATCCTCGTGCTTCTCATGCTCCATGCAGCAGAGCCCCCAAATCGCCTGTTACCCACGCCCCTCCACACATGCTCTCCTACAGAGCAATCCTCCCCGCACCAACCCCCTTGCGACCAGCTTCCGGCCAACTGTTACACGCATGCGCCACATGTACCCTCCCCCCGTGCTGACCCCTTCTCCCCCACCCCCACCATCACCACACCACACCTTCCCCCTCACAGCACACCACGCCAATGCCCCTCACCGCCTTGCTGTCAGCCTCCAGCTTGAGCTTGTGCTTCCCGCCGTCCAGCTCCAGGGTCTGCTCCAGCTTGGCTGCCGCGGGTGGGGGTGGGTTGGAAGGCATTGGGAGGGGAGTGGGCGAACGAGCGACGCACCCAGTACAGGTTGGACAGGGATGCACGGGAGCCGGGGCCGCGGGGAAGAGTGCCCGGGCGCGTGTGGGATCCGGCAGCGCGGCAGGCGGCCGCGATGCGAACCAAACCTACACGGGGGACTCGCGCTCTGCGCCCCCGCACTTTACTAATAGTGCCGAGCTCGTGCGGCAACTCACCCTTGCGGGCCTGGAAGCAGTAGCTGGGCTCGACCTCCCACGCGAACTTCTTGCCCTTGACCACGTGCGACTTCCACTGCGCACTCCAAACGGGCGGACAGAGGCACAGATGATAAAGCAGCCATAGCCACGCGACGGATTCATGCGTGGCGACGAGAGCGGCACGCACGCCTGGGTGCATGCAATTCGTCAGGTAGGCATGCCGGGGGGGGGGGGCACCGTCGGACCGAGGCCGTGAGCGAGGCCCGCAGCAACGATCGGCTTCGCCAGCTGTCGTCAGCTCACAAGTTGGGATCTCAACATGCAGCCCCCCGGCCGACGGTGCGGCAACCAGGCAGAGATTGGGGTTCGGGAGGCAAGCGTAGGCTATGAGTAGGGCCTTGCCCAGTGCGTAGGCTGAGGTGGGTTATGGCAAGTGGGACCCGGGTCTCACGCCATGCACGTGCCAACCTGCCTTCTGTCAGTGAATTAAAACAAGAGCAACCCCAGTGGCCCCTGCACTCTGGCGCCCACAGTCTGCATGGGTGATCGGCACTCTATGACGGCGCACTATTTACGACAAGCCACCCAAAATCCTCCTGAATTGAAACCGACCCAGAATAAGTGTGTCCATGGCCACTGGAGATGATCAGCAAAAATGGGTGCCTGCCTTGACGACAGCCGGTACTCACCTGGACCTCAGGGCTGGGCACCAGGTGCAGCTTGGAGGCAGGCACCTTCTGCTTGATCTTCAGCTCGCCCGCATCAAACTTGAACTTGCCGGTGAGCTCGACGTCCTGCAGGCCTGAGGGTTCAGTGCCTCCAACATCGGCTGAGAAGGGGTCCACCCTCCTACCTTGCTCTTGACGTCGTAGGTTGCCGACCAACGCTTGCCATCGAGCTCCAGCCCGAACTTGTCGCCGGGGTTCGTGTGCTTCAGTTTCAGCTGCGTGGGTGCACCATCGCGGCCGCCCAAAACAGCGGGTCAATCCGGTGTGAATCCTGATCTAGGCAGCGTCTGAGGCACCTACGTTCAGCCCATCCGCGACCTTGAATTTGGCGGACGACTTCAGCGACTTCTTGGTCGCGTCATACTCGGTGGCGATGTTCTTAAGCTCGGCCATTCTGCAATGTATAAATGTATGAACGGGACCGCGAGCAAGGGGCAATGCGCTGTGCTCAGGCGGGCCGCACTATGCCTTTTGCCGGAACCGTTATGTCGTAGATGGGCCGAGTTCACAGACATGCTATGCCCTAGCTACCAGCACTCACGTTCATGCAGACTGTAAGCATTGCTGATATACCAAGCAAAGAAAGAAAGGCAAACAAACAAACCGCACGGCTACACATGGCACAACAAGCCTAATCACTGTATGCAACAACCGCAAGGGCTCATTTTACGAAATACGATATCTTCAACATCGTCTCAGCTTGGACACAAAACTTGCCCGCAAACTTGCCCGTTTCACAGATATTACATCATACAAAGCATTTCTGGAACTGTGGTGTCAGGGTGGCGAGCGAGCAGTTGAGCACCGCCCTTCACGCGGGTTGTCCATCTTCGAGGCTCGTACATCGAATTCAGCACAGCGCTTGTCCATTCTTGAGCTCTGGGCTCGAGGCTGGCGCCAAGCAGGCTCCTCTCCGCGGGTCGCTGACAGGGACGCTGGGTTTCAGTCAAGGCAAGCGCGTCACAGCTGCATTCCTTTGACCGCGGCGACGCGTGGGAGGAAATCTCGGCGCGCCGGCGGGAAGGTCAGCCGGAGCCGGAAGGCTTAACGGCACATTGGCATGGGCGGAGGAGGCTCGCCTGCCGGCGCGGCGAAGTCCAACGGCAACGGCCTAGCGACCGTAGAGGTCCAGGAGGCCGGGGACGTCAATGGGGAGGCGCGCGCCCTTCGGCGGAGCCTGGAGGACAGCGAGCGGCAGCGGCAGCGCGCCATAAACGAGCAGGCCAGCGTCCACCAGGCCAGGGTGGCCTGCGCCGCTGATAGGGTGAGCCGTGAGCCGTAACGCGCGCACGGCCGCTGGCATCCCCACCGCATGGACCTCCTAAGGCTAGGGACGTGCCGTGTGAGAGGGCGGGCGTGCGGCCAGGGCTTTGTCATGGGCACTGTCCTCCCCCACCCCGGCACAAGGCCCGCGGCTCGGCTGCGACGCGACGGGATGCAACGCGTCGCGCTGGGGGCTCCCGGTTGTACCGCCTCTGGCCGTTGGTACAGTCAATCCTTCCTTTGGCGGAAGGGGTCTCAGTGGGCGTCACAGGCTCACAGCATCCTGCACACTGGGCCCGGGGGCGGCGCCGGCACCGAGCCGTGGTGCGGACCCCCCCCCCCAACGCCGCGTGGGGTTCCAGCGGGCGTAGGCCCGCGCCCGAGGAGCTGAGCTGCTCACGAGCACGCCACGGCAGCCGTGAAGCGTTGTCGGGAGTTGCGAGCAGCTGCGGGGGAGCTGCGGTGGCCATGTCAGGAGGGTCGCCCGCTCGCCCGCCGGGCCACCCAACGGGAAGCCGGCCTGGGCTGGGGCCCGCTTGGACAGACCCTGACCACGATCACCACCCCCCATCGTCGTCCCGCTTCACGGTTCCTTCCGCCGCTGCATCGACTGCCTTTGGTGCCCCCCTCCCCGCCCGGCAGGACGTGCTCGCGACCGCCCTCAAAGCAGACATCCGGAGCGTCAAGGTGCGGCGGGGCGGATGGGGCGGGAGGGGGCGGAGAGGGGCGGCGGCGGCGCCTGCCGGCAGAGGGCGGCGCCGAGCGGTTGGCGCAGCAGCGGCTCTAGCCCGGGGATGGGCCGGAGCCCCCCCCGTGATACGGCAGCTCCACCTCTCCCCAGCCCCAGCCCGTCAGAGGCCGCCGGCCGCAAACGGCCCCAACCTCCCGACGGGACAAACGCCACTGGCGTAGAGCTGTCATACCCTTGTCCTCCAACCCCCCCTCCCGACCAGCTTCCCTTCTTTAGTCCCCCCTCTACGGCAAGGACGGCTTGGCCGCCGCAAGTGGAGCTGGTCGCCAGCGCGTCCCCATTAAGTCATGTTATCTCATCCCCACATGGATGAGATAACACGTGTAGCCGAACCGCCCGCAGCATCCCCCTACGGCAACCGACCCCTCTGTTGGTCGGCTGGCCAACGGCCCCACCCCCACCCCCACATGGCGACGGCCGGGGCGGGCGTCCCGCCCGGGCGACTCATCACCCCCCGTCCGGTGTCCGAGTGACACCCCCCGCGTGTGTGTTAGGCTCCCAACCCCGTCCTTGTCGTTATCTCCTGCGCCTGCACCTGTGGACCCACCACCCCCCGCCCCTGGCCGGCACAGGTCCTGGGCGAGGGCGCGTTTGGCATCGTGGACCTGGTGCGAGTGAGCACGGCGGAGGGGCAGCTGCTGTGCGTGCGCAAGAAGCTGCTCAAGGTGTGGCAGGGGGGGTGCGCGCAGCAGAGGGGGAGTGGGGCACCAGAGGGGGGCTTGGCGCAGCAAAGGGGAATGGGGCAACAGAGGGGGGGCAGCAAAAGGTGAGTGGGGCGGCAGAGGGGAGCTGGGGCAGCAAAGGGGGAGTGGGGCCGCAGGGGGGGCAGCAAAGGGGGAGTGGTGCGGCAGAGGGGGGTTGGGGCGAGAAAAAAGGGGAGTGGGGCGGCGAGGGGGGGCCAGCAAAGGGGGAAGTGGGGCGGCGAGGAGGGGGGGTGGGGCGGCGGGAGGGGGCGGGGGCGGCGAGGAGGGCAGTGCGTGAACGAGTGACGGTTGGAGCATGGCACCGTAGCCGCGTCCTACAGGGCGGGCGAAAGGCGGCGGGGGGC
>LSYV01000054.1:0-10113 GCA_001584585.1 Gonium pectorale
TGCGAACCACAGAAANAAAAAACAGAAACCGCCGAGAAGGGACCGAGCCACCTCAAGTTCAACACCGGCTCGGAACCCAACGCACAAAGGGTGATGACACCCTGGCGAGAAAGCCTTGGGAATAGCCTGTCACTGCTGGCTCTGGGTTGTCTTGGGGTGCTTGCTGACGCGGAGCTTTTTTACGCAGTACGCAGCGTTGGCGGCTGCCAGCAGCAGGGGGCCCAAGGCGCCCCACAGGGCTTTGTAGGGTGCAGGGTGCTGCCTCTGCCGCTGTTGCCGCTGCTCCTGTCGCTGGTGACCCTCCGCTGGTGCTGTGGAGGCCACTGTTGCTGCTGCCGCTGCCGCCGCTGTGGTTGGTCCTGTGGCTGCCGCTGCTGCTCCTGTTGCGGTCGCTGGCACTGTTGCCGCAGATAGGGTCGTTGCTGCCGCAGCTGCTGACGCCTCTGCTGGTGGAACCAGCGTGTGCCCCGCTCGCCTTGGTGCTGGTACAGAGCCTCCTGAGCTGTCGTCCGCCTGGTCGCCATCTACTTTCCTCGATTTTTTTTTCGATGTGAACGGTTTTCGATGTGGTGCAGAAGGGCGACCCGAGAGGCGGTGACCCGTCCTGGCTATACAAAATCTGGCGTGGAAAGAGAGGCGTGAGCCGTTCAGCCGTGAACAGTTCATTTGCTGGGGTCGCTTTGGGTGTGGCCTTGTATTACTCGCTCGCGTTGACCACGGTCTCCGCCTTCCATCCCAGTCACATACCTACCATCCGTACACACTACCCTTCCAGCCTTAGTGCGTCGATGGTGCACAACCAGCTACCACATATCATGCGTATGCAACGTCGTCCCCTGCACGTGGGACACCGGCTCCCCACACACACACCTCATTAAACCACGGGCATGCCATCCCGACCCATTAACAACAACTTCCTCAGAGCGACAAACAACACAACTTCCCTGCATCTGTCTGCAAGGCCGCCACGCCCGAGTTATCACTGTACAGGCATGTATGAAGGCAGCGTACGGCAGGCTGACCTGTGCTTTGACCACATCTGTCCACGAGCTCCCGTGCTCCACAAGCATACCTCGAGCTCCTGCCTCCCGCATACGTCAAGATATTGATACGCCCGATCCCTACAAGACACGACGGATGAGCAGTACTTACTAGATCACAACCGTTCATTGCACGCCAACTGAACTGTACACATAAAAACGCAACGAACTGCCCGTTAAAGAAGTAACAGCATAGCATAAGTACGTGTCTGCCCCCTGTACCGCTCGAGGCGTGCGAAGGCAATTTCAGATGTTCAACAAGGCACGATGCAAGAATGCAACACAGGGTTGTCGCATCAGAGGCGATGGGGCCAACGACCGACCGCCAACACCCACTGAAGTCAGGTAGTCGGGTAAGCGTACTCAACCGCAGGTCAGGCCTGGACTCTCGGGCCGCGCACGCAATGCAGCGCTGGGTTGTGCATTGTCACCAGTGAGGCTTCAGTACCAGCCATGGCGCTGACTAGCCGGCAGCATGTTGGGCATTCGCGTCGTAATCACTGTTGACCTGTCACTACTGGAACGGCAATGCGGTACCCGGCACCTCCCTCATCACCACCAAATTCGAGTCAAGTAGAGTACGTGCCAACCCTTCAAGCCGCTCGTGCCCGCTTTGGGTGTGGACCGCGCTGCCCGCATCATCTGCGGGCAAAAGGCTGAGCCAGCTGGGCAACCCTCCAGACACACGTGATGCGTCCAACAACGCGTCTGACCCCCCCTAAACCGCCGCGCTCGCTCATACAGCAAGTCATCATGCCGTTACGCCTTTCGTCTAGGGGCAGCTACCGGCTCGACTGGCGCGAAATACTGCTTGGCGAGTGGTGAAACGACGTACCGGCGACGGGCGGCGAGCCGATGAGCGGCGGCAAGCGCCCGCCAAGGCCGCCCAGACCGGAGCCCGGCCGCGACAGCCTCCTTGGGACGCCGCCGCTGCTAGGCAGGTTGCCGGCGTTTGCCCCAAGATTCATGCTGCCCATGCGGCTTGGTGTGGCGTAGAAGGCGCCCCCGCCGTGGCGGGAGCCGCTGATGCCCCCGACGCCTCCCCCATCCGTGCCGTACAGGTTGCCGTTGCGGTATGAGAGGTCCATGTTTGAGAGCGCGCCGGTGCGGGAGGCGGTCAAAATCTCGTCATCCTCGTCCATCTCACCCTGTGAACGGGCGGCAACCAAACAAGCGCTCGCATTCCGTTTGATGAATGTCCGCTCTAGTTCCGATGCTAGCGCTTCTTTACAGCGATTGCAACAGGGGGGCCTAGGAACCTCCACAATATATCGCCGGAGCACTGTCGGCTCTTGGGTCGTCACTTCGCGCCTGGCTACCGATAAGGACCGCCGGCCATCAGAACCCGCGTGTCTGCCCTCACCTCGCTCTCTGCCTCGTGCAGGTCGGGCAGGGGCCCCAGGTTGGCGGCCAGCGCATTCACACCGTACTGCGATATAAAGTCTGGCTCCTCCACCTCCATCGGCTCCGGAGCGTCCTCCAAGTCCTGCAGGGAGCAGGTTTGGGCGCAGGTTTGAGCGCCGTAATGCCTTGAGCACTCGCCCACGGCCAGCGCACAACGCGCACAGTAGGCACGCGGCTCCGCACCCCATATGACAATGACTCCCTCGATGTATGCACAGACCGGGAACGGGAACAATGCGCGGTTTGGCTTGTCACGGCAGTCGCGGCAAGGCGGGCGCACCTCGGCCGACAAGATCCAGGGGTGGACGAGCATGTCGGCGACCTGCATCCGCTCCACGCGGTTCCGGGCAAGCGCCTTGTTGATGAAGTCTTTGGCGGGCTCGGACAGCAGCTTGGGTAGACGCAGCTCGCCTGCCGAGCGAGCGGGCGGGCAGGCGGGGGACGGCGGGCTCACAGGTAGGACGACGCTGGGCGGCGGACACAAGCCATCAACCCGATGCTACAAGGACAGGCTCGAATACTGGATGGCATTCCGGCCGCTGCAGAGGACATTGGTCAAAGCAGCTGCAGGGCACGTCAGGCAGAGTCCGTGAAGCTTGTGACAACGGTCCATGTACGCAAACGGGCAGACATTGGCGAAGGGATGAAGGCTCTCGATCCCTTCATCTGACGCCAAGGGGGGGCTGATGTCAGTGCGAGGCAGGCCCGCTGCCCTGCGGATGCCGAGTGTGGTTCCCGACCAAAATGGAAACCGCTGTACGTAAGCGCTGTAGCAGGCAGCACGCTGTCAGCGTACCCAGCGCGTACGGACCTGTCAGGATGAAGCTGGTTGTGTCCTCTTCCGTGAAGCCCTTGAAGGGCGGTTGCCCCACTAGCATCTCGTACGTCACCGCCCCCAGCGCCCATGCGTCCGCCTGCGATGAGACCGGCGGCAGGGTGTACCGGTAGGCCCCAGGCCGCTGACGAGCGCACCGGCAACGGGTGGGTGGGTGGTCGGGTGGCTGCACCGTTCGGGCAGTATGCGCGCCGCATTGTCCCTTGCGTTGAGCCCCACGGTCGCGCTCGGCCGCAGGGTCGTCGGCCGCAGGGTCGGCACCCGAATTGGTACTGACTCCGCGACATGCCACACAACGTGCTGCTACCCAACCCAGCAATCTGTGTGCGCGTGTTATTTTCCGTACGGCCCCCCCGAAGCGCGGGTCCTGCCCGATAGGGTACAGCAAGCACCACTGCAGTAAGGTAAAACGGGTTGGGCCGCGGGTGCTTCTCTCGGGCGAGGAGCACCAAGACCGTCGCATTAGACGACGGGCGGGCAGATCAGCAATGCAATGCACTGGCGCACTCGCGCTGCGACGCCCCCGCCCCCGTTGCACCCCTACCTCTGGGCCGTAGCCCGGCGCCGACGGGTTGTCCTTGTTTTCCTCCGGCGTCCTCTTGAGCGGGCATGACAGCACCTCGGGGGCCATGTAGTCCAGGGCTGGCGGCGCGGCAAGGACGGGAAGAGAGGGCGGCGGGGGCAGAGAGGTCACCAGGTGCGTGAGATGGTAGGGAGCGGGAGCGGAGGGGGCACAAACTGCGCATCAACTCCGTGCACGGGCGGGAAGGAGCGATTTGCACAATTGGCCAGGCCACGCTGAGAGACAGGCGCTTTCTGTCATCAGCCACAGCAGCTATATCTAGTGGCGCGACGGCATTCATTTTTTCGTACATGCATTTTACCGCATCCTAAGTGCCAGACGAGTGCAGGTACGGTGCGTGCCGAGCTTGGCCAGATTGTCTTGGAGCGGGATACGGCAACCAGGGCCCCCGCATTCCCCCCCGCATGCCCATGTTTCACTGATGCAGTAGCCGCACGCGTGAGCAGCAGTCCAGCTCCACTCACTTCCTGCGTTACTGTTTGGCCGCTCTTCCCGCATGTCAATCGCGAGGCCCAGATCCGCAAGCTTGGGAGTCCGGTCCGCCGTAAACAGCACGTTTTCCGGCTTGATGTCCCTGGCGAAGCAGATGGGCGAGCGCAAGAGGAGAATGGATGGGCTGGTGATACGCACGCCGGGCGGTAAGCGGAGAAGCAATGTGCATTAGGGGAGGGATTGTCCACAGTCCGACGGGCTATCTAACCGGGCAGCCATCGTTTCCGCTGCAGCTGGAAAGCACATGAGCAGCAATGTCATTCGGGGCATTGCCGGCGTTCGTTTCCGGCAGTGCCCTCCTACGTTTCGGCGCGCCACCCTACAGCTGGACCCACCTGTGCAGGATGCCTTTCGAATGCATGTGGTGCACGGCAGACAGGAGCGGTGCGGCCACCAGCTTGAGGAAGGCGGTCTGGCGGAAGGGAGGTTAAAACAAGGATGGGAGGTTCAATACGCCTGCTCATCTTGCCATCTATAACCATCGTGTTGGACCCATGTCTTCACTACGGCACTGGCGCACCCGTTCGATGTCCTGGCCCGCAGAATCCACGCTCAATCCGCGCATAGAGGTCCACTGGGCCCCAACTAGCCTCAATGCGCGAGGCGGTGGGACTCCGGAGCAGTACGGTACCTGCCCGCAGCTCAACTGGTCCCATGCATTCTCAGCGGGCCCCTGCGCACCTCGGGTATTTTACCGCCGTACTTGAAGAGCAAGCCCAGAAGGTCACCCCCGTCCGCAAACTCTTCAATAATGAACACGTTCTCCGCCTCCTGCGCGTGCCATGCGGGGGGCCACATGACCGGGGACCACGGGACCGGGACGCTGACTCACATTCGAGGGATGCCGACAAGTTGTGCAGGTTCATTCCGATTCCTGGCCCGCCACCGCCACCCAGACCGATCCCCTTGCTGTGATCCCGCCCGACCTGCTATCTCGTGCGCGCGCCTGAACCCCAGGCCCCCCCCAGGCCGCAGCAGGGCACCTTGAATGCTGCGTAAAAGCCAATGATGTTCGGGTGGTCCAGCATGGCGTGTAGCTTTATCTCGCGGAACAGGTGCAGCCGCTGCAGCTCCGGCAGCTGCCCCAGCTTGTACACCTTCACCGCCACCACCATTTCGCTCGCCTGGCACTGCGCCTGCGTCCCCGGGGCACACCAAGGGTTGGGTGCCACGGCATGCAGCTGGCACTGCGGGCGCCAGGTGGGTGGCGCCCAATGGCACGCAGGTAGCAGTGCCCCCGGACATCTGGCAGCGAGCGACCCCCCATGAACTGGCCCTGGCAGTGGGCGTGCACTACACTTGGGTAGACCGGCAACTTGGGGCTTTGCAAGCGCAAGGCGTCGGGTCTTCGGGTCAGCTTGGCCGGACAGCCACTGTCCCTGCTGTTGGCTTTAAGCGCACAAGCAAAGAGCAGCGCCAGGGCAACTCTGCTTGAGGGTCCCTGGTATGTGACCCTGTTGACGGCTGCACTGATACCCTTGGCCCCAAGGCCGGACGTGGGTCACGCACGGAACCCCTGACCATGCTTGTATGGCGTGCACATACCTTGAACACGGTCGACGAGTGCCCCTGGTGTATTTGCTCCAGCACAACATAGTCCTCTGAGGTCCACTTGGGCCGCCGCATGCCATCGGGCAGTGCAGGTGACACACACAGCAGCACGTCCCCGTTGTCCACCTCCGACACGCTGGCGTCAGGCTGCTGTTGCTGTTGCTGCAACTGCTGTTGCTGCTGCGCGAACGCTCCGCTGCGGGAGGTGCCCCGCAGTATGTGTGGGGGCAGGTACCCCGCTGCTGACGCCACGGATGCATGCGTGGGAGTGATGGCTTCATAGTAATTGTTCGTGCCCACGTCCCGGACGAACGAGTAGTGCTCTATCCCCAGGCATGCCTTAACCGAGGCTGTGCGGCGGGTGGGCACCAGGCCGGACGTGGCTGATGCAGTCGCGATGGCGGGCTCCACTGAGTTTCCACGTACATCTGCAGATTTGCTGTTGGCTCTAGAGTCGACTTGAACACCAAAACAGCACCCAAAGCACCCCATTTTCGTTGACGTCCCGCGACTACATAATTAAGGAGGTTCTTGAGCTGTTCTTCGTTTATCAGGTGTATTCGTTAAAGCAGGGAGGCCAACTATAACGCAGGAGGAGCGGGCAGGCCGTTTCGCGCGCCGCTCTCGAGTTTGCGTACAGCAGTAATTTTATTCCACACCTTTCTGTAGGCGCATTAGGAGGAGGGGGAGGGAGGAGGGATTGCCGTAGCCGTGCCCGCACCGCCTGCACTGCACCGATCAAACGTCGTGCATACACTGTTAGCGCATAGTCAGTGTTATGTTATGTTGAACTTAAAACTTGCAGCTGCTATATAGCGTCAGTCGAGAACCACTCCTCGCTTCTGCTGCGGAGCTGCAGCTTCGGCACTTTATATATTAGCCGTGCTCCCACTTAATGCGGCATGCTGAATCTGAAGGCGTAGACCTTCCTGAGGCGAGCGGCTGCAGCGGGTGAGGGTAAGCGAGTACATCCCTCGCTGCACTGCAGTATCAAAAGTGAGTTTTATGGGAAACAGCGAATTACACTGGCTCAGCCAGCGTGGCCCAAGTTGCCGTGGACCTTGCAGTCGCAGCCCTGGGCAATGTGCGCTTCACTATCGCATGTCACTATTGTTGAGTAAATTTCCCTTGTATGCCCGACCGGTCGCACCCGGACACAGACATGGGCCCATCCTCCCACACCACCACCATACTAGCCCGATCGCCCCTTGCTTTCACCTTGGTTGGACCCCTTGTCTGCTTGGGCAATAGCCTCAAGCCGGTTCGCCAGCAAGGCCGCGCCAGCTACACCCAATCCCTTCAGTTACCATACCCATATGCCTCACTCATCGTCTTACCCCATGCACCCTATCCCCTAATCTTCCCTTTGTCCTCACCTGGTAGTTTTCAGGCAACAGCAGATTCAACGGCGGCTGGCAACATGACCAGAGGGCAGCTGGGTTAACGCAGCCGCACGTTGTATGTCCCAACTTCAAGCTACGACACCGGGGCCTCCTGCCCAGACTCCGGGGAGCGCAGCCGGACTCAGCCGCATCCCCGCATTGAACTCCGCAGGGCGCAGCGCCGCCAGCAGCCGGCTGCCGTCGCCGCCGCTTTCCCCGGGCCTCAGCTCACCGTCGACGCCGCTAGGCAACAGCCATGGTGCCGCCGGCGGTGGCCACGGCCCCCATATCGGCTCCGCGGGCACCTGGACCGCGGGCATGCTGGCGAGGGCGCGGGAGCAGCTCGCGGCCGCTTCGGCCTCCACCGCCAACCCTGCTACGCCAAGTAGCGCCGGTGGCGGTGGGGCCGGTGGATATCGGACCTCGTTGCCGCGGCTGGAGCTCGGAGGTAGCCTCCGCTCCTCGCTGAACGGCCTTCCCCGGCCGCCCTTATCTGGTGGGATAGGCTCTGCGAGCCCGGGCGGCTTTGCGACGCCCGGCCCTGGGCCGGGCTCAACGGCACTGCGGGACTCAACAACGACGCTGTGGCAGACGCCTCCGCCACCTGCAGCGGGCTTGGTGACTGGGGGATCGGCGTCGCCGGCGTTGGGCAGGAGCACGGGCGGTGCGGCGCCGGGCCCGGAGGGGCAGGGAGGCCCCGCAGCGGGCGGTTTGAGTCGGAGCAGCATCCAGGTTGCTGTCCGCATCCGCCCCTTGTGGTGAGTGGACGGCGGCGACCTCCAGCTGCGTGTGGGGAGGGCGTCGTCGTCCTGGGCAGCCTGTCGCTACGGTGCATGCCCTGCCCCATGGTTTGACCTTACCCTGGCGTATCGTTCCTCAACCGAGTGTCCCGAATTTGCAAAGCCGATCTTTCCTCTGAACCGCTCTCGTTGACCTTGTCCGCAGCGACAAGGAGCGACAGCGTGGGGACCGCGTGGCCTGGGCCGCGGACGGCGACGGCAACGTGGGGACGGTGGACGCCTCGGGAGCCTTCACAGCGAAGCACAGGTGGGGTGCGCGGTGGGGCAACAAGCCGCAGCTGGCACGGGTCGGGAGAAGCGGGAGCGCGAGCGAACCGCCGTGCGAAGTTTGGCTGGCGAGGCAGTATCAGCAGGGCTCCACGTTCCGCCTGGCAGACGCATTCTTTGCGCTGCAGACCGGGGCGACGTTGGGTCACCCTACGAGTTACCGCGGGCGCCCCTAAGCACCCCGGGCCAGTGGGATGCCTCCTGCGGCTGCCTGCCCCTTTTGCATGGCGACCTCTGGATACCCCGCCCCCATCAAAGGCCGCAGCAGCCTCCTGGATGGGCAAACCTGCCACCGCGCACGGGGCCGCCCGGACTGCCCGTGCCGCTCGCATCACGTGGGGCACCGTTCGTCGTTGGGACCACATGTAATTTGCTACCGAATATTTGCTCCAAATATCAGCAAGCGGTGCCCCTCGTGCGCGCCGTATCGCATGCCCTCTTCCTTTCCTGCCCGCCCATCCGCCCCAGGTTTGACACGGTGTTTGGCCCCGACGCGGACAACCAGTCGGTGGCCTCTGCGCTGGCGCTGCCGCTGGTGGGGCCCGCACTGGAGGGAATCAATGGGACCATCTTCGCGTACGGCGTCACCAGTAGCGGCAAGACACACACCATGATGGGCACGGACGCGGTGAGCAGATCCTCTGCAGGCTTGCCTTCTGCTTGCGCAGGCCTTGAGCGCTTCCCTCTCATAAAGGGATGGGAATGGAAACAGAGGCGGGGAGTCTGGGAGGCCGGTCACTCTGAGGGCACGGTAAAGCATTGCCAAACAGCGTTGTGTTGCGAAATGGCTTTTGCCGGTTGCAATGTATGGGGTTGTATGGGTCGGGTTGCCGTCAACTGAACGTCTTCAACATGGACTCGCACGGCATGCCCGTCCGGTAACAGGATCCCGGCGTGGTCCCGCGCGTTGTGCGCGAGCTTTTTGCGCAAATCGCCGCATCCTCCGGGGGCGCAGCCCCTGCATCCTCGCCTCCCCGCACCTTCAACGTTCGGATGTCCATCATGGAGATCTACAACGAGGCAAGATTGCAATGGATTGCGGTCTGTACAAGCTGTTGCTTGTGAAGTGCACGGTTATTCTCCGTGAATCATATAGGAGTTCTCCGCACGGGCAGATAGCTGGTTGCTCCCTGAATGGATACTGTCATTTGCGTCCCACTGCCTGCAAGGCGTTCGATGCCTGCGCTGCGTGCACCTACCCTGGTCTCTTGGCACACCTCACTCCCGGAGTGCGCTGTCGCCACCCCCTGCCTCCTCGCAGGTGCTCAACGACCTACTGGATCCCGCCCGTGCCAACCTCAAGGTACGGGCAGCTGCACAGGCACAGGCATGCATTCAGGAGTTGTGCTCGCCATGTCCGCTCCATTGAAGGAGGGGCACACCACGTCCCGCCATTCAAGGAGGGGCACCCCACGTCCCCTCCATTCTAGGAGGGGCACACTAAGGAGGGGCACAGGGCACGCATGCAGCAGTGCAAGCTAGGGCATCCACGGGCATGCTGCCCCGGCTTCCAGACCGTTGGAAGCATGGGGTGCAGAGGACGGGGAAGCCGAGGGGGTGCAGAGGACGGGGAAGCCGAGGGGGTGCAGAGGACGGGGAAGCCGAGGGGGTGCAGAGGACGGGGAAGCCGAGGGGTGCAGAGGACGGGGAAGCCGAGGGGTGCAGAGGACGGGAAGCAGAGGGGTGCAGAGGACGGGAAGCGAGAGGGGTGCAGAGGACGGGAAGCCGCATCGGTATTGCGCGTGGAGGCACGAGAGGG
>LSYV01000054.1:21280-51974 GCA_001584585.1 Gonium pectorale
GAATAGTTACCTGACGATAAGTAGAGGGTCCGGCAAGCGGTCGACGAAGGGGCCAGTCCATCGGCGGCTAGCGGTTACCATTCGCGGGTCGCCCAGCCCGCATCCCCGAACCGCCGATCGGCATAATACAGACCTGGAATGGATGAGAGACAAATGCAGCGCGCGCCATTTCACGTGGGATAGTTATCCCGTCAAAGCTGTAATGTGCAAGTCTACACTTTTGTATTGATATTGTGTCCTCTCCCCTCGCAGCCAACCAAATACCCGTGACTGTGCGACAGAAGGTCAACCTGTTGTACTACCTGGTCAGCAAACAGGCCAATGCTCGACAGAATGGGGTCACACGCACAGGGCCGCCTTGCGCCCCGCGACGTGTCAACATGTGATGTATGTGCCTGACAAGCGGACGCAAAACGCTGCACGCGAGCAGCGCGCTGAAATCCCAGACCCCGATTTCGTGTAAGCCCCCTTTGCCGTCGCGCGATGCAGTCTTATTAAGCGGGTACCTACACACACCCGCAACTGCCCCCTTGACCGACACACCCAGGCCAAAGCGTCCACAGCGCACCTGTCGTGATTACAGCAAACAACAAAAGAATGTGCACACATGTATTTACGGATGCAGTGGATGACAGGGTTGCAGCGGTCCCCATCACCCGCAAGCAAATGACTATGGGCTCGCGCCGGTCGCAGCGTTACCGCCAGTGCCGGACTCCATGACTATCCTGATCCGCATGCCGTACTCCTGCGGGATATACACCTCGGGCTGCGCTCCGTTCGTGTCCGCACACACCTCGCCCCGCGTCCGGTGTTCTTCCAGATCCACATCTGCACGAGCCCCGTTCAACGGCCGCGGGGAGGTCGAGCCCTCTCCGGACCGCCTTGCTCCGTTAACAGCCGGCAGGAGGCCAGACGCGGCGGCCACTCCGCTGCGCCCCTCAGTCTCCCCAGCACGCATTCCGCCCCGGACGGCGGCGGCGCCCGCCGGCGGCCCCTCCCTCGCCGGCAGAGACGGTCCGGACGCCGCGCCCGGGCGGCCGCGCCTGCGCCGCTCCCTCTGCGGCGTCGCCTCCCTCCCCAACGCCGCCATTGAGGCTTCCGGCGGAGATGCTGGCGGTGCCAGCACGGACGGCGAGGATGACGGTGGCGGCGACGCTGCCAGCGCGGCCCGCGAAGTGCGCCGGTGCCTCCAGGTAGAGACCTTCCGCTGTATGCCCCGCGCCAGGGAGGCCCCGCGCGCGCTGACGGTGCCCCAGCTCTGCCGCAGCACCAGCAGCAGGAAGCCCGCCATGAGCGCGATGTTGAGGATCATAATGATCAGGCCCACAGTGTTCTGGACGACAGGCGGGAGGGCGAGAGGGCGGGCAGGCAGGCAGGCGGGAGGGCGGGAGGGCGGAAAAGTTGGCGCACTAGGGGGCGGGCGGGCGGGTGGGCGCGCGGTAACAGTCTGGGGAGACCGGATGCACCGACTCGAGCGAGGGGAAGGTGACTCCAGGAGAACCCCTGACGCCACTGAGGCGTTGCCTTGCGCGTTGCCTGCCATTCAATGACGCTGTCTGCCGCAACATAAGGGACTCCCTGGCACGGCAGGGGCGCTGTCCGGGGCGCCTCCGCTTCCCTCTCACCGCGGCCGCCGTTCCGATGCTCTCGCTGACGACGAAGTAGAGGCTGAGCGTGACGGTGAGGCTGAGCACGCCCATGGACAGGAACTCGAGCAGCACAATCACGCGGCTGCGGGCCGGCGCGCAGGCCATGTTGACAAGCGACAGGAGGATGAAGGCGGCCAGCATGAGCAGGATCTGGTGGCTGACCACCGGCAGCGCGCGGCCAAACACCTCCACCGCCACCAGCGCCAGCTCCTCCAGCATCAGCACGCTCTCCCACCAAAAGTACCGATCCCTGCGGGCAAAGGCGGCAGCCTTTAGGTCCAAAGGACGAGTGCTTTAGAAACGGGTGGAGTGGCTGCAAATGCCCGGGCCACACTCGTGAGTCCAGCCAACCCTGGGGGCACGGCTTGGGCGGTGAGGGGCTTTCCTGCAGCGACCAGGAGCGTGCAAGCTACATCGCCCCGCGTGTCAAGCGAAGCCGGCGCATACGCCCCCATTTCTGTCGCACGGCACCTGACTTATACGCATTGGCCAACCGGATCGTCCAGCATACAAGCTAGCATTCTCGGGGTTCCGCCATGCCAGTGCCGGTGAATGGCAAGCGCTGCCTATGCATAGGAGGCGAAGGGCACATCGGGACGTACTCACTTGTACCGCGAGTACAGGAAGCCGTACCGCTGCCGCACACCCGGTGCGTCCAGCTTCCTGCGGTTGCGCCACAGCAGCGCGAACGACACAAGGGGCGGCGCCAGGCAGAAGGTCGCCACGGCCGCGACTCCGATGGGGACGTACTGCGCCAGGTGCGTGCCGCTGTAGCAGCGCTGCGCCATGTCTCGGATCCAGTAGCCGTACTCCCAGGTCGCCTGGCGAGCGGGGCATCACGGGCGTAAGAGCATTCCCATTCTACGGAACAGAACAGGAAACAATGGCCCAAGCCCCGTCCCGATAGTTAAAGACGGGGCCTGGCCTGCGGGCTGGGTTCGGCTGGGTTCGCAGCCCGCACCGAATGAACACCACAACCCGCAACGCATGCAGGGGGCCAGGTCAGGGGCCCGGTCAGGGCGAGGTCCTCCGTTTGGCGCCGACACAGCGCTGCAAGCGGTGAGCTCAGCATCCCGGCCTCCCGCCGGTGTGGAGAATAGGGCGATTGCAGCGCACGACGGAACGAGCACTGCCGCCGTTGGCGCGAAACTACTACCGGTGGTAAACCGGGGCGCAACTATGTGTGCGATACATCCCAACCGTACCATATCGCATTCGTTTCCGCACCGGCGTCACGTGGGTTTCGGGGTTCCCGCCCAGCCCGTGCTCCTCACATCCTCATCACCTGGGCCGATATGCACGCCCCGAACCCGCCGCCCCACCTGCTGCCGCTCCGGGAAGGGTCCGCTGACACCGTCGTCGATGCGGTAGCACGCGAACACGGACAGCGCCGCCTGGGCCCAGCCGGGGTAGAGGATGAAGACGGCGATCATGAGCAGGATACCCAGCTGCTGCCACAGGCCCAGCGTCTCGTCCAGGCGCATCAGGATCCGCAGCAGGTTACTTTTCTGGAACGAACTGGACAGCGCCTGGGGCGAGGGACGGCGCGGCGAGAGACAGGGAGACACGTGGGTGGGCAGCGGTCGTACGGAAGTCCGGCGCCTGGAGAAGCCAAGCCCAACGGAAGGCCCGCAACGGACACTCGCGTGCATTCGGGCAGGGGGTACAACTGGCGGCATAGCGGGAACGCGCAGCTCGTTGCTGACAGTGCCAGGTCGTGTCAAATGTTGGTTGGTGCACCGGATGAGCAAAAGGTGCCACAGATGTGGTACGCTTCAACCTACTTTTCTTACACGCGCCATGGACACCTTGGAGCGGATCCCGCTGCCAGCCGACGGCGGCCCCGTAATGGGGGGCGCCACGACGGGGCCGACGGCGGGGCCAAACTCCACCGCCGCCGCCCGCTGGGCGCGCGGCGAGTCTATGCTCCTCCGCGTCGCGTCCTCGGCGCCAGACGCAGCCCGCGGTGGCAGCCCGCAGGCCTCACTTTCGACGCTGGTCCCAATAAATACTGAAGAGTGGCGGAGGGAGGTGACCGACGGCAACGACGACCAGTCATCTTCCCGGTAGGCCGCGGAATGGGACACGGCTGTGGCGACGGCCGCGGCCGCGGCGGCTTCGATGGACCGCGGGGTCTTGCGGGCGTTGCGGCTCCGGAGGTTGCCCGCGCGGCGCATACGGGCCCGGTTGAAGAACAGGTACCTGCGTCAGTGCGGTGATCGAGCCGGGACCGGTACCGGGCACCCCATGTCACGTCGAGAAAGCGAGGCGCGCTGAGGGCTGCGTTCGCAGCCCATCCATCACATGTGCTTACCGCCGACCGATGCCAAGTGGCCTCATCCGGAACGGCTGCATAGCCAATTGCTCGACCAGCATGGACGTACGGGTAGATTGCCGTATACTACATTGCCGTACGTGTCCTACGACGCGTGCACCTACCGTATCGTCCATATGGTCATGCTGACGGCGACCACCACCACCGGCACCAGCAGCGCGCCCAGCAGCTGCGCGCGCGCCTGGCCGGCGCTGGGCTGGCCGGGGAAGAAGCAGCTGTAGGAGAAGGCGACGGTGCTCTCGGCGCCCGTTACGGCGCTGATGGTGGCCTGCATCTTGGCGATGCTCTCCGGGTAGGCCACCGGCAGGCGCGTGATGATGATGTAGTACTGCGCGTGTACGATGGCCACCTGCACAAACACACACCACACACACATATTGTACGACGCGGTGCACGGCAGACGCGGGGTGCCGAGGCCTGACCATGTTCATGTTTATGGTTAGCGCCAGCTCTTCGAGGACAGATCATGGCTGTGTGCGAGATACGTGCATTGTGTCCATCGCCGTTCCCAGCATCGGCAGGCGCGCAAGTACGGTCCTTCAGTACGCGATTTCGCTAGGTCAGCTGGTGTTCCGATGACCGTGTTCCGGGCTGGCTGTCGGGCTGGCGAGTGCCGCGCAGCGCTACTGCCAGGGAGGGCCCATTGTGACCCCTCCCTCCCTGCGTCGACCACCGACGGAACACTGGGGAGCGACGGCAACGGCGTGGAGCAGCGTGCACCCGCGCGCCGCACGGGAGCCCATCTCGTGAGGCTTGGTCGCCCACGGAATGCGCCAACGGCCTGTGCCCGGTCTGACCATCATTGATGTACTATCATGGCTGCATCGAACGGCCAGCGGGACCATTACTCCTGAGCCAGGCTTCCTATCATCCAGCGTGCCTACCCATAATGCTGGCCAGCGTCACTGGCTGGTAGAACTATGATATCCCTTCAACCCTCGATGGCCTCGGGCCGCCCTCTGTCTGATGGCGAGAGCGGCAGCAGCGTGCCATCGGCCGCCTCGTGCAGGTTCGTGCCGCCCCTGGGCCTGCGCGCCAGGGCACCAAGCCGGACCCGGCCTCTTCTCCAGCACCTCCCTGCCCGCGCCTGACCCCGCCACCGCCTCACCTTGAGGAAGTCGGCTGGCGACGCCGCCTCGTCCACGATGCTCGTGCCGTCGTGCGTCACCGCATAGTTCTCTCGCAGGTTGGTGATGCTGCAGTCGGCACGAGACGCAAAAATGCACACGCAGGTGCCCAAGGGGAATACTTTTGAGCGGGCCGTTTGCTGACCCAACACAGGTACAGATAGGTCCAAACGGCGGGAGAAATGCTTGCGTTGGAGTTGTCGTACGCCTGTCACAAATGCCAGTTGACTCTTGTGACTCCATACATGTGCCACAGAACAGCGCCGCCTGCGGAGCAGGTAACCGAAATGTACGTGTGCCGCATCCCCTACCCCCCGCCCAGGACCCAGGGGTGTGTCGACTCGCCTGGTGTACAGGACCAGCGCCACACCGCCCAGGAAGGACAGCACAGCCAGGGAGAGGCTGGCCTGCAGCGTGTTGCACTGCCTGGGGCGGGGGCGGGTGAGGAGGGGAGGGGGCACGGGGTCACAAAGCGTTCTCATTAAATCACCTTGGAATGCATGCCTCTCTGCCTGGGGAGGGGGGGGAGGGAAAGGGGCGGCGCCCGAGCGCGACGCCCGAGCGCGCGCGCGCCCCGTCACTGTCCTCGCTCGTCCTCGCGTGGAGGATGGAAGACAGAGACGGAGGAGGATGCGGGAGCCGACCAAAGCAGCCATCGGACGCAGCCAAGAGCCCACCTGCACTCGAACTCCGCGTTGATGAAGTAGCCGGGCGTGCAGGTGGCGCACAGGTGGCTGGCGTAGCCGGTGGCGCACTGCAGCTGCAGGTAGGGGTTGGTCGCCAGGTCGCCCCTGTGCACGCCCTCGCCCAGCGCCGAGCACACCGATACCAGCTCCCGCACGCCGCTGATGCGGGTCATGTCCGTCCAACCCGCCCCGCCGTCGCCTCCGGTGCGGCTAACGTTGGCGGCCGGCGTGGATGGACCGGCGGCGGCGGAGGAGGTGGATGCGTCGGCGTTAAAGCCCAGGACGGTGGCCTGGTGGTACCAGAGGAGCTGACACAGGCCCAGCCAGCCCGAGCGCGGGTCAGGCGGGCTGACTGAGGAGGTGGCGGTGGAGGCGAGCGCGCTGCCGCCGCTGCTGCCGTAATCACCGTCCGTGGTGTCGTTGCCGCTGCCGCCGGCGGCCGCCGTCGCGTTCAGGTTGACCAGGACGCCGGCTGCGCTGATCATGATCTGGGCGGTGTGATGGTGGGTAGGGGGGACCTCGCAGTTTGGGGTCGGCCGACGAGGTTGCGGTACGGGCAGGGTGCATGACGGTGTGGGGGCACGTGTGGAGGCTCGCAGCTCTTATGCTGTGATGCCCTCCCCGTGATGTCCGTGTCATGAGGTAAAAACAGGTAAAACAAAACGGGATGCTCCAAAGCCCGCTCGCAACGAACCCAGCCGTGCTCCGCATCCATCCCTCCTGCCCACACTCCGCTGTCATGGACATGGTACGCCCCTTACAGCAAGGTTGCTCTTTGTACCCCAAAGCAGTTGGCCCCGGCACACAGGCCCGGGCTGCCAGTCACGCGCCTACACGTATATCGGTATTCGTCCATGCTACGCCCAACATGCCCGAGAGGGCCTCGCGCAGGGCCTCATCCTCCTGCCTTCCCCTCGCCTCCCCCTGCCTCACACCAGCAAGCAACGCATCCGACCAGGTACCCACCTGCAGCCTTGACGGTAGGACAGCCGGCATGGAGGACCAGCCGCCCGCGCCCCAGCTGGCGGACTTGCCGCAGGCATCTTCCTTGGGGCAGCGGTGGAACAGCGCCGAGTCGGGCGCCGAGTGCCAATAGCCTGGGGGCCGGGGGAGCCGGGGGAAAGCGCAGCAGCGTTTAATGTACCGTCGTCGTACCGCTCGTACCGCTCGTGACACCAGCACAACAACGTTTTGGAGGCGCACGCCATTCAGGGCCAGGGTCATCCGTTACGATGGCCCCGACGCCCTTTGCACGGTCTTGCAGGGGACGTGGAGGGTACGTGGAGGGGACGTGGAGGGGACGTGGAGGGGCACGCACTATGCCCCTATAGGTATACAACCAACGCAGGAAACAGCAGATACGATGTGGTCCACTCCGCTCCAAGGCGCGCGCTCTCACCCAGGCCCGGCGCCAGCAGCGCGCCGCCCAGGCAGATGGCCTGGTCGGGGCAGGGCATGCAGGCCGCCGCACCCTCCGCCGCCTCGCTGGCCCACTCCTGCGGAGCATCGCAAACGAGAGCGCCAGTACAAGAGCGGACGAATGGGCGGGTGGGCGGGAGCGGGTCAGGGACGATCACGTGTGGCCCGTGCGCGCACACCACATCCCGGCCATCCGACTCCTTCACCGGCATCGGCGCCGGTCCCCATCCATCGCCAGAGTAGACATCACAAGTCCAAGCGCGTACCTACGACAGAATGGTCCCTTCCGTACCTTCATGAACTGGCGGTAGTTTGTCGCGTTAACGTCCCACAGGTCCGGCCGCTCGTCGCGCCACAGGCTGAAGCGCCCGCGGCCGCACCGCTCGCACGCCAGCCAGGACGGCTGCGCGCCCAGCTGCTGGCTCCAGCTCAGGTCCAGCGCCTCGCCGGGCTGGCAGCGCAGGAGCTCCAACGACACTCGCAGCGGCGGAATCTGCAAGCCGGCCAGCAAGCCAGCCGTGGGAAAGAACATGGAAGGGCACGGGTGAGTGAAGGGGGCCCGGCACAGACGCAACGGCGCGGAAGCCTGGTGCCCTTCCACGCACCGGCAATGGTAGGCTGCACCTAAAAAAAGCCCGAAGAAACCTGCACAGACAGAGGGAGCCCACCTCTACGACCATACACAACCGAAGGCGCGACGTTTTCTGTAGGGTAGAACCACCTGACTCCCGCGTAGGCACGTAGGCACCTGCCGGCTACAACACACCACACGCACGCCCCTTCGCCGCTCAAGCCACTTGCCGCGCCGTGCCCTGAACCGATCCTCTTCAATTACCCCAAACCCTTTACAAGCACATAGGGCACTCCCTCACCGTGAACAGCCCCCGGTCCTCCAGCTCCGTGGCCGTGAACACGAGCACGTAGCGCCCCGGCCAGCCGCGCGCCGTCAGGTACGGCCACGTGGCGCGGCCGCGGGCCACCGGCACGGCCAGCGAGCCGCCGGTGGCCGTCCCCGGGTCCAGGTACGCGATGGCCGCGTCCTGCCAGGGCGCCTGCGGGCTGGGGAGCAGCTGGCTGCCGTCGCCGGGCGCGGCTGCGGCAGTTGGCGGGGGCTCGGCGCCCGGGAGGGGCTTGGCCGCGGGCTCGATGGCGACGCTGATGCGCACCGACAGCGTGTCTTGGCGACCAAACGTTCATTGAGGTGTGGCGTGGCGTGGGCGGCATGGGCAGGGGAAGCGCGGTAAATACGGCAGTTAGAAAGAGGCTCGTTTGCCGTTTCAGAAGCGGCATAGGCTGCACTCCAGGGGTCCACGAAGGTACTGTGTCAGAGGAATACATGCTAGACAGGTCGGCGCTGCGGCCAACCACACCGCGACGTGACGCCACACTCAAATGCCAATTTAGGTTGTCAGCCCCGCAGTGCCGCTCTATGCGGTCGGCGGTACAGCCGTACCTCGCTGTACGGGCTGCATGAGTCCGTTGTACAGCCGTACGGAGATGCTGATGGGCGTCCCGGGGCGGAGCTGCCCCTGGAAGGACTCTAGCACCATGTGGGTGGGGACCACGTCCAGCAGCGAGCCCGCCAGCCGCCCCGCCGCCGGTGGAGCCGACGCAGAGGAGGAAGCAGCCGAGGAGGAGGAGGAGGCGGAGGAGGCTGGGGACGCATACTCAAGCAGGCGCGTCTCTGTCGCGTCGTCGGCCTCCGTGCAGGGGGCCAGCATGCTGTACAGCGCGCACGTGGGGGCCAGCGCTGGGTCCGACGAGCCGCAGTCTGGCGCCGGCGCGGGCGGGAGGGGGGTGGCTACGCTGGTGGCGGAGGAGGGGCCGTGGTCGTCGCGGTGGCCGCAGCGGGCTTGCAGCGACCGCGCCAGGGGGTCAGCCATCCAGACGGGGAAGGTCTGAGGGAGGAGATTCACACGGGGATATGCGCAAGGGGCAGGTAAGACCTGCATGGCGCTGTGCCGCATATTCCAAGACTGAGTTGTCGGTTACGGAATTGCGCCGGGACCTAGAGCGGACTAAACAATACCCCAAAGCAAGATGACCGTACTAAGCAGCGGAGCTTCCGTAAGCGGTACAGCGCATGGCCGTACCTCTTTGGGCGGGAGTCTGACCTCGCTCAGTAAGAGGGCCCAGCAGCCCCCAGCATCGCCGGCCGAGCTCAGCGCCTCCCACTGAGACAGGCAGATGGGCAAGGCGTTCAAAGAACCTTGGAAACAAATCTCCCGCAGCAAGACATGAACTAGCGCAAGCCGGATGCGTTAAGGCGGCGTGTAAGAGCACCGGCCTGCGTCCCTTAACAGGCTGCCGTGCCTATTAGCAGCAGAACGGCCCAACTGGTTCGCGGTGGCAACGTCATTCGAGTGTTCTTTGCGCTGCGAACCCCCCTTAAAGTCGGGCTTTAACCTGCCCCTGCGTAACCCATGACAAGCACACGTCGGTGGCCCGCACCCTGATCGCACCTCAGCTTCGCTAGGCGGCTGGGAGAGGCTGGCGGCGGACCCCCCCGCACTTGCATTGGCGATGCCTCCGCCGGCCCGGACCCACGCTGACTGCACCAGCGCCGCCAGCGCCGCCTCCCCCGCCCGCGGCGCAGCGCACTGCTGCGAGGAGGCGAGCGCCGAGCCCGCCACCGCGCCGTTGCCGTCCCGCAGGTCGGTGCCGGCGACCAGCACCGAGACGTTGCCGTACGCAAAGACGCCACCGCCGTGGCCTGCGAAGCGACGGTAGCCCGAGTCACTCACATTGGCAAGATTGCGAGCCAGCATGGAGTCCAGAAGCATCACCACACGCGCCGCTGCCGAGGGCGGCGCCGCCGCAGCGACGGCCGCAACCGTGGTGTTGTCGTCCGAAAGGCCCGCAAAGAACGCCGCGCCGCCACTGGCGGCGCGGTTGTCGGTCACGTTCAGGTTTCGGAGGAGCACACGTTCGCACGAGTGGGTGAACACGCCGCCGCCATGCTGGGCTGCGGCGCTGCCACTGATGCTGACGTTGACCACGACCAGGCCGCTGCAGCCGGCGGCAGCGACGCCGCCGCCGGACCTTCCCGCTCGGTTGGAGGCCAGCACGCTGTCGTACAGCGCCGCCGACGCGCCGGCGGCGACGTAGACCGCGCCCCCGTCGGCCTTCGTCGCGGCGTTGTCATGCAGGCCGCAACGGCTGACCGTCAAGAGCGGCTCTGGTCCGCAGCTGGCCCCGGCGCTGACAGTGTCATCGTCCCCGCATTGTACAGCGAGCGCGCCGCCACTGTTGGACGCTATGTTGTCAAACGCATTGACGTCCCAGAGCTCTGCCGCAGATCCCGGCGCCGCCGCCACCGCCAGCGCGCCGCCCGCTGCGGCCGAGTTGCCGTGCAGTACGACACTGCCGTTGACTGTCAGGGAGTTGCCGGATCCGGACGCCAGGGTCGCGAAGACGCCGCCACCAAAGCGCGCGGCGGTGTTGTGGGACAGCAGAGTGCCGTTGGATACGACGGCCACGGCGCCGCTTCCGTGCGATAGAATGCAGACGCCGCCGCCGTGGTAGTCAGCGGCGGAGTTGTTTCGGAAGGCAGAGCCGCCGCCGACGTGGGCGCCGGCGCCCACCGCCACCTCGGCGTACAGCCCGCCACCGCAGCCCCAGCGGGCCACGTTGGACTCGAAGGCCGTGTTACTGACCTGCAGCCAGTACGGCAGCAGCTCTTCCCCTCCCGCCGTGGAGCCAGAAGCGACGGCGCCGTCGCCGATCCCGTCGACAGGCAGCTCCTGCTGCCGCCGCCGACCGGCGCCGACGGCGGCCTGGCCGGCGATGTCCCCAACGAGCACCGCCTCGACGATGGCGGCGAAGCCACCGCCTGCGATACCGGCGACGTTGTCTCGAAAGGAGCAGTTCGCGACGACGGTGGGGCACGACACTGCGGCCACAGCGCCGCCGCTCTGCTCGCAGGCGTTCCCCTCAAAGGTCGAGCGCTCCAGGCGCAGCGAGCACGCCGAGTCAAGGCTCACACTCACGCCCGCGCCTTCACTCGCGCCGCCGTCGCCGGTACCTCGCGCACCCTCTCCTTGCAGCAGCGCCGCCGCCGCCTCCAGCGCGCTGTCACCACCACCGGTCCGCTCACCGCCGGCCGCTGCCGACGCGTTTGTGACGGCGGCGGCCGCTGCGGCCGTTCGCTGCACAGCCGCCATTACGGCGTCCGCCCTGAACTTGGGAGTGGACGCGACCGCGATCGCCCCGCCGTAGCCGCTCGAGGTGCTGCTGCCCTGCAGGAAGCCGCCCGCGCCCGCCACGTTGCCGCCAAAGGTGCAGTCGGACACGAGCACGCGAGCCGAGAGCGCGCCGGCGGCGGGGCTGGACAGGCTCAGCACGCCGCCCGCGCCGCCGGCGTAGTTGGCGGAGAAGTGCGAGCCCGTGAGGAGGACCTGCAGGGTGGGCGGGGAGGGCGGGAGGGAGGGAGTGGGTGTGAAGGATCAGTCATTTCTAGGCGGGTGTCGAGGCGGCGATGTGACTTGAGGTGCGTCCGCGGTCGACGTGTTGGCCGGGCCGGGAGGAGGGGTTAGGTCACGCCGCGCCCCAGATGCAAGTCATTGAGTCGGTCCATGAGACCCTGCCCGTCGAATGCGCTTGCGAGTCGCAACACGCCATGCAGCTCCACCGCGACGCGCATCGACGGCCCGGCCCGGCCAGCCCCGGCCCCGCACCGTGAGCTCCACCGCGGGAGCGTTGCTGCCGGGCCCCGTGGGGTCGCTGGCCGCGTCGGCCGCCACGCACAGCGCGCCCCCGTCGAGGTACGCCCCATTGCCGGCCAGCACGCTGCCGCCCCGCACCACGTAGCGGGCCCGGCCCGCCACCTGGCTCAGCAGCGGGGAGCCCTGCGCGCGAGGGACACATTCGGGATTTCGGGTACCGCACAGTTCAGTACGGCAGAGGGTGGAGTACGGCATGTCCGCTGCGCACATGCGTGAATGCTAGGGAGTGCAGCGTGGCAGAGGAGCACCGTGAAGCCCTGCGCGATAAAGTGGGACGGCAGACATGTTTGCGCACGCAACTACAAAGAGGCAGCGCCCCGCCCTGGCCGCATGGGCCGCCGATGCCGAGACCCACCGACCACGCCCGACAGCACGCCACCCACCGGCTGCGGGACGGCGATGCTCAGCACGCCCCCTGCGCCCCGCTCCGCAACGTTGCCGCTCAGCTCGCACCCCTCCAGCAGCACGGCGTCGGGCGGCGCCTGCACCGCCACCACGCCGCCCGACCGGCCGGCCACGTTGGCGGCCGCGCGGCTGCCCAGTAGCGCCAGCGACGTGAGGCGCGAGGCGCGCAGCAGGCCGCCGTCGCCGCCGGCCGTGTTGCCGTCGGCGGCGGCGGCCCCGGACAGCACCAGGTTGCTGACGGCGTCGGCGAAGAGGGCCCCGCCTGCGAGGGGCGTGGGGCGGACAGGTTGCAGCGGCTCGTTGCGGGGGCTGGTTGCGGGCGAGAAAAAGAGACGCGGAAGGAGGATAGCAATGTGAGGAAGCAGGAAGGATCGCATTGGGACGCGGCCATCACAGTTGCAACCCGGCGTGGCGAGACGAGGACACGCGACGCGGGGAAGAGGGACGAGGGTTGGTGCAGCGAGGCCGGTTGGAGCGCATCTCTCTAAACCACGTTTGGCTCATGACGGCATGCGCAAGATCCGTAACCAGTCTCCCATAGGTCGCGCCGGTATCTTCGTGCATGGAAGGACGGACGCAAGCGCCGCCAACGCGACGCGCAGCCCAAGCTATCGCGCCCAAAGCTCGACGACGATTCTCGAAACGCGGGCACGCGCACGCACCGTCCGCTCCGGCGTGGTTGTCCGTCATGGACGAGCCGGCGGCGACGGTGACGTTGGTCACCTGCCGCCCGACGTACACCGCCCCGCCGTAGCCCGCCGCGCTGTTGCCCACCACGCTGCTGCCGCCCTGCACCTGCACCCGGTCCGTGCCGAACCCGATGTACGCCATACCGCCGTCCATGCCGTACGCCGCATTACGGCAGGCGGTCGAGTTTTCGCCAACGTACAGCTCGACGAACACGGTCTCCCTCACGAACAGCGCGCCGCCAGAGACGCCGGCGCTGCAGTCGCACAGGCGGCTGCCGTTGCGGAGCCAGAAGTAGCCCGTGAGGTAGCGGCCCAATGACACGAAGCCGCCGTTTCGAGTGACCGCACGGTTGCCCTCGACCACTGCTCCGTTGCGCAGTACGGCATTGCCCACGAGGTCTCGTCCCACGTGCACAGCACCGCCGTCCTGCGACGCAGCGTTGCCGACAACGGCGCCGCCGTCCACGTGGATCCACGCCATGTCGGTCTGCACGGCAACGGCGCCGCCGCTGCCGTACAGCGCGGTGTTGTTCGACAGCGCAGCGCCGCCGCTGATGTCCAGGCCGCCGGTCAACGCGTTGACCGACACGACGCCGCCGTTGCCGCTGGCCGAGTTGTTGGCGACGATGGCGCCGCCCCGCAGGGCGATGGACGTCAGGGTTCGGGTGTACAGGACGCCACCCTTGCCGGAGCGGAGGGTGTTGTTGCACACGCGCCCCCCAGACTCGACGTACAAGGAGCCTGTCGCCAGGTGTGCACGGGAGGGGAGGGGACGAGAGGGGACGTGAGGTGCAGGTACAGTGAGGAGGGAAGCCTGGTCGGGGGGCATCGAACAGGGCCTAGGGAAGGCGGGGTTAGGCACAGGCTGGGCCCTGGCCCAATGGTTCCCTTAATCGCCGCGCTCTTCAGCGGCGCCATTCAAGGAACATGTATCTGACAGTTGAGACGAGAGCCAGAGGATCGTGCCTGCACAGCGCCCTTGATTGCGACCGCCGATGGTTCCGTGCCGTGAAAGTGCGCACACGAGCCGTACTCACGTACGGAGTACCAGGCAAAGATGACGCCGCCGTCGCCCTCGCCGCCAGCGTCGTTGTACGACATCGAGCTGTTTCCTGACACGACAATGTCCAACATCGTGTCGCAGTACAGTACGGCAGGGGCCACGTCGGCCCCATTCGCGTCGACGCGGCTGTTGTTGTCCACGTGGAACAGCGCCAGCGTGCTGTAGTCCGGTAGCGACATGACGCCGTACTTGTACGCCACATTATACGACATGGACGAATTGCCCGTGATGAGCACGGCGCGCATGTGGCGGTCCTTGTAGTACTCCTCGGTGTCAAAGTAGAAGAGGGACACGACCTGCAGCACGCCCGCCTCCAGGCTGGCGGAGTTGCGGTCAACGCGGCTGCCGTCGCTGACCACAAACGACTCCAGCCAGTACGTCAGCAGCACGCCGCCCTGTCGGTTGACGGATAGGTCAGTTGACAGATATGTTGGTTGACGGTTGACCATTGGGCGGAGGCAAGTTTCAGCGCCGTCCCTCGCGAGCGCACCTCTCCACTCCTCGCACGGATGTACGACATGCAGTTACAGCAGCACGCATGCAACAGTCGGCTTGTTCGCGCGTGCCTGCTTGCATTACGACGTGTCAGCACACGGACGAGTGCACTCTGTGAGGGGCGCATGCAGGCAGCCCCCCTCTCACCTGCCGAGCGGAGTTGCCGCAGACGCTGCTTCCCCCGCTGACGACGAATGTCGTGCCCTTGTTGGACGAGACGGCGGTCCGCACGCTACGCCCGTCCGACGCCACGAAGCCCCCATAGCCACCGTCATTCAGACCCGCAGCAACGTCACCGCCGGCGTCGCCGGCGCCGTTGCCGGCGCCGCCGGCGCCACTCCCGTCGTCAGCGGAGCCCGCGGCCGTTACAAACCCGGGTGCACGGTTCCGGTCGGCGGAGCTGCCTCCTTGGACCGCCACGTAACGGACCTCCAGCTCGGCGAACAGGCCCCCTCCGCCGTCTCCGAAGGCCGCGTTGCTAGAGACGCTGCTGCGGCCGTCCACCACCAGCTCCCCCAGCGAGCCGGCCACGAAGAAGGCGCCCCCTGCGGGTCGTCGAGCATGAGGCGGGCGCGCGTGTGCACGTTGCGGATGTTGTGCTGTCCGTGTACGACGGGTACCTTACACAAGCTCAAGCTACCGTGGGGAGCGAGCACGAAACGGACAAACTGCCCGAAACTCTGATGCATGCCGTATGTTGTTGTGATACACGAGGTGCTGCCGAGGTAAGCCAGGGCCTCGGCTCACTTGACCCCACTTGGGAAGGCAATCGCACGGCCACTCGCGTCCCACCTCCATTGAAATCACCCACCCGCCCACCCACCTTCGCGCTGGGTAGCTGTGTTGTTGTCCACGGCGCTGCCCTCGTGGACCACCAGCCTCGACACGTTTGAGGCGAGGTACAGCGCCCCGCCGCACTCCGCCTTGTTGCTAGACAGAGAGCTGTTCCACACCAACACCGAGCCCTGCAGTCCAAAGGGCAGGGTTCGGCGCACTACAGCGAACTGGTGACACAGGACACTGGAAAAGGCGTCCTGTGTGGCGGTCCCCGCCGCCGCCGCTGCGCCGAGAAAACTGAGGGCGGGCTGAAGTGGCTATCGGGCGGCTCGTCTGTCGACAGGCACGCCAGCCGCACATCGTAACGTCACACAGTGCCAAGTCCATCGGCATTTCGTGCATTCATCCGCGCATGCCACACGCTGCCACTGAAACGCCCGTCGCACCGTCCAGGCACCGCTGTACAATGCCGCTCCCGAGCCGCCAGCGTTGCCGCTCAACACACTGTCAGTGATCCGCAAGCTCAGCGGGGCAGCGCTGCTTCCGCCTCCACCGCTGCCGCCGCTGCCGTCTTCGCCCCCTCCGCCATCGCCTCCACCACCAGCGCCGACGCGGTCGTCCTCAGCCACCACAGCGATCGCGCCCGCGCCGCCCAGGCCCGCCCGCAGCAGCAGGTCCCGCATGGGCCCGGCTGAGGCATCCGCCACGCCCCCGGCGGCCACGACCTGGTTGCGCTCCAGCGCGCAGTGCTCCACGGAAAGCTGAGGCGGAGGCCCGTCAGTGGCGGCCGAGGCCTGCTGGTGGTGGTGGTGGTGGTGGTTGTAGGGTGCGCGGGGGCGGACGGCAAGGTTGCAGGAGGATGGGGGCTGTGAGGTTGTAGAGGCGGAGCGGGCCACATGCCAGGGGCGCTAAGCCGTGGACTCCGGGGTCCCCACCAAGCAGCACGTGCAGGCTGCGGCCCTGCCGCAAGCGAACGCTGCCCTTGGCGTGGGCAGTATCATGTCACCGAGGTCAGAGCTGCTGGTCCTGGTGCGGCATGGCCAAGGTGCGTGGCATTTCCGGGAATGCCAATGCCCGCCGCTGCGCCGCTCCCATACGCCCGCGGCCGCTGACAGCATTGGTGCATCGGCACGACGCCCGGTAATGGACGGAAACCAGCAAACACGGCTCACCTTGAAACCGAGCAGCAGGCAGGCCCAGCCGTGCGCACCCCTGACGTCCGAGCAAGTCGTTTCCGCCACCCGTGCAGCCACCAGTCCGCCCGCAGCCAGCGCACCGTGCACATTGTACGTGGTGCCGTTGGTAGGGGAAGGGGGAGAGGAAGAAGCAGAGGGGGACTCCGCGCCGGCTGTGGCACTGGCGACTGGCGCGTCCGCACTGCCTCCCGTCAGTGCGAACTCGTGTGGCGCCAGGTCCCGGATCGTCACGTTTACGAGGACCAGCTCCTCACAGCCCCTGCGAGCGCGATGGCGGGCAGGAGGTGTTAATCGAGCCGGTAGGCGCATCCCCTGCTGGTCCGGGTGACGGCCTTCCTCCCAGCAAGAGGCTTCATGCGCAGGCACACTTATGTGAAGGGAATGTGTGGGGAAATGGCTGGACGGGTTGCGATATGGTGAACCAGTGCAGCTAGGCAAGCACGCGCACGCCCCTGAAAGCACAACGGTGGTCCGACGAGCGCAATGCTCGACCAGTCTACGGCCAGCTTGCGGTATGCGGATCGGGCCATCCACGATAGGCGCGCACGCGCACGTGTATCGGCAGCACGCCGTCTCGCCAAAGGACAACGGATGGCCCGTCCAACGCGACGCCCAAGTAGAGCTCAGTCAGGGAACCCCCTGTGCAGACGCTGAGCAAGGCACACCCTAAAAGGGGCGCCAAGCAACTCACCGGCACCACAGCAGCGGGCCGTGTGGGCTCAAGGGAACGCCCGCAATCACCGAGTCGATGAGCGTGAGACGCAAGCCGCCGGCGCCGGCGCCGTCCAGCGTTATGCCCCAACGCCCGCCACCAGAACCGGAACCCACGTCGCTGGGGCCGCCGGGCGCCGGCGGATCGCCGGCAACAGCGCGCACGCCGCTGGAGCTGAAGCCCGGCAGCAGCAGCGGCCCGACCATCGCTGGGACATCCACCTCCACCTCTGTTGCGCCGCCCCCGTCGGCACGGAACCCCCGACAGTGGAGACTAGCTGTCACGCCAGGGGACGGCACCGGCGGCGGCTCCGATGGCCCCGTTGCAGCATCGGGTGTCGTGGTCGCCTGCGCCCCGGCCACCATGGTCAGCTGGCACGTAGCGCGCAGCCCCGTGGCAGCCCGCCCAGGTGGAGAGGGGCTGCCCGGCCGCAGAGGGGCCGGCGAGCCGCCGGCGGGCGGCCGCTGCTCCGGCGGCGCGGGCTCGCCGTCGCCGGCCTCAGGGGGGCTCGCCTCGTCCGAAGCACCTTCCTGTGAATCATCGCCGAGTGGACAGCCTATCACGACGGGATGGGGAGACGGGGGGGAGGAGAGGTCGTGCGGGTGCTGTTGGCACATGGGATCCTCGAGGCGCTGAGGCCCGGCACGAGCGGGGGCACAGTGGGCCAGAGCCCACTCGCCACGCGCACGCACCGTGGTTGGCCCAGGGGGTTGACGCCCAAGGAGGCGAGCCCCCACTAGCCCGACACACCAAAAGAAATCCCGCGAGCTGGCTCCCGACCTAACCAACCGGCGGGGGTGGGGGGTGTGTGCAGGGATAGGGGAACGAATAACGGGGCCACAGTCCCCTCCACCCGCCAAAGTGCAGTGAGAGCAGCCGCAGCAGCTCCCTCATCAGTGTTCGCATTGCATTTGCTTCCCCGTCCCACAGCCCACGTCCTGCAAGTCCCTCCGGACCCCTCACAACGCCGTCCGCCCAGTCCCACCGTGCGTGTCCCTCGATGTGGCGTCCAGGAAGACCAGCCCGCGCTGCCCCGATACCACCACGGGCGAGCTGGCCCCCAGCCGGGCCACCGTCCACACCGCGCCGCCCTCTACCCGCTGCAGCAGCAGCGCCGCCAGGTCCGCGGGGTGCACCGTGGATGCCAACTGAACGTACAGCAGCAGCGGCGTGGTGGCGACGGGGTGTCGCACGGCGAAGCGCGTGGGGTGCGGGAAGGAGAAGCGGCCGCCCGCCAGCTCGTAGGTGAGCTGGTAGGTCGCGGATATGCCGCCGCTGCCGGTGGCCTCCTCTGCCCCGTCGGGGGACGTTGAGTTGGAGATGGAGGTGAAGGCAGGGTAGGATGCGGTGAGGGCGGGCAGCACGCTGGGCAGGTAGCCGTCCGTGAAGCCGAGCGAGCCGTACTTCCAACGCCAGCCCGCTACCGCGGGCCCCGGCGGGTTGAGGCTGCCCTCTGAGGCATTGTAGAACAGGTAGCTGCGGGCGGGCGGGCGTGTGTGGTGTGTGCTGGGAATTCAAACGGCGTGCCAAGGTTGAATGCGAACAAGCGAGCAGGCATGCGAGGTAGTCGTGGCCGGGCGGGTGGGTGTGGCGGTCGTGTGGCGTGGTACGATGTGGCGCTGTGCTGATAGAGCGAGAGCACGTTGGGGAAACGAGGATGGGGTGAGTAGGGCGCGCAAGAAAGCCAGGCTGGTACTCAGCAACATGCCAGCAGGAGCAAGGTGGCCTCACCCGTCAATACCGCGGACGTCGCCCGGGCTTGGGAGGACCGCGCTGAATACGTTGACCCAGGTGCTGACCAGCCAATCCGGGCCCAGGCCCAAGACCGTGCCCGACAGGCCCCGCCGCTGCAGCACCAGCCGAAGGCCCCTCGCCCCCTCGCCGCCACTGCCCGCGCCACCGCCGGCAGCTTTTACGGCTGCGGCGGCCTGTGCGGCAACCGATTGCACTGCAGCGTTGTCCAGCCGTACCAGCACCTCGGGGCCGCCACGCGTGATGTTGGCGGACACCTCGAGCGGCGACGGGCAGCTGTGGGCCCCGTCCGGGTACTCGTAGACCACCCTGTAGGTGGCGATAATGTTGACGCCCTTTTCAAAGTAGAACAGCGGCGGCACGCTGTCGGCGCCGCAGTCGCCGGTGCGGTTGGCTGGCAGCGCCAGGCACCGGACGGGCGGCGGCACCGTCAGGTTCCGGCCCAGGGCCGGGGTCGGCGCCGGGAGGACGCCTGTGCATGAGCGGGCAGGATAGGTTGATGGCAGCGGGGAAAGGGTGGATCTGCAGTCGAGTCCAGCGCTGTGCTCAAGACGGTCCAGTCAGTGCCGCACGCTTGCCTGGAGCTGTTGCGTCACAGACTACCACCTGCAGGTGAGTCCACTCCGTAGAGGAGGCCATGCTTCCTTCGGGAAGTGTCTCCGTCTCTTTCCTACGCTTTCAACCAGCCCCCGCGTGGCCTCTTCTTCGGCATGCTGCGGAGTGCGGACTAGGGCGCCTGGGCTACCACAACAATGACGCCCAAGCGACGGTAAGCTTGGTGCCGCGCCCAGAACCCACCTGGCGGCGGCACTGCGCCTCCAGGCGGCGGCGAACCCGGTTCACCCAGGCAGCGTACGCCCACCGCCTCTGCCTGCTCGCAGTCGTGCCTGCCCCAGCCGTTGTGAGGGCACTCCAGCAGCCGCGCCTCATCGCCGGTGCAGCCGAGCTCGTCCAGCAGCATGGGCCCTGAGGCGGGGCCGAAGGCGCCGCAGCACAGCGCCTGCCCGCCACCAAACCCCAGCTGACGGCACGCCACCGCCGCAGCTGTGTCCGTAAACCTGGGAGGGTGGTGAACAGGGTCAAGGCACAGGTCGCGATGCGGCCGCGGAATGTTCCGGACACAGTGCGCGGCGCTCACCGGTCATCGCACACGGACCCGAAGGCTCCCCGGAATGAGACCTGCGGGGGAGGATGGCGATGGCCGTTAAATGAAAGTGGTACCGTACAATATGTGACTGGCCTTTAGCGCAATCGGTGGGTGGACTGGGAGCAGCTCAAAGGAGGACACACGTAGCGCACTGGATTGCGCATGCATGCAGCGGGAGATTGGGACGCAGCTTCCGCGTATGTCTGCAGCGAAGAGCGGACAGCAGGAAACGAAACTCGCCTCGAGCCTCCCTTCGTGCGGTGTGCGGCCGCCAACCAGCCGAATGTCGCCATCGCGTGGCGGCGACGGCGGAGGCTGGGAGGCCGACAGTGCTGGCGACGGCGACAGTGGCGGCGACGTCAGCGGCGCTGGGGAGGGAAGTGCGCCTTGACGGGCACAGCGCACAGGTACATTGTAAGCACGGGCGACGGCAGCTGGGCCGAAAGGTCGTGTGGCAAAAAAGAGTGTATGGGGTGTTGCACACCGACCGTTCGGACCTGATGTCTTGATTACAACGTCAAGCAGCGAATTTTGCACACTGGCCAGCGGCCAGTTAGCCAGCACGCCAGCGGCTTCCCGCGGCGCAACCAGGGCCTACTGGGCGATGCCAGCCCACGTGCCCACATGGGCGTCGGGTCAACCGAAAAGAAGACAGCATCCCAGGCTCTCACCGCTATCGGCAGAAGCCCATTGCGTCGCCAACAGCACCCCCAGCGCCAGAAGCGCCGTCAGGGCGTGCAGCATGGTCAGCTCCGTGTACCCGCATGCTGTGAAACCTCAAGCATAAGGAAAACTGCTTAATTATTGTGTCGTTTATGCGTTAAGTATGCAGAACCAGTGACTGTCAGTGGAAGCTAGTTACAGGCGCCCATATACAGAGTGTCTGATGTTAGTACATGCATTCACATGAGAAAGGTACACTGCCGTTTGCTGCGTGTCGTGAACGCTTTCGGATCCGGAAACCGATCGTTTCTGGCGAGAGCACAGTGTGTGGTTCCAACGATTTATCATTCACTATCACTGTAGAACTGAGTAACGGTTGTCAGCATTTTGTACGACCAGTACGGGTCATGTCGGCCTAAAGTCGACCTGGGGGCCGGTCGACAAGTGCACCGAGTAGCGTCTGAGAGGATACGGCTAGATAGCAGACAGTTCCGTGCAGGGTCACGGCATTTGCTACGGCGTACTGCTCGATGTCAAATTGCAAAGCAGGCAATTGGGATCACGGTTGTACAACCGGCATTTGTGAGGCAGCATTGATGGCCACGGCCCCGCACGTTAGCAGCTTGGAACGGCAGAGCGCCCGCTTCGAGGCTTACGGTACCAGCCACGTCACGCTGTGTCACGCCTGCGCGTACAAGAGTCCCAGAAGAACTATGCGCTCTGATCGCCTCTCAATGTACATGCAGCGCAGCCATCCGACTCAGCCTGGCTTACAAGTGGGCAGTAGCTCAACCCAGGAGCTTTGGCCACTACGACTTCTAGGACCACGGCTGCATAAAATCGCAGAATCCCAGCTGCGCAGATCACGCCGCTGCCGGGCGTCCATGCCGCCACTGCCCAGTTACTCTTCACTCGCCGGGTTTCAGCGCCCTATACTTTTCCTCCTTTGCCCACGAATCCAATACATGCCTCCCAAGCAAGTCAGCGCCATTGAGCAAAAGGCCACCCGCTCCCTCACGCCGCCTTCCGCAGCCCCCACCACTGGTTTTGGCGACGATTTTAGCCCCCTGCCCCTAGGATGGTTGCCCCACATGACGAACTGCCACAGCAACCCTAGCGGCCTGAGCGCGGAGCACTCAAAATCACACCCATATACCCTCCCTGACACCCATCCAGGGCGGTAATTTGTTGGACGATGGGGCCAACGGGTGTGCGTAAGGGCATGCAGCGCAGCGCTGAGTAGCGAGGCTCCAGCGCAAGTTCAGCCTCCGCATCTTGCCCCCTCATGCTGCGTGCAGCTGGCGCGTCCAATCGTATGGATCCCACGCCGACTCGAACTCGCGGACCCACTGCTGCTGCGCGGCGGCGCTCTCGCTCTTCTGGCGCTGATGCGCCATCTCGGGCGGCAGGTCCAGCAGGCCGATCAAGACCTAGCGAGCGAGATGATGTGTTTGGAATATACATCAGTAAAGAATCTCGTGGAGGGGCGGGCACTGGAGGAGGAAAGCCCAAGGTCAGTTCATGCGCCTGAGCGCAATTATGGCTGTCGTGCGCGCCAAAGACTGGACTGAGGACCTTGTCGCACCTGTCGTCCGAAGTTGGGGTCGAACTTTGACTCGTCGTCGATGACGTGCACGTAGCCAGAGCCGTACCCGAACTGCACGTAGAAGTACGGAAAGTTCGGCGGGATGGACTCCCGCAGGCCCTGCAACGAGCGGGGCGTTGGGGCGGTATAGGGAGGGCTGGAACGGGAAGGCGGGCGTTGGGGCGAAAGGCTGCCAGCCGCACGATGCCAAAGCATCTAGGACATCGGGGAAAGCAGCGAGCCCTATGTGCACGTGCAAGCGATTGTCGTGTGGCCCGGGGCAACGCACAGCCGGCGCGTCAGGCATGATCGCACCTTCTGCGCCGTGGTCTCTATGCACGCCTTGGCGTGATGCGTGCTCCACTCGCTCTCCGCCTCCAGGATTGCCTTCTTGAAGTAGCCCCTGGAAAGGAGCGGGGGCCAAAACGAGTGCAAGCGAGTTCGAAGAAGGGATGTGGGTCAGGCAAAGGCTTGGATCGGAGTGGAGGTTTGGAGCGCGGGCTGAGGCCGGGCTGGCCTATTAACCCTACTCGGGGGCAGGAAAGAATAGATGCGGGCGGGTGGGAGCTACGCGATTGGTTCAGTTCCCAAGCCCACGCCCTTCGTATGTTTGCTTGTGAGGTGGGCACGCTTGTGGTCTGTTGCAGGCCACAAGGTTGCCTATAGTGCAGACCCGGTCGCACACTCAGCCATCCACTGATGGACGTCCAGGCTAAGACACGCCCAAAACATACCCGTTCTGCGGGGGTGTGCTACCGGGCCGCACCTGGCCTTCTCCAGCTGCCGCTCCGTGACGGGCACCGCATCCAACACCGCGTGGTGCCGCCCGCCCCCGCGGGTCATGTAAGTCTCCATGAACAGCACGCTCTGGCCCTGCAAGTGCAAGGGGGTTCACAGAGAGGGGCGACAAGTTACATTGCTGGCGCGCGCTGAGCTGGCAAAGATCGACCTCAAACGCACACGCTTAGGAGAGCCCGCAGACGGCCCGCCCGTGCGGCCTCCCTGGACCAAACCCGCTATTTAAGCCATACACGGAAGACCCAGACGCAGGTGCACGCTTCCTTGCAATGCGCCCCCAACGCTCAGCCTTCACCCCGCAACCGGTTTGGCCGGACCCTGCACGCGAAAGTACGGTCACACCCTTGGAAGCTTGGGTCTGAGGGTCGCCCCGCACCCCACTCGCCTGCGCCCCGTACATCCGGATGAGGCACTTGATGAAGTTCTTCACCTCGGTCCACGCCACTTCGTCCAGTCCACGGATGGAGGGCGCGTGCTCGGCGGGCGCGATGCAGCAGTGGCCGCGCACCAGGCGGCCGCGGTGCGGCAGGCACAGGTAGGCGGCGGTGCCCACAGCGACGGTCAGGTGCGCGGGGCGTTTGGGGTCTGGTGGGCGGGCGGGTGGGCGGGGAAGGTTGGTAGGTGCGCGGCAAGGAGTGGCGTAGGTGGTCCAGGGCAGGTGCGAGAGGGGCACGGCGCAGTTGGGGGGCGGACGGATGTGGCAGCGGGCGAGGAAGCTACGGGGTGCGGGAGCGTGTGCGGTAAGCGAAAGACGGGTGCGGCGCGAAGGGCCATGCCACGAGACCACCGGCAAGCGGCAATGCAAGAGGGCTCAGGTGAAACCTGAGGGCCCACAGCGGCGGTCGCTACCGGCACCGTGTACCGGTGCAAGAAAACCTGAAGAAGACCCTGAAAGCCCTGCACGGCCTCAAGGCATTAGATCAACAACTGGTTGGCGTAACAGCTGCCTCATCCATCCCGTCCTGCGGACGGTTGCCCCTGCGGATGGTTGCTGTAGACGCCCCGCTCCTCCACCTGCCCCAGCGCCCGCCTGTCCCCTTTCCCCCGCACGCTGCCCCGGACTCACTGCTGACACACAGCGGGCAGCCCGCCTCCGCCGTCGCCTGGCGCCGAAGGTCGGCCACCTGGCGGTTGCGGTCCCGTGCCTTTTGGGCGTCCGCGTTGCCGCGCTTGTTGCGGCTCTCGTACATCTCGATCCCGCCGTCAAAGTCGTACTCGGCGTCCACGTCCAAGTCCGTGCCGCGGAACCTGTGTGAGCGGCGTCGGACGACGTGGGATGACAACACAGAGGCGCACGTGGAGAGAGTTTGAGGGCTCTACTGCAGCGGGCGCCGCGGCGTGTGCCCTGCTGGGCTTTCACGACTGACATGAATCTGCAGCGCCCTGACTCTTCTTTGAAGCGCCCAGGAAACGGAATGCCCAACCCACTTGCGCTTCTTGGCGATGTTGGCCGCCAGGTGCTCGTCCATGTTCATGTCGTCGTCGCCGTACTTGGCGCGCCTTAGCATGGTCTGCAGGTCCACCTGCGTGGTCCGGATGCGGTTTCGGGGCGCACCCAGGCGTGCTCAGCCCAGACATCACAGACGTGACGGTACAGGCCAGGGGAAAGGCCCATTGGTCCGGCCGCACGCCTTGCACAAGGTTGCAAGGGCCGCGGATCCTAATGTTGAGGGCCAGGCCCCTGGAGGAGCGGCATCTTCTCGGAACGCTCTGTCCACGAGGCTACATGCAGTGCGAGGTGGGGTCACAGCAGGCATGACGCGTGATGCGGCATGCGGGAAGCGCCCACCTTGTCGTCGTCCGCAAAGTACCGCTCCTTCTCGCCGGTCTCACGGTTGTACCGCTGCGGAGGCTTGGTACCCGCGCGCCGCCCCGCGTTGGGCGCGACGTCTGACCCCGCCGCCTCGCGGCCGAAGGCGCCGCGCACCGCCCGCCCCGAGGAGTCCACCAGAGGCAACTGCACCACCTCACGGCGCGGCCCGGAGCCGCCCGCGCCGGCGCCGCTGCCCTGACCCTGGGAGCGCGGGCCCGGGCCCGGCTCGCCTGCGACATTGGAAGGTAATAAGGTATCAGGACTTAGGAGGGAGGGAGGGATGGTAGTATGCCATGCAATTCATGTGAGGGGATTGCGCTACAAGGATTGCATTTGGAAGCCCGTGGAGCTGCTGGGGGGTGAAGGAAGGCGCCGCGAAACGATACGATTGGCTGGACGACCCTGCAACGAGCGCCGCCAACAACGCGGCCTAAAACCATGGGACCCACATATCCTCACACGCACTTTGCAAAGGACAATGGGTGTAGTTCACTTGAAGTGTGGGACAGCTTGAACGCGCCCAAAAGAGCTGGCTTGACGTGAATGTGCAGGAGTATGGCGTCTTATTGTGCCCGTCTGCCGGATTGTGGGACTCACCGTCGCCGTCTCCTGGCTCGCGCTTGACGGCTGCCGCCTCCGCTGCTGCGATGGGCGGCGGGGGCAGGCCCTTGAGGCGCGCACGGAGAAGCTCGGCAGCGCTCTTGTTGCCCAGGCCGGATCCAGCTCCGCCATCGCCCCCGCTGGCGCCGGAAGGTACGCTCGGCCCCGCCGGCCGTCCGCTGCCGCCGGCGCCCCCGTCATCGTCAGCAACAAACAGAGGGGCGCGCCTGAAGGACAACCGGGAGGGTTTCAAAGTGACGGCCAAGGCCAAGGCCCTCCTCAGGCACCGCGGGCTCTTGAGCGTTGGCTGTGTGTGTGGGATGCTCAACCCTGGCGGCGAGGTAGCTCTTACCAATTTTGCGATGGGATGCACCTATACGCGCAAAACGCGGCACGGGTCGGCACTAGACGGCTGCAGGATGCCGCTACGACGGGTTTGCGTGCAATCGCTAGATGCAGGTGCCGGTTGCCAAACTGACTGCCTCTACTGCCTTCCATCGCTTGAGCGACGCACCGTGGTGCTGGAGCTCCTCTTTCCCCGCCGTCGTCATCCCGATCGCCGCCACCCGCGCCCGCCGCAGGCGCGCGCTCCCCGCCACCCCTCCCCCGTAGCATCGCAGCAATATCGCGGTTCCCGCCGCCGCCACCGCTGGCCGCGCCTGCGCTGGGCCCCGCTGCTTGCTCGCTCCGTGGACCGCCCCGCGGCTCGTCACGGTCCGAGCCGTCCGCGTCCATAGGCCTGGGCGAAGGCTCCCCCGAGCCTGCACGCCGCGCCCGGTCGTCCCCGTCGGCCTCCTCCTTGACGTCCGCGCCCTACGGGACAGTACACATGACGGGCGGATGTAGACATGTACGCATCTACTGGTTGCTAGGAGTTCAGGACGACCCGGGAAATCGATACCTCAACCCGCTTCATCCTCCCAGTCAGCCACGTACCTGAGACGCCATGAACTGCTTCATGAATGAACCGTCGTTGGAGAAGGCGTTGAGCGAGCCGGCCAGCTGGCGGGACAGGGGGCGGTGACGCGGCGGCAGCGGGACGTGAGCATGACGGGGCGTCAACAGCAGAGATGACTGTGCAAGGGTGCAAGACCTCCCAAATAGCATGCTGGCCCAGCCATAGTAGGCACTTACTGAACCGACCTTACCATGGCGCACCCCATTTGCGAAGCACCGCTGGCAATCACACCGCGCCGTCGCCGTCGCCACCCTGCGCATGCCCTCCGACCGCCCCGTGTGAGCCGGCAATCCCGCACGCCGCACCTGCTTCAGCGCCGCCGCTTGCTCCCGCGAGGGTCGCGGCCCGGCGGCTGACTCAGGTCCGCCGCGCCGCTCCGCGCCGCGGCCGCGTTCCCGGCCCCAGTCGCGCTCCCGATCCCGATCGCGGTCGCGGTCGCGGTCACGGCCCCCTTCCAGCTCTCGACCGTGCGTGCGTTCCCGCTCCCTTTCCCGATCGGCGCCGCGCCCGTGGTCCGGTCGATCGCGTTCTCGCCGGTCCTGTGTCCGCTCCGAGTCGCGTTCCCGGGGCTTCTCGCCGTCCCCGCCCTGGTCCCGGTCCCGGTCGCGATCCGGCTCCCGGCGGCCCTGGTCTTCCTCGCGATCTCGCCTGTGGCCTCGGTCCCTGTCACCGTCGCGCCCGCGGCCACCGTCGCTGTCACCACGGGCGCCGCCCTCGCCTGCCGCTGTGGCGTCGCGAGCGCGGCCGCTGCTCCCCGCTTCCGCTCCGCGGTCGCGGTCCCCGCCGTCGCCCTGCCGCGCGCCGCCGCGGCCGTCGCGCCCCTCCCGGCCGTCGCGGCGCCAGCGCAGGGAAGCGTCGTCCGAGGGCCGGAGCATCTGCGCCCGGTCGCTCTTGACGTCCTGCAGAAGACGTGGCCAGCCGCGAAGGATGAAAGGGTTGGAGCATGCCCTCCCCCAGCCGGCTCCTGTCCGCGGACACCGAGCCCACCCCGAAGGGCGCGGGGCGCATGCAGCACAGCCACAATGGGCGCGCGGCGGGCGGCACCCGCGACCCACCAACGAGTTACAGCCCAGTAGTGAGGGAAAGAAGTCGAGCCCTGGCTCCGGATGGGCGCCGGCTCCAGCCTCATCGGGCTTACGGCAGCGCCAGCAGGGGCGCCGTGACGCATTAACAACCCCTTCAGCAAGCCTGATAGGGCCGACAACCAAGATCGAGACCAGCAGGGAGCACCGGCCCAAACACACACCCTCCCACCCACCCACGCACATACACCCACCCACCTGCAGGTAGTGCGGCACAATCCCAGACGCGGACCCGTCGCCGCCCGCGCGGCGTCGCTCCGCAGCAGCCCGCAGGTGGGCCCGACCTGCGTTCGCGCAGAGAGCAGGCCAGGGGGCGAGTGGCAACACGGCATTCTCAGAATTCGTACCACCCTCCATACACGAGCGCAAAACGGCACAAGCTGCCCGTGAAGCACTGTAGGATAGGTAATGGGGGCCCGCGCAGTAAGGCGCTGCTTCCGGACCCCATTCTGCATTACGGGCATGCCAGGGGCTCCATGCCCAAGAAGGTGCCTTTGGAGCAGACACCATGTCCGAAATGGTGGCCGTTGGCTGCCCCGACACCCCACCCCTCTGACACACCATCTGCCGCTGCTGTGGACGAGAGCCCCTCCGTGAGGGCCGCCAGGGAGCCCCACCGCTCGCCGACCACCTGGGCAGGGAAAGGGGCCGACCGCAGTTCCGGATGCTCGGGAGGCGGGGAGGGATCCCAAGGACAACGGACAGGCAGCCCAGAACGCCAACACGGCAGGCTCCGAGCACATGAAGTAAAGGCGCAGTACGGTCAGTTGCAGCACAGTCGGTCCCGCTGCGCAGGCAGCGCGTAGCTCGCCAAGACTTCAATCTACCATGAGTCTGCGGGCTAGAACCCTTGCCCCATCAACCCGCCCCTGCTCATCTTCGCCCTCTCCCCTGCACAACCCGTTTCCCGTTCCGTATTACCCCCCTGCCTCCCTGCCACCCCTGCCCACCCTTCCCAGCTCCTCTTCCCACGGCACCAACCTCATGCAGGCTGCGCCCTTCCGCTTTAGCCTGCTCCTGCGCACGGCGCAGCGCCTTCAGCCGCCAGCTGGCGCCTCCATCGCCGATGCCAGCCAGGGCAGGCCGCCCAGGCGCCGCGCCCGTGGCCGCGGCTGGGGCCCTCTGCTCCGGCGCGGGCGCGCGGGCGCCGTCGGCGTCCGCAGCAGCCGTGTCAGCTTTCTTCATTATCCGCAGCCCCGGGAAGATCTCCGGCTCGGCGGCAGCGGCCTGAGGGCCGATGGGCAGTACACTACTCGCATGCACGCAGAGCAAGCGGCGGTCATGGGAGCAGCAAGGCGTAGATAACGAAGCAACTGTGATATTGTGATGCCTGGCTGCGCATGCGGAGAGGCCATGCCCAAACACAGGCCGCCACAGCCCGATGCTGAGGTTGGAACGGCCCCACCTCCTGGCGCTGCTTGTCCTCCTCCTCCTCGGCCGTGAGCTTGGGCGCCTCGCGGCGCATCGGCTTTGTCATCCAGTCCTCCCGCTGGATCCCTGGTCGCCGGATCCGGTTAGTAGGGGCTGGCGTGAGTGGGCGTGCGGATGCAGGTGATGGAGAGGACGCCATGTGCACATCCATTGACATTAGAGAACTTACTGAGCACGCTGACACGCATGCCGCCCCGTTTCAACAGGCAAGGCACACATCAAACGGACGGCAGTCGCTCGCACTGGGGCCCCCTCCTTGCCCCCCGGCAAACGTACCTTGCAAAGCCTGCAGCCCCTCCGCGGCCTCCCCTATATTGCCCTTTGCCTCAGTCTCGTTCCTTTGCTCCGGCAAAGAAGCCGCGGCACTGGGTTTCGTCTCCCCATCATCATCGGAACCACTGTCGTCCGACCCGCTCCCTGCGGTATAAATAAATCCATCATGAGTGGATCTATTCGGGGGTGACTGCATACTGCAACTGTGCTCCGCCGCTTGCCTGCCCGCTTTCGGTCGCGCTTCTCCTTCTTCTCTTTTTTCTCCTTCTTTTTCTTCTTTTCCTAATCAGCCAATTAAGTTCAGATGTGTCAGGCCAACAGCAGCCCGAGAGCTCCGATAGTTACCTTGTTCTTTTTCGAGCGCGAGCCGCCCTCCTCCAACGCGGCTCTGCTAGTGAAAGTGACGCCTAGCATGATAATGGCCTTTGGCTTCTGAAAGCGGTTGCAGCGTCTTTGACTCAGCTGCTACGCACAGGCATGGCGGTGCACTATGGCGCAATCTGGAGCTTCACGCGCGTACAGCTACAAGACACGAGCTGGATGCAACGGGGCAAGGGTAGTCCCGCGGGTCGCAGCACCGTACGGCGCTGGCTATGTGTCATACAGAGCAGATGGTGTCATACCATGGGCTTTCTCAGTGTTCCGTCCACGCATACACGCATGCAACATAATTTCACAAAGGCCAGCCCCACCATTTTCTCCCAATTCGCATGGCACTACATGGTCCCCGTCAGTTACGGGTTATGGCAGACCTACATTGCAGTGTAGTGATGGCAAGCTGCATGAAGCATGATGCATCTACCCTGAAAAAAGAGAAACCTGCAGAGAAAGAGGGAGCCCGAAAACCTCGACCACCCCAAGCGCCCATAAAGCACGTGCTCCGCCGTGCCGCTGTTGAGACACCTCCTCGTCTGTGGGTAACGCTGAACACGGGGCCAGATGCAAAGAACAGATGCAAAGATAGAGAGTCGCAGCAGACAGGTACGCTGTGTTATTGGCGTGCGTACTGACGGCAGATCACGTCACGCCGTGAAGGTTGCAAGCCCGGTTGAAGGAGCAGAGGGATACACGAACTATCTTTGCCGTAATAGGGCCATGATCGCCGCAGCTAACATGTTCAGCGCCCGACGTATATCCCAGACAGCCTGAAGGCGAGCCACCACCGCGGCGGGCGGGTAGGCCTCGTGTATGCCAGAACAGCAACCATATCCCGATGCGATGCCTCATCGTTCCCGCCCGTCCAGCAGCAACTCCGCGACCAATTCGAGACTGCTTTGGGCTTTAGGCATCGTAACATTATACTTATTGTGAAGGA
>LSYV01000054.1:53831-131263 GCA_001584585.1 Gonium pectorale
GAATTCCATAGCCGTTGGTTAGCATTTGGCGATGGTCAACGCGTCCTTTGGCTGGTCAGCATTGGAAAGCTGCCCCACCCAAACAACACCAACTGCGCCGGGAAAAAGCCACGATTATACCGTGAGATATGCACATACAGCTGCTATGTGCCCGGTCTCTGAGTTGCTTGCTGGCGCTCACAATTCTCGCAACCATGTCAACTCATGGACCCGGCACGGTTCCGACTAAACCCGCACAAGCCAAGCGGGCTTTCTCTAACGAACGTTGGTGCCCGTTTGCGAACAAGCACTGGGGTTCATGACGCGTTGACGCGTTCGGGCGGGCTCCCTATTTCTCTGCAGATTTCTCCTTTTTGACACGGTTGTGGCTCTCTTTCTCGCTCCCCTACCCCGTGAAAAGAGAACCAGAAACGGGGAAGGCAGCCTCTACGGACATACACACCCGTAGGGCGGGTATGTGCGGGTGCGGGTCTATACCGGTTGCCCCTGCCCATGCATCCGCTACGGTACACATACACGCTCCACCCTTCATGACCTAAATCCCCGGTACGGTCTCACGGGGCTCCGCCCTTTTCCAAGCTTCAAGGAAGCTTTTCCCCTACTTGTTTAGACGCGGACTCAGGCACAGCCACGAGGCTCGACTACAGAGGTTTGAGGGGAAAAGCGCAGGGCGGAACCACTCACCATCCCTCATGACGGCACAATCTCTGGCGGTTTCTTGCCTTTTTCCCCTTTCGTTTCTCTTCAATAATTCCCGGCTTGTGTAGGCCGGGCGCGGGGGGTTGTGTAGTGCGGGAGGCACCCGCAGAGGCGGGGCCCCGCAGTTTCCCAGCAGTACGCCCTCGTCGGCCAGACTTGAAGGCGGTTGCATATCCAGTCGAGGGGGCTGCTGCCAAGCCCCATACTCTAGTTACATCCCTCGTGTGGTGCGCTGTAAGATGGCGCACCATAGCGACTCATTATGAGCACGTAGCGGTACAACTCAAATTTACATTAGATGTATCCTCACGGACCGCATCACGGTAGTATTCAACCACAGAATCCGGGGCAATCACCATAACTGCGGGAAGGGGTCGTGTGCGTGCGTCATGCACGACATCACATTATTGTCGGCCGCCTCCTGAATTCGACGTGCAGACTTACACAATGAAAGGCTCGACCCTAAAAGACAACCGATCGGTCACCTGTACTGTTGCTCTCTCTATTCATCGTACGATAAGCATCCACCTGTAGTGCTCTCCAGTCCAACAACTGCACCTTGGAACGCACTTCGGTGTCAAGAGCCAGTCTTATCCGCAGTCCTGCCCCAATGGGTGAACCGCTTTCATCCCATAAATAATTACGGCTCAAAGTACTAAACCTGCTGCGCCGCGCGGGAAATGCCACTGCATAAATATGCCGGTCCCGGTCCCGACACGACGGACACATGCTCCAGCCAAACCGCACTCTGTCGTGTATCTCTTTCACTGCAAACGGCACCGGACTATGAGCGCAATCAGCAGGGAACTTCTTTCGCGCAAGCCGCACATGCCTGCATCCACATCCAAGTCTGGCTGCAAGGGACTTTCGGGTTGGTGCTCGACCATTGCTCCCCGTACACGTGCCGACCATAGGCCGGGTAGTAGCCCCCTTGGGCATCTTGCCGCTTCATTTCGTTTGTCGTACGGTACGGGTCAGCATGCAGCCAAACACCAACCCATGCAATACCCCTACCCGCGGCACTGGCCGCGACACACGCATACAAGCCAAGCCAGCAACATGCAACTTCCTGCAGACAAGTTCCCTCCGTGAATTATCCACCAGACCGCATCAGGCGCCGTATCAGCGGGCTGATGGCTGTGTGGCAGCACCCGCCACCCCAGCGCTCTTAACGCTGATGGCGCGTTTCAGCTTGCCCAAGAGGCCGCCCTTCTTGGGCTTTGGTCCCAGAGCTGCAGCCGCTGCAGCAGTGGGAAGCGGTGGCCGTGGCGGCGGGGCGCCCCCCGCAGAATGGGAGCCAGGCCCCATGTCGGCAAGCGGTGCCGGCTCGGTTAGCGACGGCTGCTGCCAGCTGACGTTGACTGCAGAAACGTCGATCGAGTGTTCCCGGCTCGAGTCCGGGTTGATGGTCGACCTGATGGGCACAACGATCACCCGCTCTTCGTACGCCGTATAGCAGCGGCCGTGTATGACGGGCTACCGGCAACGGTCAGGGTTTTTTGCATAAGCCCTTCAGCCAGCCAGTTACTTATCCGTGCATGCTAGGCAATTAGCAAATACGCATTAGCCCACCTTGAGTTCTGGCGGGACATGCGGAAGGAAAACATCCGGCTGCGGCTTGACGGGCCACCTGGGAGGCAGCCGCTGTACTTGGCGTCGGTTTTGTACGAGTCACTCCCGCTCCCGTAGAGCGGGTTGGCCGCCCCAGCAGCGCTCTCGCGGAAGGTGCTGGGGACGGCAGCATGCCCGCCGGCACTCACGCCGCGAGGCAACCGTGAGGACGGCTCCCCTGGCATCGACATGCGGCGATCCTGCAAATGCAGTGGTGCGTGCGTTGATACGCATTACCCCATGCCCGCGCGTAAATGCATTATTGGAAGAGGTGAAAAGATTGCAACACGTGTCTCCTGCAACGGTGTCTCCTGCCAACCGTTGATGCGGAGCGCCTCACCTGCACCAATAACGGACTAGCACCAAACGCCGCACCACCCTCGCTGAAGACCGGCCGCTTGCGCGCCTCGCGCAGTGCCTGCACGTCCACATTCTCAGACGGCGTGGGGGCCGGCACGCCCTCCGATTGCGCCACGGCGGCCAGCTTCGCTATCTCCGGCACCTGTCCCGTGTAGAGCCTTCTACCGTCAACCGCCCAATTGGGCCTGCCTGAACCGACGCGAGGGAGGCCGCCAGCGTCGCTCCCCGGTGGCGTCCTGGCGAAACATGGGTTTGTGTACCGGAGGTTTTGCTCCGCAGCGTCAGCGTTGAAGTTCCGCTTGCTGACGGACACCTTGCCCATGGCGCTAGAGGCCATTGCTGAGGCGCTTTGCACCCATGATGGAGTGGTAGCTGCCTGGTGGCGAGCATCGCCCCCTGTGGCCGAGCTTGGCGCTTGGGTGAGGCGCGGGATGGACCGCTTGGCGCTGCCGGTGGAGCCCGCAACCGCCTTGGGCTGCGGCACGGATCCATGGCGCTCTCCGGAGGACTGCCGAGCGTTCGCGTGGGCGGCCCGGAACGCCTCCGCTGTCCGCTGCAGTGAAGAGTGGGCGCTGGCCCGCCCACGTGGCGATGACTTGGTTGAGGTGGAGGCTGGAGTCATGGCTGCGGCAGTGGGCGCCGCTGTGTTGGGGCCGTGCTGGTCTGGGGAGCTCTCATCGCTGTGCCACTCCCTGTTGTGCTCTCCAGCCTCGCTGTGGCGGTACAGCTGGGCTGCGCCGGTATCGGTGCTGGCGGCGACCATGTGGGCGTCATCCCTGTTGCTCGCAACGGTACCCGATGCTGACGCAAGGACCTCGGATCGGCCGCCCGCAACAGACGACACCAGCTCCAAGGGCGGCTCAGGATCCTCGTAGGCGAGCGCGCGGATGGATGCCACGCGGCGGACAGGCATGCCGGAGTTTCTCCGGTCCGCGCTGACCTTTGGGGTGGTAGCAGCGACGAGGGTCGGCAGGGCGCTGCCCTTACTCTCACGTGGGCCGCTGCCGCTGGTATTGGCCGCGGAGGGCGTGCGCTCGCTGCTGTTCTCCGTGTCCGGGCTGTGGTGCGGAGCCAGGGCGTCGATGGTCATGAACAGGGGCAGGTCACTTTCGGACGTGTTGGGGTCGCTCGAGTGCAGCGGCTGCGTCACTGGCTTGTCCGCTTCACTTTCCCCATCCGCTGACTCGCGAGCGGCGCCACCGGCGACATCCAGTCTGCCCTCCGTGGACGCCCCCAAGCCACTTGAGTAGCGCTCTTGGCTGCGGAACCGCCGGTGTGTAGGCAGCAGCATTGCAGCAGGCGCCGGCAGCGGTGGAAGCGCCGGGGCGCCCAGGAGTTGCTCTTCCAGCACGTTCACGTGCGCCAGCAGCGCTGCCAGGGTATTGCCATGTGCACCGTCCTGGATCGGCGGCTGCTGCGGCTGCCGTCCCCGCGCGCGCGCCGCCTTTGCGTCCTGCCGCTCTTTCTTCTGGAGGGCCAGCACGCCCTGCAGGCCGGAGCGCAGCGCGCGCAGTGACGATGCAACGGTCTGCATATCCGCCTGTTGCGGGAGGTGCTCCACGTCCGGGGCCAGCGGCGCGTCATGCCGGCGATCCGAGTGCGTCACAGTGTTGCTGTCCGCGATGGGACTGGGCAAGCCTGGGGGCTCGAGGCTCGAGCGGAACACCATGTTCTGCGCAGGGCACGACAGGCGGCTCTGCGGCTTAGCAATATGCTATTCAATGGCACTGGAACCGAGCCTTTAGGTGCTGAACAGAGCTCAATTGCCCGCGGCAATATAGCAAGCTTTGCTGTTTCCCACCTGCCCCTTCTTCTGCAGCTGCGCGGTGACTGCTTGCATTAGGCCGCCGACGGGTACACTGCATGCTGCGTTTAGACGGGCGTCCAGTTGCTTTGTCTCGACGTGCGCATTGTGGATCTGCGCCTGCAGCAGCAAGGGCGGCAGTGCGGCCTCACGTCAGAGTACCTGAAGCGGGAACCGGACGCAGTCGATCCTTGTCCATGGCAGTTTCAGCAATCGCGAGCGAATTTTTGTGGCGAAATCCGCATGGATTGCAATCGCACTATCGCTACCCCGCCACGGACCTTAAGCGCCGCTAGTTTCTGCTCGGTTTGCACCGTGGGTGAGAGAACCGGGCTGGATGCCCGGCTCTGCGCGTCCACGCCTCCGGCGCCCCTCATGCCCATGCTCAGGTTGCGATAGGCGGTGTCCGGCGTGCTGAAGGGCGCAGCAGGGATGTACCGGGCCTGCAGTGGAGCGGCATGCCAGTCATGCGTTACCAAGAGGGCACGACGTGACCGCTGCTGTATCCGTTTTAAAGACAGTTAGGTGGGTAATTGGAAGCAACCAAAGGAGTAACCGGCATCGGCCCCCATAAATTTTACACCACGCTTGCCTGTGCATGGTCTGAGCCACGTGAGCCCGAACCCGTGAGCGCTCCGCTGCTGCGCCGCTGCTCCAGGATGCTGCCGATGAAGCCAAAATGAGGGACCATAGAGAAGGAGTCGCGGCGCCCATCGTCCTGGAGTGAGCGTCGGAGGCTGGTCTGAGGGATGATTCAGGCGAACAAGGAGGGATTCCAGTAAGGGACGGAGGGAGTTGGAGTGGCTATGCACGCCTGTACGGTTCCTGACCCGAAGCCCACCGTACTGGGGCCCTACGACCCGCAAGCCGTGGTGCTGCAGGCGGTGCTACCCAAGCGATTAGGATTGTCCAAACTAGCAACACACGCGCCGCACTTGTACAAAGCACGCCAAAGAACATGTAGCGTGGGGAGCGCTGCGCACCGCTGGGAGCCCGTCTGGTGGAGGGGTGATGTGGCTTCCGTTGACCGTCATGGGAATCATGGAGGTGAGCTGGCTGGAGACGGCTATAGCGGCCTCCAACGCCGCTATGTGTGTGGTCGTCTGAACAGAGAACAGGAAGGCGGTAAAGATGTTGGGGTGTACAATTGTGTCTGCATGCGCGCGCGACAGGCTCTTCTGACCCATGGGTCACCTACATCGTTCCTACCTGTGGGTACAGTTCCTGAAATTGGCGCTGTAGGGCCTCCAGTTTCATGCGGTTATCCGGCTTTGGCAGGGGGCCGTTGACCGAATTCCCGCAGGACCTTCCGTTGCTTTGCGTTGAGCCCACTCGCTCCCGGCGGTGGCCCGTGCTCCTGACCGACGGCGCAACAGCCGGAGACGCGGCAGAAGGGGCCGCCGTCATCCCCAGCAAGGGGCTCGCCATGATAACGTCAGATCCACACTCCGGTCCAAACCCGCACGTCAGTTCCTCCAGCTCCGTATGGAGGGCTTGCCGCTCGTCCTCGCAAGCCCTCAGGCAGGCCCGCGTCATAGCGAGGCGGACAGAACTCCGAACGGCTTGCTGGTCCACCGCTTCCTGCGCGGGGCACCCAGGTTTTCGGGACTCAAGAACGCGAAGTGCGGTGTAGGCATCTGCGAGAGGAACAGGTTATAAAGAGGCAGCACAACGACGGGCAAGGGCACCATGGAATACCAGCGCGCTCTAAAAACCGGCGCTGTCGTGTCGTGTCGCCTGTACTACACCTTGAGACGTTCGATCTCGGCTTTGAGCCGACGCTCGTTCTCCTGCGCCTCCCTCCTGTCCCGCGCTGCCGCGGCCGCGAACTGCTCCAGCTGCTCCATTGCTGCGGTGGCGTTCGTCATGCGCTTGATAACCTGCGGGGATGGGGCAAACATTTGGCAACAGATCGTCCGTGCGAGCCAGTTGCGGCGGGGCGTGCTGTGGGAACACCATTGGAGTCCGATCTTGCGGAACGGAGCGGTGTCACAAGGGCCACATGACGATCCCTGCAGAAACTCATTGGCCGCTGGAATAGCCCCACCTGTGCGTCGTTGACGGCCGCAAGGCGCGACGTGAACTTTGTCAGCTGCTCCTGCAGCGCTTGGCGCCCTGCCTCCGATGTAGCTAGTTGGACTGCCAAGTTCTCCCGTGCAGCCACCGCCGCCGCAAGCTCCGCATGGAGTGGAACGGTCGCAGCTCTCGCCCTGTCGAGCTGCTCCTGAAGCTCCAATCGAGTTGCCTCACTCGCCGCGAGCTGCATCCGAAGGTTCTGCGCAGCGACCTCCGCCCTAGAAAGCTGCTCCTGCGTCCGTGCGCACGCCGCCTCCAGGCCCTCGAATCGCTCCTGCAGCGCTGCCTGAGCTGCTGCACCCGACACCGCCTCGGCTTGCAGCATCGTAAGCGTCGCCAGCGCATCTTCCAACTGCCCCTGCAGCTCACTGCGCGCAGCGCCGGTGGCGCTCAGCTGCGCGCGTAAGTCGTTGCAGGCGACCTCGCTTGCAGCGAGGCGTCCCTCGAGTTCCGCCTGGGCGGTTTCGAGCTCGTTGCGTAGGTTCTGGCAATCCACCTGCAGCTCCAAGCGCCCCGCTTCCGAGGCCCTGAGCTGAGCGAGGACTGTTTGCCGACCGGCCTCTACTGCTCGCGTCTCAGCCTGTGCTCGCTGCAACGCTTCCAGAGCCCGCTGCCTGGATGACTCCGCTTCGGCAAGCTGCTCTACAAGAGCGCGTTCCGAGCGTTCAGAAGCGGCGATCCGCTCCAGTAGGCACCGGCGCTCGGCGTCAGATGCTTCCAAGTGCACCTGCGATGGCAAGGCAATCGCCGGTTAGCTACGCTCGCCCGCACCCTAGTACGGAACATTGCAATCCTAGCCAAAGCCACCGTATAGCCAAGCCTTTGCATGGTAAGATTGGCCCCATCTCGCAGCAACATAGTGTAAGGGAAAACGCACGAGACTCCCCTAGTACACAACCTCCCTGTTCTACTACAATCTTCTACGTGAAGCATACACTTCCCTCGTACCCGCAGCTCCTCATGCAGACCCGCGGCTCCCACGGAGTAGCTGCGCTCTGCAACTGAGGACTTAGCCTCGTAGGCTGCGACTGAGAGTTGCAGCTCTGAAAGGAGGTTCCGGAGTGAAGCCCGGAGCGTCGACCGGTCCACTGAAACCTCGGCTAACCGGCCCTGCAGCTCCTGACACAGTGCCTCAGCGTCCGTGTAAAGACCTTGTAGCCGAGCGCGCTCAGCCTCCGCGGCGCTCACCGCCTCTAGCGCGGTGGACTCGAGGGCCCGTCGTGCCTCCACTACAGCACCGAGTGCCTCCTGCAGGTGCTGCTGCTCAGCCTCTGCCGCAGCAAGCTTGCATTGCAGCTCCTGCCTTTCCACATCAGCCGCCTCGAGCTGGCGCTTGGATTCGGCCTCGGAGGCCTGGGCGCTTTGCAGGCGTGCTTGGAGGTCTACCTGTGCTGCTTGGCTGGCGGCAAGCTCCGTCTCCAATGCGCGGCGGGCCGCCAGGGCGGACTCCAGACCCGCGTTCAGGTCCAGCTGAGCAGCACTAAGCTGTGTGACCTGCGCGACCACCTCCTCACGGGAGACGCTGCTGGCCTGCAGCTGCGCTTGTAGGTGCTGCACGCCCTGGTAGCCCGCTTCGCAGCGGCTCTGCAGCTCAGCAATGGCTGAGCTGTGCCGCTCACGCTCCTCGGCTAACACAACCTGTACGCAGGCGTGTATCCAACACGCAAATCAGTGCAGACCTTAGACACTGTGACTCCATCTCCTTAGATGGTGCCTTGCTGGACACATGGCTCATCTGCATGTATAAAACCGCATGATGCAATCGGATGACAACCGACACACATGCGCGATACGCGTCAGGCGAGCAGCACAGGTACGCATCTAGTTGGCGAGAGTGCCTCGTGTGTGCTCACCTCGAGGACACCTAGGTGGCACTGCAGCTCCAGGACACGTGCCGTCAGCTGCGCCTCTAGGTCATTCCGTTGCACGGCAGCCATCTCACACTGGGTCTTCAGGGCCTGGCATTCGGCGTCTGAGGCGAAGAGGCGCGCCTGCACGGAAAAACATCCCAAGAGCCGTTGTGCACCGTCACAATCGTCAGGCTGAGTCAATCAACGTTATGGCAGGCTGAGTCAGTGGCTACACTTCCCCAAGCAGTCAGCTCGTATCGAATGTAACCAACACGTACCTTGAGCTGCTCAGTCTCAGCCGCCTCAATCCTGGCAAGAAGTACCTGCTGGCCTGCCTCTGAGTCAAGGAGGCGCCTTTTCAAGTCCTCTTGCAAAGCCTTGCTGGCCTACATTCAGAATAGAGGATATTAGCATGACGTTTAGCATCGGACTACAGACTGCAGTGGAGGAAGGCTACCATATACGCAAGCCACAACCGGGAAGGTCGGCCCACACCGTGCCGTGCGCACCTGCAGCTCTGCCTCCAGGCTGCAAACGAGTTGGCAGCCCTCTGCGCACTGCCGCTGGAGCTCAGCCACTTGCAGGGCCGACGCTGTCTCTACCGCGCGCATGTGAATCTGCAACTGCGCGAGGTGCGCCGTCAACTGCGTCTGCAGGCTGGTGCGCTCAGCCGTCACAGTGGTCAGCTGCAACTGGAGACCCTGAATCCTCTGCAGGCCGTCGTCGCAGCGCTGCTGCAGCTCCGCTGCATGCGCGCTGTGCTGGGCGTTGGCCTCCGCAAGCGCCTCCTCGACGACGTCCAATTGAAGCTGGAGCTCGGCCACCCTGACTGCGAAGTCCTCCTGCAGCTGCGTCTTTAGCAGCTCAGCGTCCTGGGCTGCTTGTCGGGCCTGATCCCTCTGGAGCGTCAGCTCGATAAGGCTACCGTGGAGCAAGGAATTTGCAGACTGTAGATCCTGCAGCTTCAGCTCCAACGCCATTATTTCGGAGTCCCGTGCAGCCAGCTCAGCATCCTTAGCAGCCTGCAGCAACTGCAGCTGCTCCTCAGCAATAGCAGCGGACTGGCGGACCTGCTCAATTGTGAGCTGCAGACCCTGAGCTTGTGCAGTTGCGGTCGCTGCTGCGGCTTCCCTTGCTGCCTCCTCCGCACGGGCAACCTGAAGCTGGCGCTGCGCTTGGGTGAGAGCTGCTAGGGTCTCAGCGAGCTGGAACTCCAGCTCTGCCTGTCGCTGCTTGCTGGCATGAGCGCCGGCCTCCTGGGTGCTCTCAACGCTTGCGAGCTGCAGCTTGAGCTCATCCGCCAGGTCTCGCAGCGCAGCAGCGTCCAGTTGGGCGGCAGCTGCGACGTCCTGCGCCTGGCGCAGCTGCGCCTTCAGCTCCGCCACCTCAGCCAGCAGCCGCTCCGCCGCCTCTGCCGCGCACAATGCAGCATGTTGCTGTGCACCAGTCAGCGCTGCCAGCTCAGCCTCAAGGGCAGCCTTGGTGCCCATGGCCAACTCCGCGCCCTCCGTGGCGGCCTTGAGCTTCTCTAGGAGACCACCTATGGCTGTCTTAAGCGTAAGGAGTTGCACAGCGAGCGCGGCAGACTCCTGCTCGGCTGAGGACAGTGAGTCGGCAGCGGTTCTGGCGGTCAGGAGCTGCGAGCTGGTTTCGGCAAGTTGCTGCTGCAGCTTTTCCTTCTCTACCAGCGCCTCTGCCACGCGCTGGTGCGCCAACGAAAGGGCAGCCTGCGCGGCGCTCAGCTCCGCTTGACTGTGTGCCAGCTGCATGCCGCTTTGTTTGCGTTCGGCCTGAAGGCCTTCCAGTTGGGAGGCTACCAGCGCCAGCTCCTGCGCAAGGGCATGGGCAGGGTTGCTGCTCCTGGTGGTGCTGATCAGGTCCTCCTCCATGCGGCCGCAGAGTTCGCGCAGCTGCTCGGCAGTCATGGCGTGCGCTCCGCGCTCCTCCTCCAGTTGCTGCTGTGACCGCTGCAGGCTTGACTCGGCCTCAGCGAGGCGTGTCTGCATAGCCTGCAGGTCGGCCTCCAGGGCCTGCCGGGCAGACGCTGCAAGCGCCAGCTGCGCCTCCAGGCGGGACACTTCCTCGTGCAGTGCTGCCCTCTCCGTGTGCACACTCTCAAGGGCTGCCGCATTGGCGGCACGGGTGCTGGCCAGCTGGTCGAGCTCAAGGCGGAGGGCAGCCCGCTCGGCCTCCAGGGACGCGAGCTGGGAGGAGCGCTGCTTGGCAGCGTTGGCGACGTAGGAGAGGCTGGTCAGTAGGTCGTGGAATTTGTTGGTGGTTGCCAGAGAGATATCAGCATCTGCATCGGATGTCATGTCCGTGTCACGAGGGCTGCTCGCCGTGACGCTTGTGGCCTCCTGCGGCATTGCGGCAGGGAGGATACAGCAGGGTAGATATGGGAATTGCAGCAAGTAACTCCAGTGCCCCCTAAGGGGCTTAGGACCGTCAGCTCCGATAGAGCCCACAGCCAAAGGACAATACCGATGGACATGCAGCCCGACTTTCCAGACAGCTGTATGGACCATGTTAAACGTTTATCGTACCTGTAGTGCGTCTATACGGCAGGCCACCTCCTCCAGCTGCTCCAGCATGCTGCTTACACGTCTCCTCTCCTGGTCGCGCTCCCGTCTGGCGTCCTGCAGGGCCGCGTCCGACTCGTGGATAAGTGCCTGCGCCTCCTCCAGCCTGGCAGCAACGTCGTCTCTGGCATCCTCTGCCTCGCGAAGTTCGGCCATCAGGCCGGTGCGCGTGGTCTCCAATGCCGAGAGGATTGCAGCCTGAGCAGCCATTTTCTCGAGAGCAGCGTCGGACGAGGCCTGTTAGGGCATGGGAGTACCACACGGACATGAGTCCGCGGAAGTCCCTGCACTCAGATTGCTAAGCAGAAAGCTTCCCGGAAGACACAACAGACACCACAAGGGCCCGTTGAGGGGTAGGAGTACGACACAGGGCCACGTGCCCGAAAGCCATCTTTGAAGATGAAATAGGTGATACCCACGCCCGTACAAGCCCCAATGGAACCAACCTTGAGCACGTCCCGGCTGGCCGTCATTTCGCTCAGCTGGTCGCAGAGCTCGGAGATGCTCGTCTCAATGTCCCTCTGTAGGGACTCGATCTCGTCGGTCAGCTCCGTCATCCGCTGGTGGGACGCGGCCTGGGTGGATGCCGAGACCTCCAGCGCGGCGCTCAGCTCGGATATCTACCGGGGCACACGGCATCCAAAGGGAAATCCCATTGTCAGCTCCTAATGCGTGTACAATATCAGTTTAGGCATTTACCGGCCTGCACGTTGAGGACAACCGGCAGCTGCGTGCAGCAAGGCAGGAACCGTACTGCTTCGACACGATGCGCTTGCATGCCGTGCCTCTGTACACATACCTTGTCGTTGGCAACGACCGCGCTCACAGCGCGCCGTGCCAGCAGCCGGGCCGCTAGCCGGGCCTCCCTCCCATGCGCGTCCGTCAGGGCATCGGCGAGCCGCGACAGCTGCGCGCTCAGGGGCCAGTCGCTGCAGTGCTCCTCCACGCCCGCCAGCACCGCAGCCGCTTGCAGCACGCGCAACAGCTCTTGCCCGCTGCTGCTCATACCTATGTATCCATGGAACTCGCCAAGGGTAGACTGGAAGGCGCTGTCGGCGGGCAAGGCTGTGGAAATAGCGGTATTGCGGCAGAGGAGCGCGGCCGCAATGCTGTTGGGGCTCAGCAGCAGTACGCACTCGCCGTCAGACGCCTGGGCCGCTGCGTGCTGCAGCAGGACGAAGCGGCGCCTGCGTGGCACGACGCGGCGCGCAAGGCGAGGCCGCTGGAGGCGCTCTCTGGGCGGCTGCATGATGGTCCTTCCAAGACGCATCAAGAGCTCCGTAATCCCATTGGGCGGAAGGAGGAGCGCTATGGACAAGGCCACGGCCAGCAGCTGCTTCAGGGTGTCGCTGAAGCCACCGGGCGGATGCTCTTGCGATTCACCCCCGCCTCCGCTGCCATCACTATTCCCACCACCGCCGCCACCTCCAGATCCGTCTGTGCCGTCCGGTCCTCCTGCCCCTGCGCCGAAAGATGGCTGAGGGGACCTGAGAGCACCACCTGAGGTGCTGGTATTGGCATCATTTGAGGAGGGAAGCTCAGTGCTGGGCGAGGAAGGCGGTAGCAGAAACGCGCCGTCGTAATACTGATCGCACGGCGGAAGGGGGCCGGCATCTCTCTGGAGTGTCACAGACACGCGCTCGCTGCTGATCAAGCGCTGTTGCGGCTGCAGCAAGTCCGCGAGTTCTGCCATGCTGGGCAGCGCCATGCTGGAGCTGAGCTGCTCGATGAAGCTGGCAGGGAGGCCAAGCTCAGAGAGCGCTTGAGCCACGTCGGGACCCGAGGAACCAGGCTGCTGTGGCTTATACGTCGTCTGCAGAGGACTCACCGGGGCAGACGGGGTCAAGAAAGAGCGTGTAAACTGTAACCAGAAGAAGTATTGCAGAATTCAACGGTGCGTGGCTTGCGGTATGGTATTGCGGTATGGTATTGCGGTATGTTAGTGATGCCGTGGGTGCACCTCCCAGTGAGCAAGCTGTGGTGCTGATACTAGTGCAGAGCGCCGGCAACCGGGCAAAGTGGCAACAGGTTGCGCAACGGCATGCCGGTGAGGGGAAGTTGCGGCCTATACGTCATTGAACACTTTGTCAGGTGTATCGGAACGCGTCGGGCTGGGGATGGTGCACAGCGCACACCAAGCATACCTGTGTTTGCGTGTGGGACGCTACTGCCAGCATCAGCCATAACGCCATCGTGCCCTTGCTGAGCGCAGCGAGGCATAGGTATCCCACGGCGTAGTCTTTCTCCATCACAGCTCCCAGGAATCGCACAAAAGCCTTCACGGATGGGGTGGTCCCTATGGCAGCCGCACGATGGACAGCTTACTTCAGGACTACACTCCAGAGAGGCGACACAGGACTGCGTCGGCCCAGCAGGCGCCTGTCACGCAGCCCATCGATGTCCCTACCTGAAACACTTCTGCTCGTGGCTGCAACACCCAATGCCGCGCTAGCATGTACAGCATGTGCCTACAAAAGAGGGATACGCGGTCATTTGTCGCTGTGCGCGTCACAAATCCCGACAGATGCGTATCCTCAGGCCCCCAGAACACGCACCCCTGAATCACTGCGCAGCGAGGGGGGCGGGAGCCGGATGACGACAGGATTGCGAGAGCGCCACATAGCTGCCACCCGAGATAGGTAGGCCCCCGTATATCGGGGCCCCCTGCATGGCGAAAGCACGGTCAAGCAAGCTGCGTGACCATGTCCAACCGTGAGCCGAGGCAAGCAAGCGCCACAACGCACCCGCTGACCGCTGCAGAGCCGATCATTGGTTGTCGAGGGCTGAACATGTATGCTGCATCCAAGGGGCGAATCCGTCGCTTAACGCTGCTTTGCAGGGGGTACAGGCAGCGCCATCATCGCCGAGCAGCGCAGCAGGTCACACCGTCTAGGAAGGGCCCGTCCAATTGCGCTATGGCTCTGGCTCGGCCCTGCCACATGCTGCTCAGCGGCAACACCGCTCTAGCATTTTCTGTGTTGCGCTAGCGAGGGGGTAGCTCGGGGCGAGGTTGTACCTAGGCCCCTCAGAGGCGCCCCGACAATGCACTCAAGTCATCGAGTAAGCAGATTAGCAAGCAGGTACGCTGAGCTGTGCGGCAAGTTCAAGTGTTCAAACGGCGTTCAAGCGCTAGCTGAAGAGGCTTATTCCACGTATATCGCTGCGCGCCGCACTCGCCCCTGGCCTGAGGCGTTGAGGCGCAGCTGGCCGGATCGTACAGTTTTGAAATTACGGCTGCCGGCTCGTCCCTCTAGAGTACCTGCGAGACCGCACGAAGCAGACTTTTACTTAATCTTCAGAGTATTGGGACCTGGATCCCGCACTTCCGCTTGCAAACAACACAACTTCTGCATCTCTGCGACGTTGGCCAAGTTTTGCTTACAGCTTACAGTAGTGTCATGGAATGATGTGTTTCCAATGCTCTCAGCCTTGCGAGCAATGCGGTGGCGACGGGCCCATGGGCCGAACACCGACTGCTCCGCTTGTGCTTACCAATTTAGACGATGGTTCCATAACGATCACAGCAAGGACGATACCTTGAACACAATCCACGAAACCCGTTGGAAGATGGCTGCGGTTCAGGCTTTTGCCGATTCCCACAGAATGTGGGCGACGTGGGTCACACACAGGTCTCCTCTGATCTCACACCGAGCTTCATTTCATCAAGTCAAATAAGTCTGGCTGCCAGCACTGCGGCATGTTGTGCCTGTTGACGATTGGAAACTGCCTCCGTACTGTACATATTCCGCCTCCAGTGTTATAATTTGTAAACTAGAACGGCAACAACGCCATTCACAACCTCTCAGAGCAGCGCCAGCAATGCAGAGCCGGGACGCCCCTACCTGCTCCTACCTGCACCCTGAAGCGGAGCTCTCCGGTGCCTGAAATCAATGCAACAAAATACCGCCTCTTTCCTCCGGTTCACCAGCATATGTTTCCATCGGCATTCCGTTCTGGCATGCCTTAAGACAGCAGTTCCCCTTCGTCGTCGCGAATCACATCACACGTTCACCTCTCAGTGTGCACGCGCGGTCATCTCCCACGTCAACTCCAGACGGCGAGCTCCATGCACTTGTGCAGTCGACTGCAGTCGAGAGCCCTTCGCCCTCCTCCAACCAATCCTGTCACGTTCCGACGTCTGTTGCAGGAAAAACTTATCCTTCGCAAGGTAGCAATGGCCATGATACCATGTCTAACGAATAAAGCCCCAATGCCCATAATCGGAGTCCAAGTAGCTCATGTATGGAGCCGGTGTACAAGACGTGAGCAGTCGCATAGCAGCGCATGAGCCATTTGGGCCGTTGGGACCGACCTAGGCGCTGTACGATGTACCTCCGCCATTCAGAGCATTCTATGTGTGACGATCCTGCTCCAACCTAATCCGTGCCCAACTTCCTCCACACCATATCGACCTGCAGGAGCCTGCCTAGACCTCCAGCAAATAGCCAACTGATGCGCTGGACCATGCCATGTGCATCGGACATGCCACTCCCCGCATCTTGCTACATGACTGACATGCCTACGCCTTGCCGCTCAGCCTCCGGCTCAACTTCTTGTACAATTTCTCAAGCGCATTCCCCTTGGACACCGGCACCAAGTGCTCGGCGCCACCCGCACCTCCAGCGTTCTCCAATCCTTCCCCAGCCACAGACACACCCGTCCTGCTCGCGTCCGAGCCCCCAACTGACAGCCGCTGTCCCACTTCGCTCCCACCACAGCTGCGCGACCCGTCCTCGATCCGCGAAGAGTATGTTCGTGCCGGATACACCTGGCCCTCGGCGGCCGGCAAGGGGGCCTGGGTCCCTGCCGTCGGTCCCGTATGCCCGTGGCTCCGGCGCTGCAGACGTCCATGGGCCTCGCCCTCACCATCGCCTACACGCTGCTCCTCACAGCCCGCAAAAACCGGGTTGGTGAACAAGCGCATCTCGGTCGCGGACGTGGAGCGGCCCAAAGCGGCCGACGTCGCGGCGGGCTCTGCCACTCGGGCGTCGCCGCCGTCCTGTGACAGCGCCGCCAGGCCCCCGCGGGGCGACCGGCCATCCCGCAAGCCGAGCGCCGGGGCGCTGGATACGATGCCTGCGAGTAAGGAGAAGGGTATGACGCACGTGTGGGCTTCCGTACAGTAAGGAACAGGAACACGTGAGGCCATGCGGCACACTCGGCACGATGAAAACGTGAGATGACAAACGCGGTGTAAAAAAGAATGGCACGGTGTAAGCACGATTACAACGGAGCTTGTATATTGCGAGCAAGCAGGCATACGACTTGAATGTACTCCAGATCCTGCCCCACAAGCAGACTGACATGCTGCTCGGACTTATAGTGTATGTAATTGGGAATTATGTCTAGTCCCTGACTCCCGGGCGGGAAAGAGGCTGGCAGGCAACGGCAGGAAACATAAGCCCGGGTATGCATGCGTTCCATGTTGCACGTCAATTTGGCACCTGCCCACCTGCGAGGCCGGCTGGAGAGCGGCTGTCCCGACCACCGGGACATAGCTCAGAAAGAGTGTCGCGGTCGCTGTCACATCCGCTGTCGGCGCTGCGGCAAGCCTGCACGGCGCCCCCGGGGCCTGCAGCCTCCGATGGGAGGGCGGCGGCGCCGCCGGCGCCGTCTCTGCTGGCGGAGTATCGCCTGCCGTCGATGGTGCCTTCGCCGCCAGCACCGTCGTCGCTCGCCTGCCCGCAGCGCCACCGCGCGCCGACAGGCGCGTCATGACCCGCCGGCGTGGCAATGTGCGGCGCCGCCGGCGGCGCGGCCGCTGCGCCCCGCTTCGGCGTCAGCGCGTCGGCGCTATGGGTGCCAGCGGCCGCGCTGCCGTTGCTGGCAGCAGCCAAATCGTTACGCTCTACCGCGACAGCTAGAGCACCCGCTCCCACGGCCGCCTCGACTGCTTGAGGATCCCATGCGGCTCGGAGATCACGCTCGAGCTCCTCCAGGCGCTGCAGGAGGCCCTCCGGCACAGGGTCATGGGAACCGCGTGCCGGCACGCCCCGATCCGTCAAGTAGGGCCCCCCTGCCGAGTGCTCCGCCGCCAGGGGCCCTGCCGCTATGGAGGCCCGCAGCTTATGCAGGCCGCGCCTAAGCTCTTCCAACGCCTCGCGTGTGGAGCCGTCACCAGCACCGCCGCCGCTGCCGGCGCCAGGCTCCACTGGATCCGCACAGGCTGCCGCTGCCGGCAGGTCAGCGGCCAACCCGCAGGGGCCCTGTACCAGCTCCGCTGCCGGAGGCGCAACCGGCACGCGAGCCACCGCTGCGGCGCCTCCGCACAGCGCCGGCGCGGCCCCCGCGGTCCGCTGCGAGGCGTCCACTCCCCAGCGGCTGCACGCCAGCTGCATCTGGCTCACAGCCCAGGCGCGCCAGGCGCCGCGGCTCTGTAACAGCGCCAGCTGGTGGACGTCCACTGCGGGAAGCAGGACGAGCGGGTGCGCCAGGTGCATGACGGCGAGAGGGCCGCTGTCAGGAGCGGTTCCGGGCGTGCAAGAGGAGGCAGCGGCGGTCGCGACGACTCGCAGCCTGTCGTTGGACGTCTGCGAGGGTGAGTCGGGCTCGGGCTGGCCCCAAAGGCCGTGATGCGCCTGCGGCGCCGGCTGGGACGGCCAAGCCTGCGCGGCGGTGATGGGCTCAGCTGGGGCCTGCGGGGCCGGCTGAGGGGCCTGCGGCCGTGCCAGTAGCTCGTCGCCACGGTGCTGCAGTGCAAAGAGGTCAACGGCGCTCGCCGAGCGGCCAATGGCGGCCGCCATGCCAGGCGACAGCGCCGCCAGGGCCAGCCGGCGGTGAGCGGAGCCTCCCTCTCCCTGCGGCGCTGCGCCGCCAGAGTCTGTAAGGGCGCCCGAGGTGTGGCTGCAGTACATCCCACCGTGGTGGGATGAAGGGCCAGCAGCCGTTGGCTCAAGCCACGTGCGCACATTGGGATGCGCGTGCGCTTCACCTGACACGGCGATCGCGGCGGCAGCGGCGTCCGCCCGCAGGCTCTGGAGCTCTGCCTGGGCAGTAGCGTGGGCCGCCTGTGCCTCCGCAAGCTGCATCCGAAGCCCAGCCGCCTCGGCCCCAAGCGCCGCGACGCCAGCTGCCGCCGCCTCAGCGGCCTCGGCGGCGTTTGCCCGCTCGGCGGTCGCTGCCTCGGCCGCATGCGCCATCTCCGCGGCCGCTGCCTTGGCGGCCTCGAGCTCCTCCCGGAGCGAGACGTTCTGGTGCCACAGCCGCTCGTCGCGGCGGCGCACGTGGCCCACCTCCGCCGCCAGCTCCCCATGCGCCGCGCGCAGCGCCTCCGCCTCCCCGCTGACCCGCCCGTGGGCAGCCAGCAGCAGGGACAGGCGCGCGCGGACGCCGGCCGTCGCGTCGCACTCGGCCGCCAGCTCGCGCCGGTGCGCTTCCCGCTCCACGGAGCGCAAGGCTGCAGCCGCGACGGCCCGAGCGGCGTGCGCCGCACATTCGTCCCGCAGCGCTGCGCACTCCCGGATCAGCGCATGCAGTGCCTCCGGCGCCGTGGCCGCTTGTGACGGGAGCGCCGCGGCTATGCGCCCAAGCTCGGGCGCCGCTGCCGCTGCCGGCCGCACCTCCTCCGAGGAGCCCCCAGAGGCCAACCCCGCGTACGCTGCGTTGGTAAACCAGGTGGGGGTCTGCGGCACAGGCGCCGGTGCAGCGGCGGCGGCAGCGCCAGCGGCATGGGTCGACACGGCATTTTGCCGGGGCGACTCGAGAGGAGAGTCGGATGACGACTGCCACGGCCACGCAGCTGAGTCCTGCGCGGCAGCCGCATAGCCGGCGGCCGGGGTTGCGCTGGCTTCGGGGCCCCAAACGACTGTGGTGACGTTGAAGCTGGCAGCTGGTCGCGGTGGCGTTTCGGCCTCCGCCACTGCGCACGGGTCCCGCTTGGCAACAGGGCTGGCAGGCGGCAGGCTGGCTTCGGGTGCCCACACCACTGTGGTGATGTTGAAACCCGCAGCTGAAGCTGTTTGCGGCGACTCTCCTGGCTCCGCCTCCGCCGCCGTTGCGCAAGGCTCCCGCACAGCGAATGCGCTGCTCGAAGTCAGGCCGGCGCTGTCCTCTGGGCTCCGCACCACAGTGATGGTATTGAAACCAGCAGTTGATGGCACCGCGTCCCGCGTCGCTGCTGCTGCCGCCTCCGCCTCCGCTGCCACCGGCAAGCAGGGCTGCTCCAGCGGGGGCCACTCCGGAGCCCTGAAGGGCGAAGGGCCCGGCAGCCCCGCCGCAGGCGCGTGCGCGGGAGCGGCCGCGTTTGCCCGCTCCACAGACCGCAGTATGCGCTGGGTCAGGACCCTGGCGGCGGCAGCCGACCGCTCCTCCTCCAGGGCCGCCCACAGACCCGCCAGCTGCACCGCGAGGCCGCCCCGGTCCGCCCGGGCAACTGTCATCTGCGTTGACAGCTCTGCCCTACTTGCCTGCACAGCGGCAAGCTGCAGCCGCAGCGACTCCGCCTCCGCTCGGGCGCTGGCCAGCCGCTCCGCGAGCTCCCGGCGCTCGTCATCTGCAGACGCTGCCTGCGCGGCCACCCGCGCAGCGGCCGCTTCGGCAGTCCGCAGTGCGTCCTGCAGTGCGGCCTGCTCAGTGTCCGCGGCCTCAAGCTGCGACTGCAGGCCGCGGGCCGACGACTCGGCTGCGGACTTGAGCTCCTCGGCACGTGCGCGTGCGAGCTCGGAGCACTCCAGCCGCTCCTGCAGCTGGCCGTGCGCCGCTGCAGCCGCCGTGGCCTCGCTGCGCAGCTGCGCCACCACCACGCCCCCGTCCTCCAGCTGCCTGCGCAGCTGCGCGCGATCCGCCCTGGCGGCCTCCAGCTGCCCTTGCAGCGCCTCGCGAGCTGCTTCGGCTGTGGTCAGCTGCCCCTGCAGCTCGGCCCGGGCCGCCATGGCGGCATCGAGCTGCCTCTGCAGCTCAGCGCCGGCCCCGGCAATGTCGTCCAGCATGCTCCGCAGCTCGACGCGGTCCAACCTAGCGGCGTCACGCTGCCTCTGCAGCTCGTCACGGGCCTCCACGGAGGCGTCGAGTTGCCTCCGCAGCTCATCGCAGGCCGCTGTGGCGTCATCCAGCTGCCTCCGCAGCTCGACCCGGTCCCACCTAGCTGCGTCGCGCTGCCGCTGCATCTCCGCACAGGCGGCGCCGGTGCTGTCCAGCTGCTTTTGCAGCTCGGCTTGCGCCGCTGTAGCCGCCTCAAGCCGCCCATGCAGGTCGGCTCCGACGGCCTCGGCAGCCGCGAGCTGCGCCTGCAGCTTACTGCAGGCGCCTTCGGAGTAGGCCAGCCGCTGCTGCAGCTGCTCATTTGCGAGGAGCGCAACGGATAGCTGCGCCGCTGCTGCCCGGCCAGCCGCCTCGTGGCTCAAGTGGAAGATTTCCAGCCCGGTACCCAGGTCGGCGGTCCTTATGGCCAGCTGGGTCCGGGCCTCCGACAGCGCCGCGGCCTCCTTGCCGGCGGCTCTGGCGACGGACTGCGCAGCTTCCAGCTGCCCATGCAGATCCTGCCGCTCCGCGTCGCCGGCGGCCTGTCCCGTGGAGACGTCCTCCCCGGCAGCCCTGGCGGCGCGCTCGGCGGCGTCCAGCTGTGCTCGCAGCTGATTGCACTCCGCGTCGGCGGCGGCCTGCCGCGCAGCGAGCGCCTCGCAGGCGGTGCGGGCAACGGCGGCATGCTCGAGAACCTCACATCGCAGGGCGCCCTCCCTGGCCTCCTGCTCCCGCAGCCCCTCGAGTGCGGCCTCCAGACCCCGAGCCAGCTGCTGCTCACGCCCCGAGCTAATGTTGTCCATCGCAGCCATCTGACACCGCAGCTGTAGCGCCGCCTCCAACGCCGCATCGCGCTGCTCTGCAGCCGCTGTGGCGGTTGTCGCTGCCTGCGCCAGCTCGTCCCGGGCCGCACAGAGCTCCCGCGCTGCCGCTCCCCGCTCCAGCCGCCGGAACACCCTCGCCACCAGCGCGCCCGCCGCCGCCGTAGCCTCGCGCCGGCTTGCCGCCTGGCGGGCCTCCGCCTCTGCCGCTTCCGCCTCTGCGGCGGTCCTGCTCAGCACCGCTTGGAAGATGCGCGCGCATAGGCCGCTTACGTGCAGCCGTGCGGACTGCACCTCGAGCGCCGCCCGGGCAGCACGATGAGCCTCCCGCTCAGCTGCGCGGGCGCCCTGCTGGAGCTGTACCTCGTGGGCGGTGCGCCCCCGAGCCTGGCCCAGGCGCTCATACATGTCCGTCACAGTCAGCCGCAGCCGCCGACACTCGGCCGCCTGCTGCCGGATGAGCTCCTCCGCCTGCTCCTGTGCCAGCGCCGCCGCGGCGCGCTCCGCGCCGCGCAGCGCCCTTGCGCACACCGCCCGCGCGGCCGCCCGGGCCTCGCAGTCGCGCCGCTCAGTCAGCGCCGCCTCTGCCGCGGCGAGGCGCACGGTGCCAAAGATGCGGACGCACAGGCAGCGGACCGCCAGGCTCGCCACCTTTGCCTCCAGGGCCGACCGGGCCGCGTGTTCCGCCACATCACGGGCGGCAGCCCGCTCCGCGTGCAGTTGCGCGTCGGCAGCACTGCGTGCCTTTGCCTGGCTCAGGCGCTCGTACAGGTCCGTGACGTGGAGCCGCAGCCGCGACGACTCCGCTTCGTGCTGGCTGGCCTCGGCGACAATCCGACTAAGCACCTCCGCGGCCGCAGCACGCTCTACGCGGCGCAGCACACGACTGCAGACGGCCCCGGCTGCTGCCTCCGCCAGGGCGTGCGAGACAGCTCCGGTGGCGGCGGCCGCCACTGCAGCGTCGGCGGCGCTCCGGACGGCGGTGAAGATCCTGCAGCACGCGACGCGCACGGTCTGCCGCGTCACCTCCGCCTCCAGCGCCGCGCGCAAGGCCCGATGCGCAGCCCTCTCCGCTATCAGTGCCTCCCGATGACGTGCCCCCTCCACCGCGACGCGCAAGCGGGACTGCCCCGCGCGTTCGTGGAGGTCAGCCACCTGCAGCTGAAGGCGCCGCGCCTCGGCCAGGGAGGCCTGGAGCTCCGACCTCGCCGCCGCGCCCTCCACACGCCGCAGCGCCCGGGAGCACACAGCGCTGGCGGCCGCAGAGGCAGCGCACTGCTGCGCCTGGGCGAGGGCTGCAGATGCCGCGAGGGTAGCGGTGGCAGCACCTGCCGTGGCAGCCGCCGCCTCCTCCTGACGTTGCACCGACGCGAAGGCGCGCACGCAGATGCAGCGAGCTGCAAGCCGCGCAACCTGCGCCTCCAGGCTGGCCAGGGCGGTGCGCTGCGCCCTCTGGTCTGCATAGCGCGCCTGCGCAAACCGCTGTGCCTCGTCTCGGGCCTTGGCCCGCGCCTGACCCAACCGCTCGCACAAGTCCGTCGCGAGGAGCTCCTGCCGCCGAGCCGCCTCCGTCAGGGCGTGCTGAGACGCTACCGCCGCGCCGCGCTCGACCCGCAGCAGCGCCCTGGCGCAGACTGCCTGTGCGGCGGCCGTTGCCTCGCAGCCGTGGGCCGCCGAAAGCACAGCGGCCGCCGCTCGCTCTGAAGCCGCCAGCCGCACCGCGCCAAAGGCGCGGGCGGTAATCCCCTTGGCTGCAAGGCGGGCGACCTGTGCTTCGAGGTCAGCTTGCATCCGGCAGCGGACCGCCCGCTCCGCCACAAGGGAGGCCTCGTGGCAACGGCGCTCTTGTGCAGACCGACAGCGCGCCTGTCCAAGCCGCTCGTACAGATCGGTGACCTGCAATTGCAACCGCCGGTTGTTGGCGGTGGCGGCCTCGAGCTCGCCGGTGAGCGCACCGCGCTCCACCCTTCGAAGCGCTTTGGAGCAGAGCGCGCTGGCTGTGAACTCCTCGGCATAGCACTGCGCGCGCTGGAGCGCGGCCCTGGCGCCCTCGGCAGCCTCGGCGGCCGCCGCCAGCCGGACCGCGCCGAAGACGCGGGCGGAGAGGCACCGGGCGGCCCACCGGGCGATGTGCGCCTCGAGGGCGGCCCTAGCCGCGCGGTGGACCGAGCGCTCGGCGGCCCGGGCCTCCCCGTGGCGATGGCCCTCGACCGCAGCCCGGGAGCGGTGCTGCCCCAGCCGCTCGCCCAGGTCCGCAACCTGCTGCTGCAGCCGCTGCAGTGCGGCTCGCGACGAGCGCAGCTCCTCGGCCGCGGCCGCGGCCTCGACCCGGCGCATCGCCCTGGCGCAGACAGCGCCGGCTGACGCCTCGGTCACGACGCGGCGCGCCTCCGCCAGCGCCGCGCACGCCTCAGCAGCGGCCTCGGCGGCGGCCCTGGCCCGTAACCCCGCGAACACGCGGGCGCAGAGGCAGCGCGCCGCCCAGGCGGCGGCCTCCTCGGCCAGCGTCTGCCTGGCGCCCTGCCCAGCTGCCACCTGCGCCGCGAGCTCCGCCGCGTGCCGCGGTCCCCCGCCGATGCACGCGAGCGGTACTGCCCCAGGCGCTCCTGCAGGTCCTCCACCTGCAGCCGGAGGCGCTCAGCGTCGCCGGTGGACTGGGCGGCGCGCAGCTCAGCGTCCTCGGCGGCGGCGCCGGCTGCTGCAGCGGCCGCGATGGCGTCCTGCAGGGCCCGCTCCAGCGCCGCGGCGCAGGCGCTGCGCCGCTGCTCCGCCTCATCCAGCCCGGCAAGCGCCTCACCAAGCAGGGCACCGTGCGAGGCGAGCAGCTCCTCCCGCTCTCGCCTCTGTCGCCGCCCCTCCTGCCCTTCACTCCCCTCCATTCTGTCCTCGCCCACTCGCTGCTTGCGGGCGCCCTGCTCCTCGCCCGCTCCGGCATTCCCTCGCTGCACTCGGAGGAGCTCCCCCCGCGCCGCTTCGAGCTCCCGCCGCAGCTCCGCTGCCTCCGCCTCCAGCGCCGCCTGCCGCTCACCCGCTTCTAGCAGCTCGCTCTGCAGGGTGCTGTGGGTGGCGCCGAGGCTGGCCAGCTCGCTGCTCAGCCGGGCCACCTGGCCGCCCAGGCTGGTGCCGCTGGCCATCAGGCTCGTCACTTGCGCCTGGCGCTGCTCCAGGTCCAAGGCAAGGCCCTCGTTGGCCGCGGCGAGCGCCGCTGCCTGCGCGTGCGCAGCCGCCAGGGCAGCGCGCAACGGCTCGACAGCCGCCGACGCGTCGGCGCCGCCGCCGGAGCTGCGGAGCTGCGCGGTGCGCTCCGCGCGCTCCGCGCGAGCACGCCAGTGGGCGGCATCCGAACGCTGCTGGTCCAGCTGCTCGCGCAGCGACCGCGCGGCCTCAAGGAGGCAGGAGTAGGAGGAGGGAGGCACGCGCTGGTGGTGGTGGGCTGTGCCGTTGGCGGCGCCGGCGGGAGGCGGGCGGGCAGACGATGGCGTGCCGCAGGAGCCGACATCCATGACCAGCAGCGGCGACAAAAGCTCCTCCTGGATCGAACAGGGCAAGGGCCCCAGCTTGGAGTGGCAGCAGGCAAGGAGATCAGCAATACACCCACACAGTATGCTCTGCCAACATGGCCAGCATTTCGGGCAGGCCGTACCGCGACAGAGGGGAGAGTCGCAATCTTAGCGCTCTCTGACGAGGCATGAACTCATCAGCAGCACCCTGTCGCGGCACCAAGCAATGTTCCAGACGCCCCGACACCGGGATGCTACCACGGTATTTGAAGTACCTGCAGCCGCGCCACCAGCTCTTCCAGCTCTTCGGCACGCAGCCATGTTGGCGCGGGCGCGGCCGCGCCCGCACCGTCCGCTGGACTGCTCTGGCACTCATTATTGCTATGGTGCGCCAGCGCCTGTGCCCGTGCCTGCTCCAGCGCCGCACGGAGCTGCGTGGTGAGCGCCGCCTCGCGCGCGGCGGCAGCCGCCTCGGCTGCGGCTGCGGTGGCCTCCTGGGCTCGAAGCCGGGCCTACAGCGCGGGACGGGGCGGGGAAGCCAGGGTTTCGAGCTTCTCCCAGGGCGGAAAGCGGAAGGCAGAGCAGGATGCGTGGGTGACGCTAGGGCACAGGTGCACACCGCAAGTCTGCCAAGCAACATAGGGTGAGGGTTGGTGCGCTGGGTTGGCACGTGTCCCACTGAGAACCTGGGGGCCGCCCATAGAAGCCGCCCAACCTGCGCGGCCTGCAGCTTCCGCTCGTGGTACTGGGACATTGACTGCAGCTCGGTCTGCGGAGGAATGGGATACACGGTGTTCGCCATTGAAACTGTTATCAGTGCTAACACTCATCACAATCAACCACCTCAACCATATGTCATCTACGCCTCCATACCCTTCCCAAGACCCCTCTGCTTGTCCGCGCCGGGCGCCCCTCGCGCTCGCCCGCCCTGACGACTACATAGCCCTCACCGATGCCAGCGCCCAGTCCCATCCCCCGTCTCCGCTACCTCCCTCCACGTATACCCGCCCACCTGCAGCTGGGCCACCATCCGCTCGCACTCGGCGTCCAGCTGCGCCTGCAGCTCCTCCACGCGGGCCGACAGGGACTGCAGCTGCTGTTGACTGGCCCGCAGCGCCGCGCTCGACTGCTGCAGAGCAAGCTGGAGCTCAGACACCTGCCGAGGGTGGACGGGGGGAGGGGCGGCGTCATGGCGGCAGGATAGTGGGCACATGTCAGGAGGAGTTGTGTGTCGTGCGACCGTGCAAATGGGGAGTCCTTCAGGTGTTTAGGGCAGGCAGGGGTCGGGCATTAAAGAAAGGGAAACGGGTCGCGCCGAATCGCATACTCAGTAGGAGGAACGGCGGTCGGGCACCATTACTCGCTGCGGAGGACATGCGGAGGATGTGATGCCGTGCGCGGCAACTAGGGAGTCCCGTGTCAAGGCATCGCCGCTAGGGCAGCAAGGACGTGGCTGTGGATGCATACACCAACATAGAAGCACTGGAAACACATGCACAAGGGATCGGAAGCCAAACTGTTGCAGGTTACCCCTGGCCGTAACTATATGTAATCAAGACGGCGCTGCGGTGCCTCACCTCCTGGGAGGATGAGCGTTCCAGAGCAGCCGCTCCAGCCCCACCCTGCTGACTCAGCAGCCTTGAGTGCACCTCCCGCCATCGGGCGCCGCCCACGGGAACCATCTCGAGGGGCGTTGGATCACCAAGCTGTCTCTCCATCGTCTCCGTAAGCATGGACTGTTGGGTAAGGAAACACGCGGGGGCACATGCGGGTTTGCAGGACGGGCAACGACCCGACGGTGCTAGCGCGCAGTCACTGCTAGCATGGTCCTGTCCTTCCGAGCTTTCTGAAGCGTCACGCTGCGCCTTAAGCGCACCTGCAGCTCCCCAATTAGGTCCCCGATGTCGCCGGCGACCTCGGGTTCTCTGCTGGCAAGCCGCTCGCGGCTGCCGTTGAAGAATGCGGAGGTGCTGGCGAGGCCGACGTCCTCCGCAACATGGCCCGGCTCCTGGCTGCCGTGCTCGCCGAGCCCAGCTAAGCCCTCCTTTTGATCCATATCCAGCCCAGATTGCCCAGACCTGAATCAAGAGAACACATGATGTTCAGCGCTGAAGCCACTAGCAGCAAAAGACTCCGACATGTCTTGAACTCCACCCCAACCAATACCTTTGGTACGTTTGGCTCAAGCTGGCATGAAGTTCTTGTTTTGTGGAGTCCACATTGTCATAGAGTCTGTCCTTGGTGGAGTGTATACTGAATCCCGCTTAAAGCCGGTTGCGCGCCAAGCCGGCGTCAAGCGCATCCCATTCACAACTGGTGTGGTATCAAAAAGGTGTCATAAAGACTTTGATTTGCCTTGCGGCCACGGCGTTGGACACTGTCGAGGATATCACGTATGCGCGTATCAATAAATGAAGCTCAAACCTGCTATATGTATGTGCCGTCGACGCAGCAACGAAGCCGAGCGATTGACCTTTGGGCAATGCAGCTCGGGCGGGTGATCGCGCCGTACCGCCGTGCGTTCCGCCTAGCTGCACATGTGCACTGTGTTGAAACTGGAGAAACGAGTTGCTCGCCATTCTGCGGTGCCTTGGGGCGCCGACAGTCGCAAAACCGACACGGAACCAGGCACAGTTGATGGGCGCGGACGCCATCTGGTGTCGTGTAAGAAAGGGCATGCAAGTGCATCAAATACAAGCACCGGCCGCTGCCGTGGCAGGACCGCAGCGACACGTGGCACAACATACATGAAGCAGCAGCATTCCCGCATTTGACATGTATACACACCGCAGCATGCTCATGTGACCATGACTTTGGCATGCAGCACCAGCTGGCATTGCTGAGCAGCAGCGACACCGTCAGGAGGCGTGCATGCCAGCCCCGGCTCCGATGACATCATCGGGCGCGGAGCTGCAAGTCATGGACAATCGTAGTCCGCTTCGCCTGCCAAGGCCCCACCGTGGCGTGCACCAAGCCCTTACGCTGAGTCTTTCCGTGGCACGCTGCTCAACTACGATTGTATCGCCTGCGCCTCACTCAGCTCACCCACTGCTCGGGCTTCTCCTGCACTGCACAATAAACAAGACGCTCTTTCCATGCACTTCATCCAGAGCCCGAACGCCGCGATCATCGTCACTCAGTTCACAACTTACGCCACCGCGCACACCGCAGACAACATTGCCCCCGTCCCCACGTCATGCCTTGGGAAACACCCTCAGCTCCTGCGCTGCCGTGCTTACCACCAACACTGCACCCGTACCCCGCTGTCCCCTCAACATCCGCCTTCGCCGCTCCCCATCCAGCCCCGCTGGGCTGGGCTCGTTCTGTACCAGTCGGGCCCTCGACGCGCCGGCTGCCCTTCGCCCGTCACCCACATTCCATTCACCTCGTCCTCCAGATTGCCCGGAGACCAGGGCTGTTCGAGGCCATCGCGCCGACGAGACCACTCCGTTCTGGCACCCGGACTGCCAGGTGTCTGGCCATCTGTCGAAGCAGTGGTGGGGCTGCAACTCGGTACTCTGTTGGCGGGTGTGTGGGAGGGCCCCGCGCCGCGCCCTTCCGGGCGCCGCCCCGAACCCACCCTCACGGAGTTGGCGGGCGTGCATGGGTCGAAGGTAGAGGATGTCAAAGGCCAGCCTCTTTGGGGCCAGCCTGGCGCTGAAGGAGGACTGTGAAGGAGCCTGTGTTCCTTCCCACCCTTTTCCATAAGTTGGGAGGACCGCGCCGTCCGGCGCTCACGCCTGCACCAGGCCCAACAGCGCAGGGCAAGGCGCCGCGCTTGCGGCCGCGCCGTCAGAGGAGGCGTACCGGGCGGGATGGCCCTCGGGCAGCTTGGCGGCCCTTCTCGCCGGCAGTAGTAGATCCGCCGATCGCTGCACCCGCAAGAACTCGCTCCGCCGCCGCAGCTGCAGAAGCTGCGGGGCCTCGCGGGGTCGACCGACGGCTCCAACGCTCCTCAACGCGCAAAGCCACGGGGTACGGGGTTATGCCGCCTGGCGATGCGGGCGATGCGCCCGTCCGCCCGTTGCGTCCACGACGTACGCCCCTCATCGCACGCCCCTCACAGGTCCTCCGGCTCGCTGATGGGCATCTTGAGGGTGGCCTGCAGCAGCGGCGCGCTGCTGTGGCTGCCCGCGGGCGCAAGCAGCAGCACCGTCACCGCGTCGCTGCCCGCCTCGGGACTCACAGCAGTCACGGCTACCTGTCGGCGCAGGCGGGTGGGCAGAGACGGGGGCACCCATGTCGGTGTTTCCCTTTTAGCGCTTGGCAGCAAGGCGCCTCACGCCTGGGTAATCGCGCCTTACGAGGCGAGGCAGTAGCGGGTGATGTGGGCTTCTTGAAGGGACCAAGGGTTAGGGTCTACGCACGCCAACGGCGCCGCACCGCGGCACGCACAGCAACTCCTGCGCGCAGCTACGTGCACGCATCTGCTACGCGTATTGCACACGCTGTACGTGTCGTACCTCGTACGTATACTGCAGTCCGGGCACAAGCAGCGGGATGGTGAACTGAGCCTTTGCCAGCGCGTACAGCGACGGGTCGGCCCGCAGCGCGACGGGTACGTCCAGCAGCGGCCGCGCGCCCTCGTTCCGGAGCAGCAGCGTGAGGCGGAAGCGGGGCCCCAGGCCCGCCACGGACAGGGAGAGCGACAGATTCGTGCTGGTTGTGAAGGCGGCGGCGCCCTGAGAAGCACGCGACGAGGGAAGGAAGGGGTTTGACGGTGGTCTTAGCACACGAGCCTCGGGCGCTTGCAGGCAGGAGGCGAGAGGGGAATGGGCACGGGGCGGTCAGGACGGTTGTGCTCGGATGAGGAATGGGGGGGGAACACAGTGGGCGGGGGGGGGGAGGACGGCGGGCGAGTGGAACGCCAGGCCTCGCCGCGGGCCCCTTCCTCACCCCATCGGTCTGGAACGCGCAGATGCGGAACTGACCTGACCGTCCGTGAGCACCTTGACGAAAGCCCGGGCGGTGGTGAGGCGCAGCTTGGCGAGGTCCCGTTGGAAGGTTCGGTGCATGTCGGCGGCCTGGGGGCGGCAGGGAGGCAGGGGGCAGCAAGGGAGGAGGTCAACGGGAGGGGAATGTGGCGCACACAACGAGAGAGCACAGTTGGCGGCGCAAGAGAGCACCGACGAGGAGAAGAGGAGGCAAATCCGCACCTGCTCACGCTCCCGCTGCGTCTGCTCCACGTAGAGGCGGGTCTTCTTAGGGACCGCCAGCGGAATTTCCTGCGGGGGTGGTGGACGGGCGACACGGAGTTTGGAGGGTGTTGATTGGCAGTCAGGCTGCGATCTCCCCGCCCAGCCGGCACGCCTACAGGACAGGCCCGCGGCGCATCCCTTCTGATCCTCATGAGGTAGCAAAGGCGGATGGAGTAGGAATGACAAAGATAGAGACGAGCGAATAGGGGCGGAGGTGAGGGGCCAAGGGGCAGCCACATCTCAGGACAGGCCGAGCCGCCTTGCGCGGGCGCATGCGCGGCCCATGACAACCCCGCCCCCCTCCCTCACCCGCGAGACCAATCTTTGCATGCACCCGCCAGCCTCATGCAGCTCAGCGACCGCGACAGGCACGGCCCAGCCACACACCCCGCCCCGTTCCTCCCGCCGTCTCACCTGCTCCGGCGGCGGCCCCCCACCCAGTGCCCCTATCTCCAGATTGGCCGTCCGTGGTAGCATCTGCAGGGCGGGGTGGGGGTGCAGAGAAGGGTGTGCGTTTTAACAGGCTGGGCGCCAGCAGCATTCGTCACGTCGGATGGGGGGGAGGAGCTTAGGACTCGAACGCCCCGCTGGAGGGAGAGTGGGAAGCAGAAGACATTGTACATATGTGGTGGGAAAGGTAGCTATGGCCAGTTCTCCAGTATCTTCGCCACCGCCGGCACAGTCTAATACCGGCGCATGGCCCCTTGCCGCCCCAGCGCCGCCGACACCACCCATGGCGCCATGGGCCATGTGTGCCCCCCCACCTTGATGTCCAGCATGCCCGTCTTGGTGATGGTCAGCAGCGTGTTGTCCTCCCGCCCGTACCGCCCAAACCACAGCGCGGTGACGGGGAAGTTGACGGTGTGCACGCTGACCAGCAGCTTCTCGTTGTAGACGCGGACCTCGCCTGCGAGGGACGGGTTGCGGGAGGGAGGGCAGCCAAGCAGGGCAGTGGAACGCAGTCAGACAACGGTAAAAGCAGTCCCTGCTGCGATAGCATCGTTACGGAGGTGACACTGCCGGTGAGAGCTCCGCCAGAAGGTGGCCATACCGGAGGCAATCGTGGATCCCGGGAGAAAGGTGGCGCGAGAGGCGGGCGGGAGGCGGAGGGTTGGACCAATACACCGCCGACGTTGGCGCCCGTTACAAGACCCCACTGGGTTCAGCGACCAGGCCCTCCTCCTCCCCTTCCCCGCTTCCAATGCTGCTGGCGCCCAGCACGTGCAGATTCACACCCTCCACCTCGAATTCCCCCTCACTGCGCCCCCCACCGCCGCAACCCACCGTTGGACAGCGCCACGAGCAGCGCCTTGGTCATGCGCTGCCCCGTCACCTCCATCCGCTGCATCGCCAGTATGTGGCAGGGCAGGTAGATGGACCAGGACTTGGTGCCGTTGGGCTGGTAGGCGTGGATCACATCGTTCATGCAGCCAACCGCCACGTGCTTGACCAGTCGGACCTGTTTCGGTTGGTGGTGAGAAGGCGGTTGGGTAGCGGCTGGGTACGGCAGAGTTTGGGGGCCGAGGGCGGCGTGCCAGAGGCGGCAGAATTTCCAAGCCCCATAAACCCCGCATTCCACACACTCACATACAGCACATATGCGCGCGCATGCCCGGACTCCCCGGAGCTGCTACTCGTCAGCCTTACTAGTCGTGCATCCCCCTGGATAAAGCTGACAGTGGCTTCAACGGCAGCCTACGCATACACCGCCTGTTTTTTTGCCTGTGCCCCGAAGGCCAAAGCGACGACGCAAGAGACCTTGAAAAGACGTCCTGGGCCCAGCGAGGCCCACTGCCTGTGCCTCCAGCTGGAAACGTTTCTGATGCATGTTCCCAAAACACATTCAGACGCCTATGCCCATCGTTTGCTCCACCCCTTCTGCCTCCCTCGCCGTGGGCTCCTCTAGCCTGGAGCGCGGCTCGCTCACCAGCCCCACGGGTTGCGCCTCCAGCTGGATGATGGTCTGCTGCAGCTCCCCGTTGCGGATGTGGTAGAGTTTGCCGTCGCGGCCCGCCACCGTGATGCGGTACCCCACGTCCAGCTCGCCCTGGAAGGGGGGGCCGGGGGTGGATGGGGGAAAGAGAATGAATGCCGACGAGCTGGGCGCCAGCAACGTTCGTCCCGTCCGGCGGCCAAGCCGGTCCTTGCCTCGCTTCGCCGGCCCCCGAAGGAGTCGGCGATCCGAAAGTCCAGCAGCCGTCGGGTGTGTGCCGCCGTTTCCGGCGGCGTCCGGGGGGAATGAACAACGCGTGACGCCGAATCGCAACACGGGTGGACTATTTTGTGGATGGTCCGTTGTCAAGGAAGTGCGAGTATGTTCTACCTCCGTGCGAATGCTGGCCTACGGCGCCACCCGCCTTGACGGGACACCAGCAGGCACATGGGGCGTCAGGTGGAGGGACGGGCAGGTATAGGGGACCCTGCGCGGTGGCCTCCCACATGTCCAGTGTGGCCACCTCACCCAGGTACACACATTCCCCCACCATGATAACGATACCGACGTGCGAATTGTGGTACACGGGTGTGTTGATGCGCGGGCTTGGTAACAAGGCAAGTAATGCGGAGTGCAAGGCCAAGGGACCGACTGCCCGTCCTCGGCTCCAGCTGGTCCCCTTACCGCCGTGACCCACCCGGGCACTGGCCCACCAACCTGCCGTACCTCCCCGCTGCTGCCCTGGCCCCAGCCACCGCCGCGGCTAGATACACCGCATACATAAGCAGGTCACGCTGTCCCCTACATTGCTATCGAGTGAAACTGACCCCTGCATGTTGCACGCCCCCACGCACCCCTACCCCACCACAGAAACAGCGCCGCACCTGAATGGCGATCATGGCGGGCGTGATGCCGACCCAGATGTTCTTCACGGGCGCGGTGCCGGCGGGGTTGAGGATGAGCACGCGGCCGCTCTCCGTGCCGATCACCAGGCAGCTCACAGCGTCGGGCTGCGCGGTCGGGCGACGGGGAGGGCGGGATGAGCCTAAGGAGAGGGGTTTTCCAAGTCAGAGGGCGAGCCGAGCGAGGACAAGAGGGTGTGCATATCGTGGGCATATCCATGCCAAGTTATCGGGACTTGCTTTGCACGGCCGGGCCCGCGCCGAGCGGGCGGGCAAGGCACATGGTGGCTCTGCCGGAGGCGATGGTGAGGAAAGCCGGTGAAAGGGGGCTCGAAGCTCGAAGGGAGAGAGCGAGGCTCCTCTGTTTCCGACGGCCGAGGAGCCCATCCACGTCGTCAGACTGCCTCTCAGGCGATGCCGCGAAGCACGTCGCGCCCCTGCAAGTTGCCCTCACCCGCCTTGTACCCTTATCACCTCGGGTTGTCCTCAGGTAAAGAGGACAATCCACACTGCATGCACCGCGGTGCCCTTCCCTCACCGCTTATCACCTCTCATCACTTTTTAACAAACCGCGGTGCCCCTCACCTCGTCAATAGCCTGCTTGATGGTGTCCATGCACGTAATGACGGTGGTGGCCACCAGCGGCTGCCCCTGCCAGTGCTCCACAAACGCCATCTTGGCCTCCGGGTCACCGATGTTCATGAGCTGCAGGGAGCGTGTCTGCAGCACCACTCCGGCATCCTGCGGGGATGTGTGGGGTAAGTGTTAGAAGAGTTGAAATGCCTTCTCACGAGAGAAGCCTGAGGCGCATGCCGTCCCGAGTCGTCCCATGTGGGGTGGGGTGGGGTGGGATGTGGGGTGGGGTGGGGTGCGTGGTGGGGCTGGGGCTATGGCTAGGGTGCTAAGTCCGCGGGGCGTTAGGGCGTGGTGGGAGCCGAAAGGGTTGGCGGCGAGCTGTGAAAGGGGTATGCCGTATGCGTAGGGGCGCGGGTAACACATAGGGTGCGGGTGTGGTGCGAGGGCCTGCGTGTGGCAACGGAAGGATGTGGCGGCGCAGTAGGGGCCCAAAACCCGGACTTCTCCGGACTTCCCACTTCCCACTTCCGTCCCTGCGCACGGAGGCAGCGCCACCAGGCTTGGGCGCCGTTGCTGCTGCTCATGGTCCGTTGGATCTCGGCTGGACGCCCTGCCGCCCGCCCGCGCGTGTTGCGGCCTTGCCCATCAGCAGAAGACGGGTCTGTTGCCTTCCGGCGCTTGCGTCTCAGGAATCCCTTCTCGACCTCTGGGCCCCTTCCCCGCCCTCTAGGAACCCCTTGACGAGCCCCTTCCCCTCCCGTCCCTCCCGCCCCGCCCAACTTCCGCCGCGTGAGCTGAGCCACTAACCCCAGAAACGAAGCCCCCATCAATCCATACACGCCTCCGCCATCACCCGCCCTCGCCTCCCCGGCGCCCTCCTCCCGTAGCCCCAAGCACCGCCACCAGCACCCCGCCCAACCCTCGGATAGGGTCACTTTGGAACGACCAGGGAGACATGCGGCCCAAGCCTCTCCAATTTGGACGCTCTGCAACCCCCACCCCTCCCGCCCTGCACCCACCTGCAGCCGCGTCAATTGCGCCACAGCGTCGCCCATCACCATCTCGCCCTCCATCACCTTCTGCCTGCAGTGCCGGGTGGTGCAGGATACAGGTCGGTGCTGGGGACAGACCTCAAGCGCACTGACGGCCCTCCGCCCTATCTTTTGCCCTCTGCAGGGCTCCCAATGGGCTGCTGCGCCCCCGGTTCCCCATGGGCCTCGAGCTCCAACCCTGCGCCGCGCGCCTTCCTCCGCCTCCACCTCCGCCGACCCCAGCATTCCCTACCGCCCCGCCCTGCTCCACAACAGTACTTCGCCTCCTGTTCCTCAGGCGCATTCGGAGAGCTACCCCTGCCGACACAGCCAGCATCCCTCCATCACGGCTTCGGTCGAAACCCAGAACCGACACACCATATCTCCTGCTCCTCCGTGTTCACGTTCTCCGCCGGCAGTACGAACTTGTAGTAGGGCCGGAGGTTACGGTAGATATAGACGTGGGAACCTGCCGAGGTGCGGGGTGCGAGGGGAGTCGGCGCGGGTGAGGAACATTGGGAACTGGGGCCAGCGAGCGTAACAGGCTCCGACGCCAAGTGCGACTTTGCGGCTGAGCTGTGGTGGACGAGGCTGCGAGGAAGAGGGGGAGAAAGGGGAGTAGGGGGAGGGGAAAGCGACTGCAAGCTGCAAAATGGATACAGGTGCCAGCCCTGCCGTAGCCATGCTTGAACGGAAGGTGAGGACGGTGCGACGAAGGATCATATGTGCTGAAATGAAACGACGTATACGACGAGCGTAAGCGCTCATATGTGCGTGCACCTCCAGCCCACGGCCCTGATGGATAGGCGCGGCTACCAGTGACGGCCTGAGAGGCCTACGTCTGGTCCCAGGCGCCCCACGTTACGCCGCCAGCCAGAAAGGCACTTGCTCGCCAAGGACAACCCCGTGGCCGGTTGGTGGTTCGGCCTTCCCCTATCCGGGGAAGGGGCATCCAGTTTGACTGCATTTTCAGACCGCTGTAGGTCCTCACCAGCAGCCACTGCCAGGGCGGGGAGACGCGGGGCAGTGTTTTCCGAAATGTAACTACAGATGGCCACGGGCGTGTCCAGCAGCGGGTGCTCCGAAGCCTTCTGGGTGCCCTTCCAAATCTGCGCCGTTCATTCAGTGGGGGGGCGGGTTAGGGTCCGGGGGACTAGGGGGATACAGAAAGACGAGGGTGTACCCCCGCCTCTCCCCCTTCACCCCCGCCCACGCCCCCGGCCTTGCCTTGAGCTTGCGATCCTCATCTGCTATTACAAGCCGGTTGTCTCCGTCGCCGAATAGGTTACACGTATGTACGCACGGTGTGTATGCAGTAATACCAGCGACCGGGTCATTGAAGGCTTCGAGCCACACGGATTTTACGGGCGGGGCATGTTGCCCGTTATGGCCTTTCCCATGGCCTGGTTCCGCTGCCGCGTAGTCGCTCGGGTCGACCATCCTGGAATTCCGCTTCTACGACCTCCGCATTCCTAAGGTAGAGCACCAGCTCGACTCATTAGGAAAAAGTAATAAAATCAGGAGAACGCGTCAATGTCCCCAGATATGGCCGCGAAATGTGAGGAACATGTAGACTCGAGTGTCTCACTTTTGGTTCATGGCTTGCCGGTCAGAGCATATGTGCAATGATGCGCGGTCACAGCGTCCCTCAAAGGCTGTGTTGCCACGTGCACACGTACGGCGCGTGGCGGTGGTTGTGTATCGTGTTTCCCGGCCTACCCGGCCGGCCGCGGCCGAGCCCATAAAAGAGCCTTAACTTGAATAGGGGACGATATGCAGCGCTAACGGGGCTTCTGGCACTGTAAGGTAGAAGCAGGGGAGAAGGTGCATCAGAGAGCGAGACACCTCTACGAACGTATACGGATGGTGGAATTAAGCAGTCCGTCTCCTTGTTTGCCAGCATACTTTGGACAGTGTGTCTCTACAGTATTTGCCCCTTATTTGGCTTTTTGTGTGGACCGCCGTACTAGCATGTGCAGGGGAGCACGTGCAATCTTCATGAGTGCACCTGGCTGGGCTGTTTACTGGGCCTTTCCCGTGTAGCCATAGGCCGTGGCTGGACGCCCGTTATGAGTAGCCATGTGCAACCTTAGGTAGATGCTTCAGCCCCACATTAGCTGGTGCCAATTAACTGCCACTACTTGCCGTGACAGTGACGCAACAGAATCTTCGAATCATTACATAGGCTCCACGCCTTCCAGCATATGCTGTCTGTCCTGTACTTCAGGACTCGGCCATTACCTTCACGCACTACCTGCGTGCCAAGCAAGAAACTCCACAGGCTCCATGGCGAGGAGGACCCAAGCGCACGCAAGCAGCCGTGACAACTGATACTAGAGGTCTCCCGTCCGTCCGGGATGAGACAAGTACCTCGCAAGCAACTTGGGTCATTCCAAAGCAATCAATTACCGTCAGGTCCGCGCACAGGCGCTCCTAGAGCCGCTACTCATGATGCAGCTGTCTCTGGGGAATATTCGCGTCTCAGATTCAGGTAGTGCCGTAGCGAAACCCTTGTGCAAGCCGTCAAAAAGTCAAGCACGTGTCGCAAAGCGGCACACAAGCCGCTGGTGTTATCCAGCATGCGCAACGACAAGGGCGTCTCTCTTACACGGGGATCTGCTCCCCGGTGCGGGCCATGAACTTGTCGAGGTCGCCGCGCGTGGCGGGGAAGATCTCCACGTACCGAGTCCCCATGAGCTGCTTGTCCTTGTTCCGCGCGATGCTGGCCTCCTGCGGCGTGTTGAACTGCACTAGCGCCATGCCCGTGGGCCGCCCGCCGTCGGTCCACATGTGAACTCTGCGGAGGGAGTTAGACCCGGGATGGGGGAACAGCAGTCAGTGAAGGGGCATAAAAGCATGGGGAAAGAGGTGGTCCTGAAATCAGCAGCAAGCATGAAGTCCAAGAGCGCAGCGGGAAGACGGGGCATCGCCACGGCAGGCCAGTGCCCGTCAGGCAAAAGGTACTTCTCTATCCCGCGTATTGCAAAGGAAGCAGCGCAGGCCAAAGGAAGCCAAAGCGCTCGGGCATGTAAAATCTTCCCCGCAGTCAATACTTGCAAACACGTACCGCGAGGGGTCCAGGCGCGGGATGCCCAGGGTACCGTCGTCGAAGAAGGCGATGATGTCATCGGGCACAGCGGCGAAGGGCAGGCCGCGGAGCTTGAGCCAGGTGGTGCCACCGCCCATACCCATGCTGCCGCGGCCGCCGCCCATGCCCATGCCGCCCCCGTAGCCTCCTTGCCCGTAGCCCATCATGCCCATGTCGCCGCCCATTCCCATGCCCATGCCCATCATGGACTGGTCATAGCCGCCCATCATGGGGTTGTAGCCGCCCATGCCGCCCATCGACGGGTCCATCATGCCCATGTTGCCCATGCCGCCACCGTAGCGACCCGACATGTTGTCCCCGGTGACGTACCCGCATACTGCCCGGTAGTAGTCCTGCGCAAAAGGCAGGCGTTTAAGGCTCGAGCGCGACAGCAGACAACTCAGATCCGGCCTGATTTCGGCGCGACTTCCAGCGCTCACCCGCTTCTGCGCTGGGAAAATCTCGATGAAGCGCTGCCCGATGAACTGTCGGTGCTTTTGAAGAGCCGCCTCGACCAGCTGCAGGGAGCCCAGGACCACGAAGGCCTCCCCCGAGAACCGCCCATCCCGCTTCACCATGACGATATCGACCGGTTCCAGCTCCTATGCGCAGCGCGAGCGGCAGCCCACCCCCCAAAGATGGCCGGGTGCGAGCGGGCGAGGGTCATTCCATGGCCGCACTCGTGCGCGCGGCCCGGGCAACAAATTGCGAGCGAGCCCAAGGCAGCGAGCGCGCGCTAGAGCAGCTGCTCCCCTACCAGAAACATTTTGATGTCCCCCTCCATGACATCAAATGGCAGACCCCGCAGCCGGACACACGGGAAACCGTCCGAAATCTGAGCCCCGGCCCCGGCCCCGCCCGCCGCCATGCCCGGCTGCTCCAGGCCTTCAGGGCCCTCGTTCGGCCGAGCGCGCTTCATTCCGTGCTCGATTTTTGAGGCGGGAAAGTAGGGGGCGTCAAGCCGAGTTGGGTCGAGAGCGCGTAGGGCGACTATACGAGGTCAAGAGGATAAGCTGTAGGCTGGACTTCTGCGAGGCTAAAGTATGGCCCTGTCGCGCGTGTAGGCACAAATGGTAGACCGAGCGCCGTACGAAGCCGTAAATGACCGCTCTCTGCTCGAGGGCACTTCCAGGCACATAACACTGGGCCTGCAAGAGGAACCCATCATTGCAAATAGTGGTTGGGGCCTCGCTACGGCCTTCGACCCACAGGACGGCCGATCGGCCGCAAGCCCTGGAGCCATAGGAATGCAATTGCGTGCATGTACCTCCGTCTATTGAGAAAAAACCCGCGTATGATGCCTCAATGCCTCATAGTCGTTCCCAACTCTGGTGCCCCCTCGCCCCTGTTCGGGCTGACTGTCCAATCACCCCCCGCATCCGCCCCTGACCGCAATTGACCGCAATGGTTGGGGGCTCAAATGCTGCACGGGTACTGAGAGACTCCCGGTCGAGACGACCACGGCGCCTTGAGGAAACGCCCACTGGCGTTGCTAGAGGGCCTGAGTTTCTGCCTAGACCCAGGCAGAAACTCAGGCCCTAAGTAAAACCAAAAGGCTTACATGCGGGCTGCATCACCGATGCTGACCAGGATTCGGGTTTACAGCCCTCCTGTTAGTTGACCAATGGCCCGGCAGGAAACCCGCAGGACTCGTGCGCATGACACGTATCACCATCGGCTTGTGGCCCCTTGCGTCTGGGCAGCGTCTGCAACGACCCTACCCCCGTATCACTGCCCATGACTATGCCGGAATGACACCCAGGCGGGTCCGGAATCTGATTAGGGGATGCCGGTTAGGCGCCCCATTGGGTACTGCCAAGGACTAACCACCGCGTCACCACTGCGGCAGCAGCGCCCTCTCCGCTGCGCTCCTCTCAGGCCCTCCATCGTCCGCTAGGTGGTGGCTACAGTCTAAGGCAGGCCGATCTCACACTGTCATGAGTGCTGTTTCGAGACCCCTAGGCCCCTTACCTGCAACTCCCTAGCGAATGCCCCATCCCTTGGCCATGAGCCGGGACAAGGCCATGAGCCAGTGCCGCAGTTGGGCTCAGCTTCAACTGGAAGGCTGGCGGTGTTTGCCATTGACGTGGCTTGGCGCGCCCTGCAAGCTGGTCTGCCTGGTCTGCCTGGGTTGGCACTAGGCGCAAGTGCCAACGCGTCACAGGCCGCCCGCCACCGATTGCCGGCTTGCCGCTCGTCGAGTTGACGCCTCGTCCCGTCGGCCTGAACCGGCCCAGCCGCCTCCCCAAATCCCAGCCCGCCCACGTGTGCTGCATCTGCGCTCTACGGCCGTCTACTACATACTCCGCCAATGACTGCCGGGCCCTGCTCCGAGTGCCTCTCACACCCGCGGCCCCTGCACGAGAGCGGGGCCTGCATGGCTCTGGACCTCAGGGCTTGGCACAGAGCCCCATCCTCGCACCATGGAAGGACGGAATGCGACTCAGCGCGTCGGCGGCTGGTGCCTGGTGAGGCTGCGCGCGGGCCCGAGTCGCCGTCAGAAGGCTGGACTGCGGGGCGTGGGGCGAGTTCAAGCTCGGGATCGTTGTCACGGCCGCATCTTGCATGCAGCATACCTCGGCGCCCGGCACCGGAGTAAGTTAGACACGGCGGCCATCACCCATTCCCAAGTTCATTTCTACCCACGATTGGCATCCAGTCCATGCACCCCGCCCGGACGGGCTCTGACGGGGCGGCCTTGGAAGGACTAGTGGGGAGGGGCATGCATTTCACGCAAGCTCCCCTAACGAGAAAGCCCGAAATATGCCGGCACCCGCCCGCACGTGTGATTGATAACCTTTGGCAGATGGTGGCGGTGTTACCGGCGTCCAGCGCCCAGTGACGGCAACAGCCAACCCAGGCTACGGCGCCTACTGGCTGGCACACGCCGTAAAAGTGCCGTGCGTACAGAGTGCACGGACGGCGTGGGATGTGGTATTAAACTTGCGATTACCGACTCCTAGATAGAAGCGCGGGTACAGGCGGATACCTGCGCTGGCCGGACCACAAGTGGAGGGAAAGCTTCATTGCCCGGGTAGGCTGCCGGCCATACCCACCCGCCTCGTCAATGACCTGCAAAATGCAAAGCGACAATTGAGAAGCGAAATGAAGACGAGCAGACCACAGTGCGCTAGTGTCCGAATGCACGGCACATTATTCCCCGAACGCAGGTAGAGCTGAAGGCGCACAACGGCTTTGCCGTAACATGTGCAACCCGTGCAACAAACAATACTGCCCCTGCAACAGCCCCCTGCACGCAGAGGACCTAGGCAGCTAGCCGGTTTCTAAAGTAATGGGTATGGCATGGCCCGTCGGTCACACCGAGTGCCAGAATGTACAGTACTGGGATGCACAGTTGGTATGATGCACGCATTTCTTTTCGCGATGCATAGTATGGACCTAACACTGGGCATGAAAGAGCCCTGCAGCCATCTCAGCCAGGCAGCCAGCACGCGGTGATTGCATATCCATGCCACCCGTTCCGTTCTGGAGAACTTCAAGTCGGTTCCACACGCATCCCCTCCAGGCGTATGAGAATAGTACCAAACGGCGGCCGCCTATGCGGCTGCTCCTGAAGGCATTCCGCCGCCAGCGTCGGATAACCCGGCGGCAGGTGCGGCGGCCAGACCAGCACGCCCGGCGGTACCGCCCCTGCCTCCTCTGGCACCGCCGCTGCTTGCTCCGCCAGCCAGGCCCTCAGCGCCGCGCCCTCAGGCCGCGTCAGCGCCGCCGGCAGCGGCAGCCCCAGCGCCAGCTCCCACAGCACCACGCCGAACGCGTATGCGTCGCCCGCCGGCCCGGCCCGGCCGTCGCGGACGAGCTCGGGGGCCGAGTAGGCGGAGCTGCGCCCGCGGCATGTGGAGAGCGGGCACGAGGTGCGGGACAGGTTAGGGAGGCCGACGTCCGCTTGCAGCGTTCCATCCTGAGCGCCCCCAGCGGTCAGTCCGTCGACACACGCACCCACCCGACGACGCACAAAAGACGGCAGCCCCGACCAGGCAACTCTCAAGGACGCCTAGTGCCCGGCGCACGGCCCCATCCCACCACTCACCTTGCGGGGCCCGACAGGTGCGTGGTGCTGGCTTCCGGGCCATGCCTCCCGCTCAGCCTGAGGTCGTACAACTTGGCGGTGTAGCCGCACAGCGCCGAGGGTGAAGCGTGCTGGCAGCTCTGCAGCAGGATGTTCGACGAGGAGAGGCCGGCGTGGACGAAGCCGAGGGAGTGCAGGTGCGCCATGCCGCGCGCCACGTCCCGAGCCAGCGCCAGGACCACCCCCGCTGGGAGCACCGGAAGAGGCGACGGTGCGGACGGCGCGGACGGTGTGGGAGTGGCAGCGCCATCCTCCGCCCCCGCTCCTGCACCAGCTGCAGCCGCCAACGTGCCGCACTGCAGGCAGTGCCGCAGCGACCTGGCGTCACACAGCTCCTGGACCAGCGTAAGCTTCCACACCTCCATGCCATCCGTGCCCACACCGCCGCTGGCGCTGCTGGCGGCGTACGGGGATGCCGATGAGGCAGCGGGGCTGGGCGTGGACAGCAGCACCCCGCCGCCTTCACCGCCGGGGTCGCTGACCCACGGGTCGGCATCCCACAGCGGCTGCAGCACGTACGTGTAGGTCGCCACGATGTTGGGGTGCGACAGGCTGGCGCTGGTGGCCGCCTCAGCCAGCGCTCGGGCGGCCCGCGGGCTGGGACCACCATCGCTGCCGCCGTCCACCTGCAGGAGGTACGTGCGGCCAGCGCTTGGCAACCGGAAGAGTTCAGGCGCATGGCAAACAGACCGTGTTTGTGGCAACAGCGCCTCCCCCCCCAAATCAACAGCTTCAGCGCTCGTGCATTTGCCTTCTTGCTTGATTTGCCATAGAGCAGGCCCGGCCATGCATCCCCGCCCGGCCGAAGCCCACCCACCCCTGGGTGGTGCTGAAACAGCACGTTCTTAATCGCCACCGGCAGGCCGCGCCACGTGCCTCGATAGACCACGCCCTGCGTACCACGCCCCAGCTCGCCCGTGACCTGCAGCAGCGGAGACCACTGCTGCGGCCTTCCAGCTGCAACCGTGCCGGCGGCACCGTCGCCGGTGTGGTCCGCCATGGGAGGCGCTGGTAGGAGAAGCGATGAGGGCAGGGGAGACATGCTCCAACTTGGACACAGGGAGGTGGGGCAGTGATCCGCCGGCCCCGCAGCGGCGGCGACCGAGCTGGTGTCGTGCGGACCGACTGCTCGCGCCCCCACAGCCTGCCGCCCCCCCGCTGCATCTGGAATCCCCCCTACAGCGCCCGCGACGCTGCAATATTTTGACGTGCCTCCATCTTCACCTCCACGTGTGCCCCGGCGCTTGCCCGTGTTATTTCTTCCATTGGAACTGGCGTGTCCGCTCCCAAGGCCCCGCATGATTCGTATATGGCCGTGGCTGCAGAAGGCAGAGCAAGCCAGGGGTACGGCCAAGGCCAGGCGCTCATAACGGCTCCGCTGCTTCGAGCTGTCGGCATCCGCCCCTCGGATGGCCTCGGAGCCGCATATGGCAGCTGTTTCCTCGTCGCCCTTGACCGTCGCTCCGGTCGCCTGGGACGCATCCTTTTCTCCTGTCGAGCGCGCCCCTTGGCCGCCCTCGCCAGCCAGCAAGCCGCCACGACGGCCGCCACTGCCAGCGCAGCGGCCCCGCAAGGCACCGCGACGGCGAGCGCCAACATTCTGGAGCTGCGTCCGCCCTTGTCACCGCCTGATCCTGTCACCGCGGCCTCAGTTGACGGGTGCGCCTGTGCACTTGCGCCGGCGTTGTCACCAAGAAAGCTTCCGTTGGTGGGAAGCGACGGCGCTGGAGTGCCCGGTGCAGGCGAGTGAAGTGAGGGCTCGGGCGCATGGTGAATATTTGTGGGGGACGGAGGCGGCGCCCGTGCCTGCGAAGTCTCGGGAGAGTGCTGCTCCGGAGCTGTAGGTGGTCCGCGCGTCGCAAGCAGCTCCGGCAGCAGCAGCGATGCCTCGCTGGCGACAACCTGCCGGGGCGGGTCTGCCAGCTGCGATGCGAGCCTGACATTGCGGCCAAGCAGCCCACACCAGCGGAACTCTGAAAACGCAAGGACCGTCACCTTCACGTACGGCCGCTGCGGGCCGCTAGCTGCGGATGCGATGATGGGCTCAGAGGCAGGGCTCAGCAGGGACCCCGTCAAATGGAAGCGTACAACCGTCAGCAAGTCTGGATTCGGGCCTTGCAGGGAACTACTTCGGATCCCGTCTGCGTTGGCCCAGGCCGCAACGAACCAGTCAAGCTCGGCCTGCGGCACCAGCAGCGTGACCCAATCCAGGAACACGTAAGGAAGACCCGCGGGTCGGTCCTGAACGCTACTGTTGGCACGGATGCTGCCGGCGATGCTGGTGGCAAAGCTGCCCATGCTGAGGCTGTCACCGATCACTGACGCCCGGGGGAAGGCAAACGTCCAGAGGCAAGAGCTGAAGTTGGCGAGGGCGAGCGGCAGCCCCTGGGCAAGGGCGCTGCCGTTACGTCCTAGAGGGAGTTTGGACTGGGGTGCCTCTGCCGGTGTGGGAGACATGAACTGCGGCGGTGATGGCTCCGGACGCAAGAGTGGGTCCGCCTGAGGTTGCAAGTGCGGCGGCTGGGCGATTGAGCCTTCCAGAGGGGGCGATGGCACTGTCGATGACGGCGCAGGTTGTTCGCTGGGCGGCGGCGGCGGCGGCGGGGCGTCACTCCCAAGGGACGGTGCGATTGGCTGCGGCTGCACATCAGAAGGCTGCGACGGACCCAGTCGAGGTGGCCAAGATGGACCTGGCGGCGGCGATGGCGGCGCGGGTGGCCGCTGCACCCCCTGCCACGGCCCCGCGGGCGGTGCGTTGATGAGCGTCAGGTGGCGCAACGTCAGCAGCCCCCGCCGGCCTGCCACAACGGCCGCGGAGGGCAGGGCCGCAAGGTCCAGCACCCGGCGCCACACGGGCTCGCCCATGAGCATCACCGGGAAGGTGATGGTCGCCTGGACCTGGCCAAAGCCCGGTTCAGACAATGCGGAAGAAGAGACCAGCAAGGCCAGGTCCTGGTTGAGCAGGACCGGCTTGAATGCAGCGCTGCTGTTGGCGGCCGTTTGTTGGGGGCTGAAAAGAAACGGATCGTTGGCGTCGCTCAAATCGTACGGCAGCAGGTACTGGGCGAGTAAGCGCCCATGCAAGACAGGCTTCTGCAGCGCCATTGAGAATGGCGGGACAGTGTTGTTGGGGCCCACGGCCAATACCGCAGCAACGGCAGGCGCGATAGAAGCAGCTGCGGCGACGACTGCGGCTTCGCCCCACATGGGGGGCACAAGGGTGCAGATGCTGCCGCGACTGGTGTAGGGGCCAAAGCCGGGGACCGCGGCGGCAGCGGTGTCTCGATCCGCTGCCGCCGCTGCCGCGTTGGCTTGCTCAGCGCTGGTGCCGGTGGCAGCAGAGCTCCAGGCCGGCCGCAGCAGCACCCGCCTGAGCATAAAGCTGCTGCTGTATCCCGCGCCGCGCAGGAGAAGCAAGGCATTTGGCTCATCCGGAGCCTGCGAGCAAAGGCACAGGCACAGCCAACACGGCACCCGCAACAGGAGCGCGGCGACGTCGGGACCACGTTGACACCGCACCGTGTCCAATACGCTGGGTATTTACCCAAAGCTAAGACATAAAGTCAGCTTCCCAAGGACGGACCGATGTGGTCGGGATGAAGCACGAGGCGGAGCCCTCGGAGCGAGCGCATTAGCACGCACGACCCCAGCGTGGCGGCACAGCTGCACACATGGCATCGGCTGCCACCGACAGCTGGCGGCAGAGACGGGCAGAGGAGCCGTGTCGTGGGACCGCAGGCTTACACAGGAATGTGCAGGAATGCTAAAAAACAAAGAGCCCTAACGCACCGGCGACGTCTTGCGGCGGCCTAGGCATGTTTCTTACGCACCTGCACGGCGGCAAAGTCTGGCGGGACAACCACTACCAGCGTCTGCAGGTTGCCGAGTGGGCTGGCGTCCCCCACACACAGGTACGGCGCCAGCGCCGCCGGCAGCGCCACACCTGCTTGATTGAACCACATCGCCAGCTCCTCCGGCGGCAGCTCTACGGCCACGTCCTGAGCCACCAGCACACCCGGCAGGCTGCCAAAGCCGCGTGGGACGCCCGCGAACGCCCACAGCCCGAGACGCAGCAGGCTGCGAGGCATATCCCCGGGCGGCCCCACTGGCAGGCCCGCAAGCGTGAGGTTGGCGAGGTGGACGGTGCCTTGGTTCAGTCGGTTATTAGCGTTCCGGTTCCGGTGGGTGATGTTGAATACAGAGGTAAGGCCACCCAGGTGCAATACTGTGCGGCCGTTGGGTGGTCCGGCGACGATGGTCACAATGCTCACGGCAATGGAGGGCACAGCCTCCGACTCCGCCGTGGAACCCAACGGGCACCCTGGGCCTGCGGTGGCGCTGCCGCCGCCGCCGCTACGGCTGGTAGCGGTTGGAGCCGTGGCGGCGACGGCGCAGACGTCCTGCGCCGTCAGCGTCACGTTGGTCGCGAGGAACACGTACAGCGGCGGCCGGTCTCGGGCAGCGGAGTCTGTGAAGAACAGCAGGTCTGCGGTGGCCGAGGCGGCTGCCACGGCTTCCACCAGCTGCCGGCTGCTGGAGACTACAGCCGACAGGCAGCTGTATGGCAGCAGTTCTGCCGTACATGTCACTGTCGCGTTGTCCGCCTCCAAGCCTTGCGTCGTCAGGCGGTGGAGCGTCAGAGAGGAGGGTGAGACGCTGACGTTGGGGCTCGGCATGGGCAGCGAACAGGCGAATGACTGGTGGAGTGCCAGCGAGGCGCATGAGGGAGTGGACATGGACACGTCGACCAGGCGCAGCCGCGCGCCGGCGCCCATGCGGAAGGCGAGTGGCACCAGGAAGGTGCTGGCGGGCAGCGGGAAGGGGCGCGTGGGCAGCGCCAATCCCGTGATCCGCAGGCCGCGGAGTTCTAGCGTGCCGTTGGGAGGGACAATGAAGAGCGGCGAAGAGGTCGAGGGGAGCTGAAGTATAGGGACAGAGCCAACGTCTGCTGAGGTGCTTGCAATGGGCGGTCCTGCTGGGCAGGGCGGCGCCCCTGAGGTGCCATTTGGGGCAGTGCCAGAGGGAGTAGCGGTTCCAGGCGACGCATCACAGGGAGCTAGGCCGGCAGCGGTGGCGGCCTCCAGGATGGTAAAAGCCGGGAGGGTCGCGGGCGGCCCTAACTGCAGGCTGTCGATGCCCCACACGCGGCAAGAGAGCACGGCGACAACCCTTGGGGTCGACCCGCCCGCTTCCACCTGCTGGCGCTGTTGCTGCACTGCGCATCGCGAAGCTAGGAAAGCCGCAGGAGGAAGCGGCTCGGCGGTAGACGCGAGGCTCCCGCCCACAGCGAAGAGGACCGCGACGAAGGATGCGAGATGCGTCATATGTATAAACACGGCTTCTTGTAAACCCGGAGATGCCAGTTCCTCAACGGCATGCTAGGTTGCGTAGGCATGCTAGGTTGCGTCGGGGTAAGAAGGCACTGCATATACGCAGTCTCCAGGATGCTTCCCGCACTACGGAGCCAGACGTGTAACCACCTTTACTCTGGTATGGGGTGCGACCGTAGCATATGAGATAGAACAAAATTGCAATATGCTCCTGAGTTGCATATGTGCACGACATCTAAATGTACATGCAACAGCGCCCTAAAAGAGCTAGGGAGCCTGTGCCTCACTTTTTGTACCTTCTGTACTTTTAGTTACTTCCCGCGCAAGTTTGGCCCAGTCACAGTCTCAGTCTCACATTACATTACAAAAATGCCTGGGCTAGATTCCGCGAACCCTCAAACCCTCAAAGTGCCATCATCCTTGTAGCGGGGATACCCCGTGGGGATACCCCCAGCTGTTGCCCCCACCGCACCCTGCAACGCCAAGCATTCCAGCCACATCATGATGATCTGTGTGCGACCGGCAGTGTGTGGGCAACAGTGGAGGAGTCCATGCACGGCACGACGGGTGCACGGGCTTCGCACAAGCAGACGACGAGCGTCGTCGGGCCTACGCACGGAGGACCATTCCCGTTGATCCAGCCTTGCTTTGTTACGGCCTCCTCCCGCTTGGCACCAAGCGTTTGCCCCCCTCATCCCGTTCCTCGTCTGCCGTGTACAGTAGGTGTGGCGTCGCGGTGGCTAGGCTGGACTGCTCTGACTGTCTGACAGACTGACATCCCCATTCTTCCGACCCGCAAAGGTATGCACGAGTAGTGGGAACCCGCCCTTCCATTCTGCTTGTATCCTGGGCGTGTACGCTCCCGTACGGCCGCGAGCTGTGGGCCCGCCGTACAGTCCTTGTCAAGCTGCCAGGCATCCAGCAGGGGAGAAGGTTCTCCCTTGGAACGGAGCATGCACCCAGCTGAGCTAGGCTTGCCGCTGTAGTCCCTCCACAACAGACGATTGTGGTGGTTAGCTGTGCCACCGAATGCCGTGCCGTCAATTGGGCGCGACAGCTCCCCCTTCATCTGCGGCGCTTTCGCTTAAGCAAGCTGCTGGCTTACGCTAGCATCTTCTCTTGGTTGGTTACGAGGTTGCTCAGCACTCACATTCCTCTTTGGTTTAATTACATGCCTTGCTGTGACCACCTTCTGGGCCAACTACATTTCTACATGCATTCTTACATGCCCTAACACAGCGCGCATGGCAGCCCGCTGCGGCAGCGCCTGCTGCTTACAGCTGCCGCCTGCTGCCGGCTTGACCAGAATTACCAGAGCGTGCACATGCGCACATGCAAGGCATGCGTAACGAGGCTCTCGTGGCGGCGGCTGCGCGTGGCCGATTGGTACGAAGCTGGTGTACAGACGACCCGCAACTGCAACGCGCTCTGACATTGGTACCTCTGCTGACCGGCACGCCCGCCCGCATGCAGCGGCGCTTAACGTGCATGCGGGGATGCGGGAATCGAAGGCCCCGCCGCCGTGCCTGCCGCCGGTGTATGCCAAAGATGTACATGAGTTGACATAGATTCAGAATCAATCAAGCACTTGGTGGTATTAGCACACAGTGCTAATACGGTGCTAATACGGTGACCACGATTATATGGAAGCTGCAGAGAAACAGGGAGCCCGCCCATCCCCCCTAAAGGAGGATCGTCAGGGATGGCCCCATATCGACATGTCATCACCCGTTCCTTTCGCTGAAGCCACGTCGGAGGCCTCAGCCCACGCAGGGTTGTTGGTGTAATTCGGTGACGACTTCCCAGTCGGGAGCCGGCAACACACTAACGGTCTGACGGCACTGTACTGTGTAGTGTAGGAGCTGTACGTTCTACGCTGATGATAGACGGGCCGAATGAGTTGAGGCACGAGCGGAGGCGGGGTGTGAGGATGGGTATGGGTCGCAACAGCCGACACTCCCGCACAGAGCTCCCGCAGTACCCGCACCATACGATAACGGCTCGCGGTACCGGGTGCGGAAAGGCTTCCATTTACATGCCGTTATACTGCTGCAACATACCTAATCGCTCAGCCGAGAGGGTGCTTGCGGCGAAAGCCCGAGCCGGTTCTATTATCGCAATGAAGGATACATAACCATTGCAGAATGCAGCCGTCGCTGACTATGTCCGAAACACCAAGCCACTGGAATCGTTTACCAGGCGACTGCGTAGAGCGCATCGCGTCCCTCGTGCCCCGGAACGAGGTACCCTGCTCGCTGCGTCTCGTGAATAAGGCAACCGCGGCGCACCTCAGCGGTCCCAAATACGCCACCATCCACCTCTCGGAGCCGTCGCCGCATGCTGATTTCGCGCGTCGCTGGCGCAACCCCGTCGCCATGCGCGGCCTCACCCTCGCCAAGCGCCGACAGCTGCTTCACCTGACAGCCGCAAGTGGCGACCTCCCCAACCTCCAGCTGGCATGGGAGCTGGTCGGCGGCGACGCCGTGCTGCACGTCGCCGCGCCGGCTGCTCATGCTGGCCATCTCCACGTCTGCCAGTGGCTGGAGGAGCAGGGCCTGGACATTGCAGATCACCGGGTCCTGTCCTCCGCGGCCGCGGGCGGCCACTGGCACGCCTGTGCCTGGCTGCTGGACAGGATGGCTACCTCCGGCCGGCCCGTCACGCACGCGTGTGTCTTCGCGGCCGCACAGTGCGGCCACACCGCCATCATGGACGAGCTCCTGGAGCGCTTCACCCCGGGCCGCGCCCAGCCCTTCCGGGTGGGCATGCTGCTGCCGGCCGTGTGCGAGGGATGCAGCCTGCCGACGCTGCAGCGCCTGTTCACGGCCTACCGCTGCGTCCTGGAGGACCCCGAGCGCGGAGGAAGAGGAGGCGGAGGAGGAGGAGGAGGAGGAGGGGGAGGGGGAGGAGACGAGGACGGGGAGGGGGAGGTCGATCAGCTGCTCCTGTCGACCTGGCACCAGGAGCACCTGATGGCGTCCGCCGCCTCGAGCCCCACGCCCGACTGGCAGGCCAAGGTGGAGTGGCTGCGGGCCAGGGGCTGCCGGCTGCCGCCTACGGCCGCCGCCGCAGCTGCGCGCTGCGCCGACCCCGGCGCCCGGTTGCGGTGGCTGAGGAGCCGGGGGCTGGGACCGCCGACGGAGTCGGTGGCCGCCGTGGCGGCGGCGGCGGGCAACGTGGAGCTGCTGGCGCAGCTGCTGGCGGAGGGAGTGCCCGTGTCCGTGTCCACCGCTGCGGCCGCGGCGCGGGCGGGCCACATGGCGGCGCTGGAGCTGCTGCATGGGCGCGGCTGCCCGCTGGACGCGAGCGTGGCGGCGTTCGTGGCGCGGAGAGGCGACCTGCGGCTGCTGGAATGGTTGGAATCGAAGCTCGGTGCGGAGGTGCTGGCGGAGCCGGGGCTCTGCAGCGCCGCGGCGCTGTCGGGCAGCGTGCAGCTGCTGGCCTGGCTGCGGGAGCGGGGCTGCGGCTGGGACGCGGAGACGCTGGCCAACGCGGCCGAGTCGGGGTGCGAGGAGGCGGTGGAGTGGCTCGTGCAGGCCGGCTGCGGCGGGCAGGTGGGTGCGATCGGACACGCGCGCGGCTGGCGGCGGCGGCAGCCAAGGGGAGTGCGGGGCCGGGGCCGGGGCAAGAAAGGCACACCTCAACGGGCGAGATGGGATTGGTGTCCATCCGCTGCGCCGCGTCGTGCTGTGCCCGTGGGGTGCGCGACGGCCCTTTTAACGTACATACTGCTGTTGTCTCGGGCACATTATGGTCGCCTTCCGTCTACCTGCGTGTGAGTGTCGGGCCCTCAGTGCGGCGTCCGCCTCTCAGCGCGTACCACACGCTCTTTCCTCTCTGCAGCCTCCTTTGCTAATGGTTTATGTTACACTTCTCCATCTGACCTGAATCCTCATCCAGGACAATGGAATGGCGTACGCGAAGGCGGCCGGCAACCAGGACATGGCAATGCTGCGCTGCCTGCGCCGGCTGGGCCACGGCTGGGGCTCCGGCGGGGCGCTGGCGCGGGCGTGCCGCCTGGCGCCCGGGCCTGCTGACTGCCGCGCGCTGGTGCACTGGTTCCGGAGCGAGGGCTACCCGCTGCGGGCGGCGGAGGCGCTGGAGCTGTCGGCGCAGGGGGTGTGCTCGCAGGATGATGCGATGGAGTGGGCGGTGTAGGGGGAGGGTAGCTTTGGTGCACTCTGCGCTGCCGTGAGAGTCGCGGGCTGGGTCCGAGTTCGTTTTACAGTCACACACTGAGAGTCTGTGTCCAAAGGAGCCAATCGGTCCAGGACACGCGCGGGTTAAGGGCCACGGTGCAGTCGCCGGCGACAAGCACGGTGACGGGTCCGCTCGGGTCCGTGCTTCCCTCGGACTGCAACGCGCTTGTTGGGCTCCAGGTTGGGCGTGCAACGCCCTCCGTGAAGCTCGTGTGTACATACTTGGTCCATAGTGGCGGCGTCGTGGTACCGGTTGCAATGTTGATCCGCAGGATGGCAGACGCTGTTGTGCACTGTTGACGCTCACGTCGCTGCTGGGCCCTTTCTTGGTCAACGTCCGGTGCCTGCCTAGTGCCTACGGGCCAGGAGGGCCGCATAAAGCGTGCAAAGTGCTGATAAGATCGGTTCAGTGTTGTGGGCGCGGCATCGCAGGAGTGTCATGGACGCGCTGCTGAGGACGGGCCCGTTAAGAGGCGGGTTGCCAGTCGGAGGGAAACAGCAGGCGTCGATGCGCACGGTTCCTGGCGGCTCTGTGAGTTGGTATAAAGGGCAGAGCGTGTGGCAGGGTCTGTGCCCGGCGCCAGGCTGGTAAGCCGGTGTGGGACTGGGTGGCGTGCGAGCAGCGTCGGGTGCTCGGCTGCAACATCTGCCGCACTCAGCACATGCGTGGTGTAGTGGCGGGGCTGGCGGCAACATCCTACCACGTAGACGCGATGGCAGCACCTGACTGCCCCATCCCCCCTGCAGATCTGCAGAAATGCGCTGTTTTGAGTTCAGGCACTGGCGCCTGCCAGGTGGCGGAAGCCCGCGCCGCACCCTCCGCAAGACCTACTCGGTGCGGCTCATGATTTGGATCCTAGATTCGGGTTCAGGCGTTTCGGCGTGTCCCAAACTTGCGGTCCTCTGCATCACCTTTGTTGCAATGAATGCGACACTCGAGGTGCTAACAACATTGGATCCGAAAACAAGAACCCAAGGTGCACATCAGTGTCATGAGTCCACAGACTGCGCGCTCGATCCCACACGTCTCGCACACTGCGGCATCCTGACCTACTGCAGATATTGCCAATACCAACCAAAGAATCCGCAAGGGTAACGGCAAACAACGCGTGGTCACCATCGTCCATGATCGTGGATCAGCCCGTGAACAGCTGCCCTAGGCTTGGGAGACGCCCCTCGCCAGCCGCTTGCCCACGCCATCGTACTGTGCCTTCTCCACCGTCCCCGCAGTGCCCCCTGCCGGAAACGCACGGTACGTATCAGGTCAAGTCGAAATTCGTCACGTTAACCACCATCCACTCGACCTTCATATGCCGGTCATGCCACAAGACACCCTGCGGGCGCGCAGCCCACAGAAACCCAAATCCGCATGCGACAGTGCTTGCTGCCCATGCACCCGTAACGTCTCATGCCATGGGGGGGCGGCTGTGTCCCATACCACACTTTTGCTGTCCCTCACGCACCCAGCCCCGGGGGCTGAGCGGCAAAACAGCCTCCATTGCAAGTCCATAATCGCTTCAACGGGGCCAGTCAAACCCCACACTCGCCCGGGTTGTGCCACGGAAGCACACGAGTCCAGCCACTTATGTATGAACATTAAGCCCGATATTGGAAAATACTCACGTGAGGGCTCCTTCCTCCCAAACCTTCCGGAGCCACAAGTATGTACCACGTCACTGCAAACCCAGCATCGGTCGACGGATCCCTGTAATGGTCTTCGTGCCTCGTCCCACACCACCCTCTGCGCCATCGCTGCTTCCACCACCCTTTGTTCGCGGAACGGCACCCTGCCAACCCAAATCACGCGCTCACGTACTGGCACACCACGCTCGCCTACCGAACGCATATGACGCTCAGGCCCCATCACAGGCTCCTTACACTCCTGCCCCGCTGTCCGTCCCTCCCGATACTTCGGCGCCCGCCCCTCAGGGCGGCACGGTGTGGCATCTGCCTGGTCCCCAGCCCCCCACCCTCACAACTCGAACCGCCCCGCCGCCTCCGCCTCACGTCGCCACCTTGCCGCACAGCCGCCAGTCCGGCCGCCAGCCCGCCGGCAGCGTCAGGATCTCCATCTCGTTGAACGCGTAGGCGGGCGGCTGGCCGTGGTTCTGACTGGTGGTCACGTAAGAGAGGCCGCGCAGGAACTGCCCCTCCAGCCAGGCCCTCGACTCCGGCGTGGTCGGCAGCAGGCCAGTCTCCAGCACCTCGTCCGCAAAGGCCTTGGCCAGCTCCAGCGCGGTGCGGTCCTTGCCCGACTTGCAGTTTACGGCGCGGCCGATGCCCACCTCGGAGCAAGCGCGGCGGAGCTGCGGGCAAGCAGGCGGGCGGGCAGGCGGGTACCGGTGAGGGGCTTGGGTTGAGAGGCGTGAGATGGGCGAGGGAGGGTTAGGAGGAAGACGTGTTCGGCGGCAGAGCGACAGATTGATGCATGGCTAGGTGCGGGAAGGGAAAGTGCAAATGCATGGTAGTACAGGTGGGGGTGAGCGTGCAGGAATCGGAGGGGGTGCGGTGGCACAGGTTGAAGGGCTTGAGGCCGGCAGATCCACTCAAGTGTGGCGCGACAAGGAGGCGGGACAAGGCGCACGGCATGGTGCATGCGGCACAGCTGGCTGACTTTGCGACGCAGGACGCCTGAGCAGCGGGGACAAGGGCATCAGGGTGCCCTCACGCCTCCTCGACCCACCAGACGGAACATCTCGGTGTCCTTGGGTGCCCGCCGACCGTCGGGTCCGTAGTGGCGGTTGAGGGCCGCAAGCTCGGGCCCGCCCGCCCGCCCGGCCCGCACCGCGTACTCGTTCAGGCGCTCCAGGCTGTTCCTGCGGAGCCGAAGAGAGGCGGAGAGATGGGTAACGAAGAAGGGAGGGAAGGGGCCCTGTCAGTATCCGTGATATGCCAACAACAACTTCCACATGACACTCCAACCCCGGCATAATCGCCCACTCCCTCCCACTCACTGCCCTGAAGGCCCCCCCTCAAACCCAGGTGACGCAGCCCGCCGACCGCGGGCATTGCGCCCATTGCATCAGCATCGCGGCCACCATGCCCAACGCACCCCATTCGCTAATCTCCTCCCAGTGCAGTCACGCGCACTCACTTGTTGATGGTGTCCTGCAGCGCCTCGGAGGAGCCCCACACCACGAAGCCCAGCGACTGCAGGCTGTTGATGCCCTGGTTGAAGACCAGCGGCACAAGCCCGTAGCTACCCGACAGAAAGGCCTCCCGCTCCAGCCCCGCGGCGGCCAGCGCTTGGGGACTAACGCAGCTGGCGGGCAGCGAGGCGGTGATGGTGCTGCCAGACAGCTGCAGCGGGAGCACCTGTGGACAGGGGTGGATAGATGGATGCGGACGAGAGGGGTAGGCGAAAGCGGGGGCGGGGGGGGTCAACGTGTGCGTATGCGGATCGGGACGGCGACGGGGTGGGCGGGCGGCAGCGTGGCGAGAGAACCGCCTGGAGTATCATGCTGCGTTTGCACCTATCTGCGTGTCCGGCGAGAGGGGAATGAGGAACCTGTTTCCAGGCGAACCAGCCAATCGTCTCATCGCATCTCCTCCCCGTGTCGCCGCACCCCTGCGTACAAACGCCTGCACCCAGGCCGAGCTAGCTCTCGCACCTGGCCGCGCATTTGGCCTCAACCCGCAGTTCCCACCCGCCGTGGCCCACCCTTTCCCTGTCCTGCAAGAAATGCATCACCAGCCCGTCTCCCCGACATGCCCTGCACACACACGACGATCCCGCCCCCGCGCCAGGCACTGCATCGGACCACCCACTCCCCTCCCCACACACCCGAACCGCCCACCTTCTCGCTGCCCTCCACGAAGCGCACCGCCAGCCGGTCCCCCAGCACGTCCAGCGCGCCCTTGGTGTCCTCCAGGTAGCCCCGCTCGTGGCGGTGCAGGTCGGACAGCAGGCTGAGCTGCACGTGCGCGAATGAGCCGGTGCGCGAGGCGGCCAGCAGGCTGGCGGGCGAACGACACATGAGGCGCAGCGAGGCCAGCACGACGGGCAGGGCCTGCGGGTAGGGGCGGCCGCGGCGGGCGGCGGGCCAAGAGGTTACCCACCACAAGAGGTGCGGCATGGAATGCACGCGACCGGATGAGGGCATGGGTTCTTATGTAGGTTGAGGAATCAGGGGACGATACGGTAGCGTGTCATACGTGTGTAGGGCAGGCCCTCCTACGCGCGTGCCTTCGTTGCATTTTGGGGAGCGAACAAACTTCACGCCACTCCCAGGCATGCCCGCCCTCTCCGTAACCCCCACAGCGCACCTGCGCCACGCACAGCGCCTTGCGCAGCTCGACCTCTTGTCTGAGGGCCTCCAGGCTCGTGAACCCCAGCCCCCGCAGCAGCGCAGACTGCGCCGGCAGCGGCAGTGCGTGGCACGAGGCAAAGGCGGTCATGAGGCGGCTCAGCCCCACGCCGCGCGGCTCGCGGCCGTGGACCGCAAAGGCGCCCGAGCGTGGGCAGCCGTAGATGGGCGCGAACGAGTCGATGGCGGCGGTGGGGTAGGGCGCGATGGAGGTGGAGGGACCCGATGCGGCGGTGAAGGCCAGGGAATGCCCCGAGGAGTGCTGTGAGCGGCGGGCGATGGCGCCAGCCGTGGCGGACGCCGACGCGGCGGAGGCCTCCTGGACACTGGCGAGAGCGAGGGAGACGGTGGCGTCGTCGCCGACGGGCTGCAGCTGGCCCTGGCTTTGTTGCTTCAGTGGAGACGCCGAGGGCGGGGATGGAGACGAGGGCTTTACGGCCTGCAGATCGGCCTGGCTGCTGGTGCCGCCCGTCTGGCGGGTGCGCTGCGAATTACAGGCCGGCGAGTGGGAAGTTTGGGGCCCGGTGTCAAAGGTCGTGAATTGTTTGGCTCCAGCAGGCACACGAGCAGTGTTGGCAGGCAGTGCTGGAGGGGGGGAGGCGCAGCCACAGGACAAGACGATTCGACATGCAAGACCTTCGGTAAGCTAGGATGCGAACAGAACGCAAGGCGACGCGCCCACACCTTGAGTAACCCCTCGGTCACGTCGTCGTCACTTCCGTAGCCCCGGTCGCTGCCGCTGGCACTGGGCCGCGCGTCCCGCAGCGTGCGGAAGCCGTTCGGCCAGGTCTTGCCGCCGGTGAGGCTGGATCCGCGGCTCAGTCCGGTGCCGATGTCCTCCATAGCCTCAATGCCGTCGACCCCCGCTGACGAGCCGCCACGCCCTGCACTGCCGCGGCTTGCTGGGGCACCGTTGATCGGGGGCAGCTTGCCCTCCGCAACGGCGCCCCGCGGCGCGGCGACGCCGTTCGCCTTGCCCGCCCCGCCAGCGACGAGGCCATTCAGGCCCACCGAGCCGTCGCCGTCGGCTGTGGCCTTGCTGTTGAAGACGGGCGCGGAGCGGCGCACGACGCCCACCTCGTGGAGGCGCGCGTTGATGGCCATTCCCTGCACCCCGGGCTCCTTCTTGGCGTCGGAAGGCCGCAGCCGGCCAAACTCCGCCATCGCTTCCAGCTGCTCTGCGAACTGCTCCCCAGCGGCGGCGGCTCCATCGCCGCCGTCGCTGAGGGAGCGCGCCCCTGCCAGCAGGCGGAGGTACTCGGCACCGGCGGCGAGCGGGATGAGGGAGACGGTCTCCACGAGGTCCGCGCCCTCCTCAGGCAGCCGGGAGACGAGCTGTATGAGCGTGGTCGCGTGCGAGCGGCTGTGCTGCAGCAGGCAGGCGGCCACGAAGGCCTTTGCAACGGCGCGCGGCTTGGCCGCCCTCGGCGCCGGGCGCGCCGGCGCCGAATCGACGAGGCCGACCACGGCTTTGCGTCCCATCTTGCGCATGGCCTTGAAGCAGTCCTGCGTGCAGACCTCCTCACCCGCCGCCATGGAGCGGAGGTAGGAAGCGAGCTTGGCCTGCAGGGCGGCCTCGGGGTGGCCGTCGTACGGCAGCCCGAAAGCGGCCGCCGTGGAGGCCGCCGCCGCGAGGATGGAATGCGTGTCGAGCAGGAGCTGGAGCGCGGGAGGCACGGGGCCGCGCTCGGGCGGGTCGGGCCTGCGGCCGAGGCGGCCGGCGACGAGGTTGCTGGCGGTCAGCTCCAGCTGCATGCGGTCCTCGATGCTGAGGGGCACTGCCATGGAGATGCCGCGCCAGCGGTGCTCGGTCACGCCAAAGAGGCCCATGGTTGCGCGGATGAGGCGTAGCACGGCGGTGGGCAGCAGCGCCAGCACCATGAGCGCCACGTCCGCGAGGCCCTGCAAACGCCTGGAGCTGGTCGGGTGCACCGAGAACTTGCGCAGCAGCGCGACATCGTCGGAGCTGTCGGGCTGCTCGTCGGGGGGTGGCTCAGGGCTGGGCGGACGAGGCCCTTCAGGTCCGGGCACCGACGCCGGCGGCACGGAAGGTGGCGTTTGAGGCGGTGCTGCGGCGGGTGCGTCGTCTGCCCCGGCCACAGAAGACTGCGGCCTGGAAACGCAGGCCACATCGTCCTCCCTCGCTGCAGCAGGTTGCGACGCCGACTCCTTCATGGTGGCAATCCACGTGTCAACCAACACGCTGGTTTTGCCATTCTGGTCTGGGAAGGGCATAACCCGTCTAGACAAGCTACTTCGCGAAGAGGAAGAGGAGCTCCTACGGCTCGTAGCCATTCATTGTACATTTTGATACATTTTCTACTGCGTTGCTTGCTTATGTCCGAGGATGTGCAGGGCGACCCTGTTTCAACTTCGATGCACGACAAGCGCTAGCACATGGTTCCTGGCTGGAAGGCTCAATAAAAAGGTACAAATGCAAGTGTTGCCGGGACAGATAAAATATAGGACGCAAATAGCCTACAAACAGGCTTTGTCAAACGGCTGAAACTGCAGTCGTGTCAAGTTCAAACCGCTGGCTACCTGTGTGTTAAGGCACCTATTAGTGACTGGTATGTACGCGTTGCAGGGGGCGGATTGACTAAGACCAAGAAGGCAAGATGGGGCGGGTGGCGGGAGCCCACCCCCTTGTGCCGCCCAAAGCCATGATATGGAGCAAGCTTGTTGATTTGAGTATAGACGTAACGTTGCGCTTGCTTTTGAATGTCTCGACACGTACGCGGCCGCATGGGACCTCCTCACATTGTCGGCTCGGAGGCCAGAGGGGTGGGTAGGATTGCCGTCAGAGCGCAACAGCACTTGAAATACAGGCGCAGCAAAGCCGCGCTTGGAGGGCCGCCGGCCGGCTCGCCAGTGTCTATCGTCCAGCACACTGCAACACACGCCCGACCCAAGCTACGCCATCACAGCTGTGTCAACGCTCATTGCATTAGCACGCGATACAGAACAAAAGTTCAGCTCGTTACAACCTTACCAGAGGCGCGCCCCAAATGCCTATCCGTGAGTATGTCCTGTATGCCTTAGTCACCACGCTTCTGCGAGCGGCTGCGCTTCTGTCCTGCATTCACCATCCTTCACTCCGAGTTACTGTCACATCCGCTCACGTCCCCTCGACGCCAAACCAGTGGTAGTGTTCTGGGCTCCGGCGGAAGCCCAGTCCCTCGAACAACGCGACCGAGGCCGAGTTTTCCAGGACGATGTACCTGGGACACATGGGAGGGGGCAGTACGAGGAACGTATACAACCGATTCTCGCTTCAGCTGATCAAGTGCAGGCCAGGAAGGGACCGAAGCGACACAGCAGCCGCAGACCGCTATAGGCTACAAGCTCCACATGGCTTCCCGAAAAGACAGCGGCAACAACCGTTACTCCATGCCAAACATGTAGGACAAGTGCACAACAAATGCATCGCCCTCTACACTTGCGCTGCTTAGCATTCACCCAATGCCGGGCCGGCTAAGGAACGACTCACACGAACGCATCCCGCTGCCTCCTTAAGGAACCGCTGTCGGCGGCGGCTGCCGGCGGAGCAAGCCCAGCGGCCGCGCCGCGCAAGAGCTCCAGCGCGCAGCGCCGCATGAGGCCGCGCCGCCGGTGGCCCTCCAGCGTGTGCGCCATGCCCAGCGAGCCGTCTGGGCACTGCAAGATCCAGGCCACAGCGTCGGATCCGGATACAGTAGACCCACAGCTGCAGCCGTCGCCTGTCGGTCCCGATTCCGGACTACCTTCAGCGGGTCCGGGCTTTAAAGCTCCTCCGGCCGAGTCGCCTGCCCGTACGCTCGCGCCCACTGTGAGGCCCCTGTCATCTGGGTCGGCGCCGTCGACGCTCGGGGCCCCCGTGGCTTCAGGGTCACCATGGTGTGGCTGCGGCCGCCATCGCACGCAGGCTGTGCGGCTGTGCTGCATGAGCATCCGCACCAGCGGCTTGCTGTACGGCGAGCGGTACGTCCAGCAACCGTCAACCAACTCGAGGTCGGCTTGCGTACGGAGCGCGTCCAGCTGGTATCCAGCGTCTGGCAGACCAACCCCGTCCTGGAGGGCGGGGGCCCGTATGGGTGCCATCGGTTTCTGGGGTGACAGCTGGGCAGGACCGAGACACGATCTGGGTTGTGGGCGGGACATGGACCAGCACCACGACCATACGGTCAAGCAGCGGCGAGTACGATCACATGTGCACCCAGAATTGCGGCACCCCAGTCCATGCACCCTTGTCCACTCCAGAAAGAGCCCGTGTATACCACACCTCTGACGGCCCCACGCTTAGGGCGCCGAGACCCGCTTGCAGGGGCAGCGAGTACCTGCGGCAAGGCCGGAGAGCAGGGACGCAGGCCGGAGAGTAGGGACGATCGTCAATGGAACGGGGTACTGCACGCCATGAACAGCGCGTCGGCCAACTTGAACTGTCTCCCTTGGCAGCTATGTGCTGTTGCTGTTTTCCTCGATAGGGCAGTCTTCGTTGGCCCGTTCACGTCCCTTGGTTCTCTAACCCTTAGCGCATCGGCCCCGCCCCAGGCGCGCTTAGGCTCGACCGCATCGCCGCAAGCCGCTTCCAATGCCGCGCCATCCCTCAGTCCTGGTGCCGGCTGAGAGAGCTGGAACCTAACGCCCACCAGTCGGCCCAATGGCCACCGCGCCAGCCCCGCGCTCTAGAGCGCCCGCCACCACGTGCCGTACATGGCGTGCGTGCCCTACCTGCTGCACGGCTCGTCCCATATGCTGTCGTACCCCGCCTCCCGCAGCACGCCCAGCATGGGCCCCGCGGCATAGCACGGGATTGCGGAGAACGCGAGGCGGCCCGGGCCCGGCGGGTGCGGCAGCCCGAGTATGCCGCGCAAGGCGGCGACGAAGAGGTCAATCTGTGGGATCGCAGGAAAATGTTGGGAGGTGGGTAGTGTCTGATCATCTTGACCAGCAGGGCTCAGCCCCAACGGCCGAGGGGCTCGGCCATAGTGTGACGGAACCGCGCGAGGCCGGGGCTTGTCATACCATCCTCTACTTTCGACGTCTATCCTTACAGCTCTACTTGTTGAGGTTCATCGTTTTGGGTGGGCGGGTCGGGCGCACGCGGGTCTGGTAACCGCTGCTCGCCGATGGACCGGTGGTGAAGTCTGCAATGCCGAGGAGAACACCCGCCCACGACCGTTCGAGCGAGGTAACAACTTCGTATCAAGGACACCCTGGTAAGTTGTCCCGTCCAGGACCGGGGTTGGGTGCGTCCGCTCCTTTGCCTCGCGCGCTTGCCTTTTTCTGTTCCGCCCGCCCTCCCTACTGGAAACGTCGCGCCTTCGGGTGTGTATGGCCGTGGATGTGTGGTGTGGCTCCCCAATTGCAGTGTTTCATATCTGCAGTCAAGGGTCCTGCGAGATATCCTAATCAGGTTATCAGGCAACCCTTACGAAAGCAAAGCCACAAGCCCCGGAACCGCACAGATGTATACCAAGCTAAAGAAAGGGGATGTGCTCCTGTGGCGAAGTCGCAAAGCCCACGAACGTGCGCAAATTCATGACGTAGGACAATGGTACACGGCAACGGAACTTGCCGTATGCGCGGCGCACACGGACGCCGGGTTGTATGCGCATGCCGGGCAAGTACCTGATGGGAGCCGTGAGTGTGTTCTCCGGCGCCGTGTGATGTGGCCTGGCAGTTGTTAGGGTTCGGGGGAGTTGTGAGAAGCAGAGTTGGATAGGAACGGTCTAGACGCCAGCCGCAATCGTACGGTTCGAGGGAACGGTGCATGAAAGTTCAAAGGACCGGTGCATGAAAGCGAGGGTCGCATCGAAGTCGCATTGTTGTGGCACATCACCATAACCCACGCGCAACACGCTTTCAAAGGCCTCCGAATCCATCCGCTCACCGACCCGAAATCAGCGCCCAATAAGTTTCTTACTGAAAGCAACATGCCCACAGACTATTGGCGGTCTTCATGACGCGTGCCGCACGCTGCCGTACCTGGATGTCATGTGTTGGGCTTTCGCCAGTGCTCGTCGGCCGTGCCTCCACGAAGACCGAGTAAGAGCTGCGCCCCGGCCACTGGCTGCAAATGACCAGCACTTGCGCAGCAGATGCCAACTCCCGGAGGCCCGCGGATCCGTCAGGTCCGTGGGGGCTGACCGTGAGCTCCGCCAGGGGGGCCGCAGCGTATACCCGCTTCTGCATACCCGGCCAGTTACCAAGCAAACTCAGCGCCCGATCACGATCATTAAGCGCCTCGCATCGTTCACGGAGGAGCGCCAGGACGTCCTCGCTCGCGTCCGAGAGCGGGGTCAGCATCGCTTGCACGGCGACAGCAGTGTTGTTGCGCAGCCCCGTTGAATTCATCCTCGAGTGATCAAGCATGCGAGGAGCAGTTCCCCAGCCTCTAGGTGGGCGGGGAAGCTCCTGCCAAGTTCTCCCGCGCATCAATGGCGCGCTCCGCCGAGGCCTATCAACATGCCTATTTGATAATACATATCACAGTCCTTTTTATGGAGAGGGATGCAGCCTGGAAGCCAAGGAAAACAAGTGAGCAAGGGAAACAGGTTGGCTCTCTGCAGCAGTCAAGTTTGGAGTCTATCTCAATACCATCCGGGGAATGGGGCAGGAAATGCTGTGTTTCTGGATGAACGTCATCCGGCGGCCCACGGGTCGTAGGATCCGTGCGAAACCGAGCCGCCTTTACCTCCAACTTCACTTGAAACTTGTGACAGTCTGCCGCATGTACCCGTGCAAAGCATGGGCGATCCAGTCGTGGCGCAACGCTTGATCCTTTCTTTCTCCTCACGTTGTCCCTCCTTCTCGCCCGAACGAGCAAGTCACTGCTTAGCGGCCATTGCTTCACAAGTTTAGGGCGGTGCACCACTTCGGCTCTTCCAATGGGCGCGGCCCCAAGCCGCTGCGTTCAATGCTTCGGTGGCGCGCACAAGCCGCCCCCCGAGGAGGACGCCTCGGCGGGCGTGCCCGCTGGCGCGTCTTCGGCACCAGAAGAAGCCCCACAGTCGGAGCAGCAACCGGCGCAGCGGCTTGGCGCAGAGGGAGCTCAGTCGCAACAGCTAGATCTCCAACATCCACAAAACCCCGAAGCTTCTAGCGGGCGACCAACCGCCATTTCGCTGTCCGTGCAGTCTTTTTGCAGCCCGTTCGCTGCCCAAGCCGGCAACGGCGCGGACGCGTCCACCAGCTCCACCCCGACCGGCTCGACCCCCAGCGGCGGCGATGCGGACCCCGACGCGCCCCCCGTCCGCGCCGGCCTCACTGCAGCCCAGAAATACCTCCAATCGGCACGTGCACGTGCGCGCGCCGCCGAGGCCACCCACGTCGCCAACGCCGCCACCGACACCGCCGCTCCCCACGCCTCCGCCGCCGCGAGCCGCAACTTCAGCGGCCCGTCTGCGAGCGGCCTGCCGCCGCGGCCCGCGCGCGCAAACAGCGGCAAGCCCCAAGGCCTGCAGAGCGCGCCGCCAGCCCTGTCGACGGCGGCGCCGCCGCCGGCGCCGCGGCCGCCTCGGGGCCTACACGCGCTGCCGTCGCCGTCGCAGTCCAGTTTGCAAATCACCGAGTACGCTTACCAACCCATGATGATGTCACTGGGCTCGGTCGGCGCCTCCGTCGCCTCTTCCGCCGCCACGGGCTCCGCCGTGCTCGTCACCATTGGCAACGTCGTCTCTTCCAGTGCCGCCACCTCGGGCTGCGCCGCCTCGGCGGCGGCTGGACCGCCGCTGCCGCCGCCCGGGTCTTTGGTCGCCGCCGCCGCACCGCAGGCACTGGCGCTCCGCCGGGTGCGCCATGAGGCGCGCCGCCACTCGGCGGAGGGTCAGCTCGGCGGCGGCGGCGGCGCCACCACCGCCGCCGGCGCTAGCGACGCTGGCTTTCCCGGCAAGCCGTCTTCCTCTACGGCGCTCCCCGAGGTTTTGCGCGGCCCTAGGGGCATTCTCAAGCTGCCTGCCGCCTCTCCGGGCGCTCCCGCCGCTCCCGCGGCCGCGGCGGCATCGGCGGGGCCGCTGGCGGCGCCGCCGCCCCAAGGCACCTCCCAGGACGTGCTGCGGAGCCCGCCCCGTCATCAGCCGGCGTCCGCCGTCGACTCCGGCGTAACATCGGGATACCTGGGATCCGGATCCGACGCCGGCGCGGTCCACAGCGCTGGTTCGGGCAGCCTGAACGCCGGCCGCCTGAGCACTACCACCGAGCGGCTGTTGGGCAGCCGGCACGGCCGGACGCCGGAGCAGGTGGCGCTGGCGCTGGCGTCATATCTGGGGACGGCTGACTCCGAAGCGGCGGCCGAGCGGCTCTCTCCAAATGGCCAGAACCAAAACCGCAACTGCCAACTGCTGCGGGAGGCACAGGGGCAGCTAGAGCTGCGGCGTGAGCCGGAGCAACTGCAGCTGCAACAGCAGCAGCACCGTCACCACCACCAGCACTTCCGAAGCCGGCATACGCTGCCGCAAGAGGCCCTGACCTTCAGCCAGCCGAGCTCGAACGAGGACTCCCCGACCGGCAGCACGCGATCCATCTCGGATCCGTCGGGACACGGCATCGGGGCCGTGCCCGGCCCCGCGACCCCCGCCAAGGCCGCGCCCGCACACGCAGCGCCGCAGATGAGCCCGGAAGCGCAACGCGGTGGCGGCGGCGGCGGCGACACAGCCCGCGCGAGCGCCGCGGAGCGAGGGGCTGCATGGCAGCAGTGGGGGCTGCCCAGAGTCGGGATGGCGGCGGCCGAGGAGCGCGCGGTCGGCGGCGGCAGCCTCGGCGACAGTGGCGGCGGCAGCAGCGGCGGCGGCAGTGGCGGATACCCGGCAGTTCCTAAGAGGGGGGCCTTCAGCGCGACGCTGGGTTCCATCTTCCGTAACAAGGAGAGCAGCGGCCTGGGCGGCAGCAGCGGGACTGTCGGCGGCTCCGCCGCAGGCCCGTCACACGTAGCGAGCTGCATTCCGGCAGCGCAGTTCCCTCCGTCGGCCCCGGGGGGCGCTGCAGAGCAGCGCCATGCCGTGCAACAGCAGCAGAGCGCAAGTGTTCAGCTGCCGGCGGTCAGGCAGCCGCCGCAGCAGCAGCAGCGACCCGTGGGTCACAAGTTCAGGGAGCGGTTTGGCACCATGGCCGCCGCGATGGGCCTCAAGACCGCGCCCGACCGCCGCAGCCGCCCGGCGGTTCACACCGCACCAGGCAACCTAAGGGCGCAGATGCTGGCCGCTGCCGCGGCAGCGGCGGCGGCGGCGGCGCCCGCCGACGGATCCGAGGCCGCTGCCGCGGCGGCGGGTAATTCCGGGCCGCTGGCGGCGGCGAGCGGCTTCGAGGGCGGCCTCGCACCGCGCGGCACGCAGTCTGCCCGCCTTGCGTCGCCGTTTGTGAGCCCGGTCAACAGCGGTGCCAGCGGCGGAGACGGCACTGGCATAGGCATATTCGTCGGCACTGGCCACGAGATGCCTGCCACTCGGATGTTTGGTGCGGCGAGCGGGGCCTACGGATCCGGCGGCGGCGCCGGCCTGCGCGCCAGGATGGCATCCACCATTGTGGAGGATGAGCAGGAGGGCGAGGACGCGTCTTTGGCCAGCAGCGCAGCCCACATCCATCCACCGAAACCACTGCCGCCCCCGCAGCCGCTGCCGTCGCGCGTGCAGCCAGCGGCACTGCAGCAGCCGCAGCCGCAACCGCAGCAGGTGCTGACCGCCGGCGGCGACGATAGCGGCGCGAGCGGCGCCGCGGCGGAGCCTGCTCTCGGCTCCGGTACGGGGTGCCTGCCTCAGTTTGGTTCCCACATCTCTTCTGTCGTGTCCACCCTGTCGTGGAGCTCAACGGGCGCCGGGGGCGACTCCCCCGACTCAGCCACCACGGGCACGTTGCCGCCTCAGCCTCCGCCACCGTCCCTCCCGCCTTCGGCGCCGCCACCGCAGCCGCCGCTTGCCGTACCATCGGCAGCGACGGCAGCAGAAGTGCTGGTGACGGCGGGTGCGAGCGCGCTGCCTGCTTCTGTGGCTCATGAGACTGTTGCTGGGAGTCCGGGCAAGGCGGAATCGGTCCGGAAGCCAACATCTGGCGCAAGGGATGCCGGCGCCGGCGGCGACAGCGGTGGTGGTGTCAACTCACGACCTGACCTGGAGCACCTTACGTCTTCGGCCGGCGGTGAGCACACTGCGGATGCCGCCGCGCCGCGCATGTCGCCGCCGCCCTCGCCGCCTTGCGCTCCGCAGGGGCCGCAAGATCTGCCGTCATCGGCACCATCGGCGCCGACGGGCGCCGTGGCGGCTGTGCTGCCGGCGGCCGGGGTGTCGCCCTTCGCGGGCGGTGGCGGCGTGAATGTCCCTGGGGGCTGGGGCGGCGCAGGAGCAGGAAGGGGCGGAGGGCACGCCGGAGGTGAGGTTTGTGGGTCATGGTACGGCACGGCAACATCGCACTGTTCAATCATCTTTGTAACTTGTGGACAGATTACAGATTACAGATTACAGGCTAATCAGAGACAGGGGTTGAGACAGATTGGCTCCCGACCCGCCATAGCAGAGAGGGTAAAACACCCTTGAGAGTTCTGATTAGCCGTAGGGCCCAGAACCCGGACAGGTCGCGTGTGCAATGTCGGCTCTCGGGAAGTACCCGGAGGACACTGAATGTCTGTTAATGTTGGGCGGCGGCGCACGGCAGGTCACCGTGTCGATACCGCGCCGATTAAGTCCGATTAAGCTCACGAACCGCCCCACCCAGAGAGGACGGAAAGAAACCGACCTCAGTTCACGCAGGCGCCGCACGGCACCCCTGCCGCACGACACCCCTGCCGCACGACACCCTGCCGCGCTCGTACCCCGACAACCTGGATTCCCTGTCAGGAGGAAGGGTGACATAGCCCGCATGCCGCAGTCGCGTCTCATGCTCATGCAAACTACTGTGGCACTCCCGTAGTCTATTCCCACCTTGCACGCTACCCGCTACACGTGATCCGTTGCCCTTGACCGTTATCCGTTGACCGTTACCCATGTGCATGCGCTCCCCGCAGCCCCCGGCAGCATGTGGTCGGGCGCCATGGTGTCCACGCTGTCTGCGGCCTCCGGCGCCGGCACCGTGCCGTCCCTCCCGAGCTGCCTCGGCAGCGCCGCCAGCCGCCACCACCCCGGTGGCCCCAGCCAGCAGGGGCACCAACTGGCGCCCGCGTCGCCCTCCGAGCTCACCAGCTCCCTCGCCTCCGTCGCCTCTGTCGCCGAGTACCGCGGCGGCGGCACCGCCAGCGGCGGCGGCGCCGCGGGCGGTGGCACCGGACATGGCCGGCCGCCGACCCATGGTTCACGCGTCTCGGGGCTCTACAACGGCGGCGGCGGCAGCGGGCATTTGCTTCCGCTGCAGCGAGGGATGACCCGTGGGTCGGCCTTCGCCGCCGCGTCCCGAACGGCGTCGCGTGCCGACGCCCCGGCCGGCGGCAGCGACCTGGGACCTAGCTTCATCCATCAGGGCGCTGTCCTCGGCAGCGGTCGTGGTGCTGCAACCGCCGCCGTCACCGGCGGCCGCCGCGGCGAGCCGTCGGCAGCCGCCATGCGCAAGTCGCCAGTCGGCGACGGCAGCAGCGGGCTGAGCCACTTGGCCGCCGCCGACGGCGCCGCCGGCGCTGCAGTTGGCCCCGTCGAGGGCGGCGGCGGCGGCTCCATGGCGTGGGCGCTGCGCACCACTCCGGTTATGTGGAGTGAGCTGGAGCGGACCACGTCGCCACCAGACGATGCCGCCGGCGCCACCGACCGCCCCGGGTCAGCAGATCGGCTGCAGCAGCTGCTGCTGGGCGCTTCATCGGTCGCGTCGGCGGCGCACGCGCTGCTCGGGCAGCCTGGGGCGGGCGCTCAGGCGGAGACCACCGAGCCGCAGTTCACTTTCGGCGAGCCGGGGCGGTGGCAGGGGCAGCGGCCGCGGCGCGCGTCAGTGGCTGTGGTGGTGAGCCTTGTCTGGGGCTGGTTGTCGTGGGCGTGGGCGTGGGCGTGGTACCGGGCTGGGCGGCAACGGGTGTCACGGGGTGCGGCTGCGGGTTGCCGCGACGGGGCGCGGCGGTGGGGTGTGGCGATGCGATGCGCCGTCGCAGCCAGGGATGGCGCCCTCTCCGCGGTTGCCGCTCTGGCAGTCAGCTCATCCTGGCCTCCGCAGCTGGCGGCCTGCATTCCGCGGGCGAAAGAGGGCTGACCCGCTACACCGCCCCCTGCCGCTGCAGGTCGCGGTCCGTACCGCCTCGGACGTCGCCGCCCGCATGACCGCCCACATGCGAGTCGACGACGTCGGCCGCCATGGCGGTGGCGGCGCCGCCGCCGCCGCCGGCGGTACTCCCAGGGCCGGGCTCACCTCCGCGGCTTCCCTTCCAGCCGGCCACATCCGTCTGCATGCCCGTGGGGCCGCCGCCGTCGCCGCCGGTGACGTAGGGTCCTCCGAGAGTGGCGGCGGGGCCCCTGGCGAGGTCGATTCCCCGTTTGAGTCGCCCTTTGGCTCCTCCCTGGCCCTCACGTCCTCCCCGACCCTCGCGTCCATCACCAAGACCGCAGCCCCGGCCCGACCCGAGCTGGCTGGCGGCGGCGGCGGACCGCGCAAGGTTGGGGCGCCGCGGCGCGTGCGAACGTCCGGAGCTCTGCGCGTGGGCCGGGCTGCGGCGGCGGAGCCCGCGCCCTCCGCCGGAGCCGCGGACCTGGCAGGCGGCGCAGGCGATGAGGAGGAGGAGGAGGAGGAGGAGGAGGAGGAGGAGGAGGAGGAGGAGGAGGAGGAGGAAGCCGCCGCCGCCGCCGCCGCCAGCGGCGCCCCGGTGCCCGTGACACCCAGGGCGGCGGCCGCGGGGGCGGCGGCGGCAGCGGACGCGCCCGCGCCGTTCATATTCACGCTGGAGCCCTGCCCGCCGGGGTCCGAGGTGCGCCACTTGAGTGCATGGGCGGTCGGGTGGTTGGGTGGTTGGGTCTTTTCGTTGCGCTGCTGCGGCACCCCGCTCGAGGGTCCCGTTCGTGCTTAAAACAGCGATTACTACTGCTTGGTCGCCTCCGTCTGTGCCTCTGCTGACCCGCATCCTAACCCCAACCCCCGCCACCTTCGCCCGCACCCGCACCACCGCAGGTGGACAACCTGCTTTCTCTGGTCGCCAACGTGTTCCAGGTGAGCCTCGTGCCGCATCCGGAAAGCCAATGGAGGGGAGGTAAATGTCAGAGGTGCTGATTTTCTTAGACTGTCAATCCCACCAGCTGACCAACCACGGGTCAACTCCCAACTGCCAACGAGATCCCTCCACTTCCAACCGAGCAGATGCCCGTTGTTATGGTAGCTGCGCACCTCCCCGGGACCATCTACGTACGAATAAACAAGGCGGCGGTTGCGTCTGCAGCCGCAGCCGCCGCAGCCGCCAAACCGGCGGCGGCGGTGGGCAGCAGCCACGGCACCAGCGCAGGCGGCCCCAGGCTACAGGCCCCGGCGCAGGCTGCCGCCGCGGCGGCAGCGGCCGCGGCGGCGGGCGCCGCCGCCGCCTCAGACATTGAGGAGGACATGGAGTGGCAGCTGCGCCTGGGGGCCTGGGCGATCACCAGCTCCGTGGCCGATGGTCCGTGGGGACAGGACGCGGTGGAGGCGGGGAACGGCGTGGTGGTGGTTGAGGACGCGGCGCAAGACGACCGGTGAGCTCCGGGGCGGTAAACCGAGAGAGAGAGCCCGAGCTAGAGGGCGCAATGCGAGGAGACGATTGCTGTAGGAAGGGGGCGGGGGACCTGCCTGGATCGGCGCGTGCCTGGAAGGCCCAGTGGCGACCGGTGCGCTCCGGGGCGGGGTTGCTGCCGCGACGCAGTGGGGAAGCGGGAGGGAGGGGAAAGGCAGCGCGGGGAGGCGCAGAGCGAGGGGGGCGCATGCTGAAGGGATGGAGGCGGGGGACCTGCCCCGGTGGGCACTTGCGTGCGTGCTGGTGGGGACACCTCTGCGGGCTGTAGCCTCCTTTTCCCTCGGATTCGAGCCCCCTCGACGTGGCTGTTCCCGATGAGGGCCCCCCCATCGCCAACGCGCGCGAAGCACCTTCCATTCGTACCCCTGCCCCCCAACCCCCCCAGCCCATATCGCCATCTGGAGCCGCCGGGAGTTCGATCTGGCTGGGCGCCAGCACTGTGCCCCCTTGTTCCTCGCAACCGTAACGCGGAGCTATTCAGTCCCCGCGCGCACCCCGCCCATGCCCCCTTGTTCCTCGCAACCGTAACGCGGAGCTATTCAGTCCCCGCGCGCACCCCGCCCATGCCCCGCCAGGCTGTCGCGAGAGGCCTTCGTCCGCATGGCGCCCCCCATCCGCTTCCTCATGGCGGCTGCCCTGGAGGAGGACCGGCCCGCAGCCGCAAAGGGTGCCGCCGTCTTCGCGCCGCCGGCGGGCGCCGTCTCCACAGCCGGCTCCTCCTCGGTGCACGAAATGGTCCGCGAGCGCTCGGGCGCCCTCAGCCGCGCCAGCGGCGAGGGCGGCGACGGCGACGCGGAGCCGGCGGCCGACGGCAGCGGCAGCGGTGGCGGCGGAGAGGGAAGGGGAGGAGGAGCGGCGGCCGTTGTGGACGCGTGCAGGACGCGGCTCCTGGGGACCCTGTGTGTGGCGGACTTCCACGTGGGTTGTGGGCGGAGGGTTCGGAGGGTTCGGTTGGCCCGGGGGAGGGTGCGCTACTGTGGGGTTTCGGACCGGCACGTCCGTGGGGTTTGATGCAGCGAGCGAGGTGCAACCCGAGGGGGTAATCATGCATGCAGGCCGTGGTTGCAGGCCGCGACTTCTCTCTCCTTCTGCCTGGATCTGGATCTGGATCTGGATCTGGATCTGGATCTCGGTTGGCCGGCGGCGGCATCAGGCGGCCTCGGGGCTGCGCACCGAGACACGGCATGAAGCGGGCGCTCGCCGCCTGTATCCAGCGCCATGGCCCGTCGCCGCCGTGGACACCGACCATCACTGCCTGGCCTGTCCGCCTCCTGTCCGCACCCGCCACAGACCCGACTCGCCGCTGTTGCGTTGCTTAGCTCCGAGCCGGCCGCACTCCCGCTTGACCCGCGCCGCCCCCGCCCAGCCGCCTCCCTCCATATCCTATACCGTGCTGCTTCAGTTAGCGCCCCTAAGCAGCCTTCTGCATCCGCGTCCCCCAATGCCGCAGCCCCGCCCGGCCGCCTCCGCTGCTGCCCTGACCCGTGCTCCCGTGCCGCTCTGAAACGGCGTTCCCCATCCCACGCCCTTGCGCCCCCGCAGCCTCGCCCCGCCGCCTCCGTGGCCACGCCGCTGCTGGCCAACATCCGGCAGCTGCTGCTCACCCAGCTCAGCCGCGACGTAACGCTGTACGACGAGCGGCAGCGCTCCAGGGTGGGTGGCCGGCTGGGTGGCTGGCTGGGCGGGTGGCTGGGTGGATGAGGGGGGTAGGGGGCGCCGTGCCCACCGCGCCGATACTTCCTGCCGCACACGCTTTACTGCCGCTGCCATTGGCACCCTTCCTGTGCCATGCTCCACCTATTTCCGGGAAGGCCTGCGCCGAAGCCTTCGGCGCTCGAGGAATCAAGAGTGTGTGCCTTCCAACCTCCCCCGCGCCCCCTTCTGGCGCCCAGGCCGTCCTCTCGGAGCTGCTCCTCAGCCTGCAGCGCATGCTGGACCGCCACGAGCGCTGCCTACTGCTGGTGGACCTGGCGGCCGGACCCACGGGTCGCTGGCCGGTGCTGTACGCGAACCACGCGTGGACCGCAATCACGGGTACGGCCGGCGGTACGGCAGAGGGCAAAGCATTCGGGGTGCTGGGGCAGGGCTGCTGGGGTGATGGGCGAGGTCCGATGTCGGACTTGCGCTCTATGGTGCCCCAGGTCCACGGTGTACGATGCGCCGTGCGTACGACGTACGGCATGCGGTATGCGGCGTACTGAGGGCCAGAGCAGGGCGTTCGGGACACGGGCCATGTAATTGCGCTGACGGACCTAGCTGCAGCAGCCAGTCGTGGAACGCCGTGTCTTTTGTCCAACATTAGAAGGACACAATCAAGGAGAAAAGTGAGGGCGATGTATCTGCCTCGAAGGGTCCAGCAGGAAAAAGAGCGAAATCTGCGAAGAAAGAGGGAGCCCACCTTTACGGCCATGCACACCCGTGGGTACAAAGCAAGGCAGGTGCAAGGGTCCAGCAGCAGCCAGTGGAATGATGTTGTACGCTGACCGAATGCGGACCGACCGATCTCGTACGGATGCAAACGGTCGCAGGCATGGCTCGCGGGGATGTGGTGGGGCGGGACATCAAGGAGATTGTCAGCACCGCCGCCGTCGTTCGGAGCGCCACCTCCACAACCGTCACCTCCGGCGCCGCTCCCTCCGGCGCCGCTACCGTCTTCGGCGGCGGAACTACATCGTCGGCGGCGACAGACGGGCCCTCGTCGCAGTCCAACGGCGGCGGCACCGCCGGCGGCGGTAGCGCCGACCCGCGGGTCGCTGGCGGCGCTCCGCGTCCAGTGCCGATCCAATGGGAGCTCTTCGCGGCGGCCTTTCCGCGCCACAGCGATATCGTCATTGACAACGCGCGGCTGCCGGCAGCGGGGCGGAGGGCCGAGGAGGGCGAGGAGGGGTCGGCGGCGACGCTGGCGACGCTGCGCTTCCGGTGGGTGGGTGGGTGGGCGGGGGCCAAGGTCACTCGGGCGCCACGGGGCCGCGATGGCCCACGGTTTGGCTGACGGAGGCATGGGCGTCGGTTTGGTCCAGAGGCGTCGCGGAAGCGCTGTTGGTCTCTGCCCAGACGGGAGCCGCTGCGGCCGCTGACACCACATCACGACACCTCTGGTCTTTGCCTTTGGGGAACGCAGCCCGATGATGACGGGGGGTAGGGGTCGCGCGAGGCGGGCAACCCCTACCCGCTGGGTGTGTGCACTGGCGGCACAGCCGGGTCGAAGCTCTCCACGCACAAATTAAAAATGCGTAGAGGCAGAATGTGGCCGCAGCCGATGTGCTTCTGTGTGAAGCTCCAATGCGCAAACAGGAGCAGCATGCGAGAAACTGGTCGAGCCCGGGCCGCAGCAGCCCCGGTTCTGGCCAGCCGCCACCCCCATGCACACGACACGGTTCGCCCGCCGGTACGCGCCCCTCCGCCTCAGCCGCACCGCAATGCCCGGCCTCACCCAATCCGGCCGCATCGCAACAGACCCGCCTCAGGCTTCGCTGACGAGCACGCTTTCCAACCTGTCCCCCACCTGGCCCCCACCCTTGCGGCAGCTTTGTGGCCCGCGAGGCCGCGCAGGACAGCGGGCTGCTGCCGCTGGGCTGGCGGCCCCTCATCGGCGCCATCCTGGAGCGGGGCCCGGCCCGGGCGCTGCTGCTGGTGACGCCCAACCCGCCGCCGGCCACTCCGTCGGGCGCTGACGCCGCCGGCCGGCAGGTGGGAGGATGAGGGCCACATGCGGATATATGGGGGTCAGGTTAAGGGCAGCCGCCGCCGACGGCCGCTTCTGTGCAACCGCGCTGTGTGCCGGCTCCTGCAGCTTGCGATCACGGAATGACTAGGCAGGTGTTGTCAGCCTTGGCAGGTTGTCGGCCTTGTGGCCCGCGTGGACAAGGGCCTGCGAGGCCCGCATACGACCTGCCGCCCTTGAGCCAGCAGCTAAGGCACCCATGCTCCGCTGGGCCACCCCTCACCCCGTTCCCACGGGCCTTGCCCCTGCCTCCAGGAGCCGTACGCGCATGCTCTTCGGCCCGGCGGTGGTGGCCGCATTCATATTCCCGGACTGGAGCTGAAGCACCTGCTGGGAAGGGGCGGCTTCGGAGCCGTGTACTACGGGACACTCAACGGCCTCCCGGTGGCTGTCAAGACGCTGGACATGGGGTGGGTGTCCCATGCCTATCCCTCTGCTTGTCCTTCGCCGTTGCAATCCGGCGTCACGCTCAACGACTTGATTTCCATGTTCGCTAACCCCTCTATATGTCTGTCGTGGGTTGGGTAATGGGAGGCCGTACCCAATACAGCCGTATGTCGGCGGGGGGGGGCGTTGTATGCCTGGGGCATGGCACTCGAGCGAGCTCGTGCGCTCACGCGCGTGAGCGAGCCAACTGTCGACGGCCATCGGTCAACTGTTAACTGCTGCAGAGCGCTTCCGCCTCTCCGCCAGGTTGTAGCCAGCGGAATGAGCGCCCCTGTTTGTGTCTTTCGCGCTGCAGGAACAACAACCTGTCGGTCCACGGTGCCTCCCTGGAGGCGGTCATGGGTCAGGCGCTGGACCACCCAAACATCGTCAAGACCCTGATGTACGTCGAAAGTGAGCGCCGCCAGCCGCCACGCACCGGCGGCGGCACCGGCGGCCGTGCCTCGGCCAGCGAGGGCGGCGGCGGCGGCGCCGCCGCCAGGGTTTCTGCAATGGGAGGCAGCGCTCCGGTGGCGGACATGGGCGAGGGAATGGCGGCGGCGGCGCCTCCGGCGGCGGCGGCGGAGGCGGTGGGGCGCTTGCGGCGGGAACGTGAGCGACCGATGCATTCACCACCTCCGATGCCGCCACAGCATCAGCATCAGCAGCGGCAGCCCCCAGCGGAGGCTGAGGCGCAGGCAGCGGAGACGGCGCCGCCGCCGCTGCCCAGCGGGAGGTGGTCCGCTGCGGACCGGTTCGCCGGGTTCCGGACGCTCATGCGACAGGGCAGTTCCGTACACGGCCCGGGTGAGGGAAGCACCGGACCCAACTTCTTCATGCTGGGAGGGGCGCCGGGCAGCCCAACCGCTGGCGGCGGCCGCGGCAGCGGCGGGCGCACGGCCATGGGCGTCGGCGCGGCGGGCCCAGGCGAGGGCACGGAGGGCACAAGCGGGCTGGCGGGGTTCGTGCGGTCGGGGCCTGCCGTCGGAGGCGGCTTCAGCGGCGGCTTGGGCGGCGGCGACGGCGGCGGAGGCAGCAGCGGTGCGACGGGGCATGTCCTTATGCTGGGCAGCGGGACGCGCGGCTACTCCACTACGTTGCGCACCCGGAGCAGCGCGCTGACGACGGAGCCGACGTTTGGCGGCGCCGCCTCCCCGGCGGCGGCGGGCCGGACGCTGACGCCGGTGGCAGAGCTGGCGGCGGAGCTGGCCGCGGGGTCGTCGTCCCTGATCAGCGACGGCGTCGGCGCCGATAGCACCGCCGCCGCCGCCGTGGCGGCGCTCGCCGGCGTCGCCGGAGCCGCTGGACTGTTTGGCACAACAGCCCGGCAGCCTGCCGCAGCCGCCCCAGTTGGCCAGCGCACTTTGCGCTCCGCGCAGCACCACCAGCAGCATCAGCCGCTTGAGGCGGCGCCAGAGGACGCCCCGATGCCGATCTTTACTACCGCCGCCGCGACGGCGATGCGCGCTCTGTTCAGCGGCGCGGGTGGAGAGGGCTCCGCCCCAAGCACCGCCGGCGCCCTTGGATTCGCCAGCGGGCCCGGAGGCGGCGCCTTTGGGTTTACTAGCGGCCCCTGCGGCGGCACTACCAACACCGGCGACGGAAGCGTAAATCTCAGCCAGAGTGGCAGCGGCCTCTGGGCTAGCATGAACTCGGCGCAGATCGCCGCCGCCGCAAGGCTGACGTCCGCGTCGGCGCTGCGCCGCCACCAGCCCAGCGGCGCCTTTGACGGCAGCTCCGGCGACGCGATCGCCGCCATCGCCACCCTCGCCGCCGCTGACGCCTCTGCCGGTGCGCAATTCCACGCCCATCACCCCGCCGCCACGGCCGCCGCAGCGGCGGCGGCGGCGGCGATGCCGCGCCTGAACCCTCGTGGTGGCGGCGGCGGCCACACCAGCGGACCCGGCGGCGGCGACGGCAGCAGCGGCACCGTCGCCGGGGGCTCCCGACCGCGCGGCGGCTGGATGGGGATGGCACCGCGGGCCGCAGCAGGGGCTGTGGAGGATTCGCCTGGTCGTCGCCTGCCGCCGCTGCCGCACGCCCCCAGCCGCCGCTCCTTCTGGAGCGGCCCTGCCGGCATGTTACTTCAAGGGGACTACGGCAGTTTGGGCAGCACGGGGCCGCAGCCGGGGCGGCCGCTGGCGGCGCTGGCGGCGGCGCTGCAGGCTGCCGCTGACGCGGGCCCCGTTGGCACGGATACTGGAGGCGGTGGCGGCGGAGGCGGAGGCGGTGGCGGCGGAGGCGATGGCGGCGTGGTGACGGCCGTCGCTGCCGATTGGCTGGTGCACGGTCCCCCAGCGCTGGCGTCCCACATGGCAGCGGTGCGTGACGGCCCGACGGCCGCAGCGGTGGGAGCAGCGTCGGCGGCGGTGTCGGCGCCGGCGGCGCTGCCGCCGCCGCCACTGCCGCCAGCGTACCGGGCGGCGTCCATGGTGCCCAACCTGCCGCCGGTGCCGCAGTCGTCAGAGACCTCATCGGGGCACTCCAGGCCCCTCCCCGGTGGCGGCGGCGGCGGCACCCTCGCGCCCAACCAGTCGCCGGTTCCGTATGCGTACCTGGCAGCAGCGGGAGGGCTGCCGACGGGAGGTGGCCGGCAGCTGTCCGCACCCGCCGCTGCCGCAGCGCAACGCTTCTTCAACGCATCGGGCGCGCCAGTGGGGCCGGCAGCGACGGCGGCGGCGGCCTCTCCCACCACACCGCCCAGGCCCGAGCCGCCGCCGTCGCCGCCGCCGCCGCCGTCGCTCCCGCCATCCAACCCGCCCTCGACTCCCTCCGTACCCTCCATGCCCTCGGGCCTCTCCCCGCCCTCCGCGCGCTCCTTCCCCTCAGGGCCGTCGGCGCCGCCATCGGCGCCCTCCGCGCCCTCCGCCGCGCCGTCGGCGCCACTGTCGGGCCTTTCCGCGCCGTCGGGCACTGTCGACGGACCCAGGGGGGATGACGGCGACGACGGCTCCTTCTCCGTAATTGATAGCGACAGTGACCTCATGGCGCCCACGTTGGACAGCCCTCGCACGGCCGCCCGCAAGGAGCGCCAGGCCAAGAAGGCGGCGGCAGCCGCCAGCGCCGCCGCCGCCGTCGCAGCGGCGGCCGCCGCCGGCGACCTGTCGATGGGCCTGCAGCGCGGCGCGCACGCCAGCGGCGACATCGCGTCGGCGGCTGCAGCGGCGGCGGCGCGCCGCCGCCGCTGCAGCGGCAATGGAGGGGATGATCGGCGGCGGGTCGCCACCAGAGGAGGTCTGGATCGTCATGGAGTGAGTACGGGGTGTGCGGCATGTGCGGCATGTACCCCGTGTACGGCATGCACGGGTGTGAAGTGTCGTGCAAGGGTACACGGAGGGAAGGATGTCGTCGTCATGTCCCTGTTTGGGATCGTGGGGGGTGCAGGGGGCCCAGCGGGCGGGCAGGTGCCGACGGGCTTGCGCCGGTATGGTGTTGCTGTTGGTGCCTCTTTGCGCAGCCGCGGCTGCCGGCGTCACGCTCGTCGGGACGGCTTCCAGCTGCCTTCCCCCGTCCCGCTTCCCCCTTCCCCCTTCCCCGGCCGCAACTCCTGCCGTCCCCCTCCCCCACCCGCAGGCACTGCGACCTGGGCACATTGCAGGTGTGCCGGATTCTCCAGGCTGGGTCTGTGGCGGCAAAGCCAAAGCCAACCCAGCATTCCTCACGCCGGGTCGCTATCGCGCCTTGAACCAGTCACACTCGCCGAGGGAGCCTGTCGGGGCAGATATGAAAGGCGCTATGTCGCTAACGCCACTTCCTGCTGCGTCCCTACCCGCCTCTGGCTGCCCTCTTGGGCCTCTTCGAAGCATTTAAACTTGCGCTGCACCGTCACCGCTTCACAGGACGCTCTGGAGAGGGGCCTCTTCGCGTTGCCGCCCGACCCCGCCGGCCCCATCCACCCCAGCGGCGGCCCCAAGGCCGCCGCCGCCGCCGCCACCGCAACGGCCGTCAGCGGCGCCAGCCGCCGCGCCTCCGCCGTCATCTTCAACCCCTCCGCCCTCGCCGCCCTTGGCGGTGCGCCCATCGCCGTCATCTCCGGCGGCGGCGCCGCCGAGCGGGCCGCGGGGCCATCGCGGCGGCGGGGACCCGGCGGCAGCGGCGGTGGCGGCGGTAGCGGCGGCGCGCCCGCTGCTCGCGAGGTCGACATGCGCGCGCTCCTGGCGACGGCGCTGGAGGTGGCCTCCGCCCTCCGCTACCTTCACTGTTTGGTGGGTGACGGAGCAACCCTCACACAGGCACACAGCCACCCATGCCACCCAGCCTCCCACATAGCCACCAACCGGCTGCGCATACGAGCTGCTGCAGCATCGCGGCATCCCGGCGTCACGGCCCCTTAAGCCCCTCAGGCGCAACCTCCCTCACGCCCACTGGCGGCCACTGCCTGCTGTCCAACGAGCTGGTGCTACCGCACTGGTGTCTCTGCACCGAGCCAAACGTAACTATGTAGCCACCTAGCCACCTAGCCATGTAGCCGTCCGTGCAACCAGGTCATCATGCGCCCCCGGCAGGGTGTTGTGCACGGCGACCTGACCGGACACAACGTGATGTTGGTCTCCCTGGAGCGTGCGGCGCTGCCGTACGAGCGGTCCCGGAGCTGCTCCTCCGTGCCCGCCGCCTCGCCGCGCCCCGGCGGCGGCGGCGGTCGGGGCGGAAGAGGGGGATCCGCCGCCGCTACCGCTGCCCTGCCGTCGGGCAGCGGCCCGCTAGCGTCTGGCCAGGGCGGGCAGACATCGTCGCCGC
>LSYV01000054.1:131694-155354 GCA_001584585.1 Gonium pectorale
CGCGCGCGNGGCCGCGGCCGGGAGCGGCGTCACGAGAAAGCCCTCGACCAGCCAAGGACTGGCGTCTGGCGTGCCGTTGGCCTCTGAACCAAGCAGGACTGCCAGCAACAGCAGCAGCGCGCCTGGCGGCGGCGATGGCGGCGGTGGCGGTGGTGGCGGCGCGTCGGCGAGCAGTGCGGCCACCGACGCCGGTGTCGGCGCCGCGGCGCCGCTGGTGTGCCGCATGTGCGGTCGCAGCTTCGTGGCCAAGGTGGGAGTGGGTCGTTGGGGGTTGGCGGACCGGTCGGGGGTCGGGTGTGTGGATCCGGGGCGGCGGAGGGGTTAAGGATCGGACCACGGAGTGTGGTTGCGTGAGGCGTCGTTGTGGCGAGCTCCCTCGGAACACCTTGTTTTCGTATGTTTCGGATCTGATGTTTGTGATATGCATGCTCCGTACTTGGCGGTACGGCGGTACGGCCTGCAGGTGGCGGACTTTGGCCTCAGCCGCATGATGCAGGCGCAGTCCAAGATCCGCACCAGGTCTTTCGGAACGGTGAGTAGGTCGTTGGGCCCTTGGCGGGTAGCGGTTTTCCTATCGGTCGGCAGGACCCCTTGTCTCCGCCTCCGTGCCTCTATGTGATACCCGCCCTCGGGTCCCCGTACACAGATCACGTTCATGCCGCCGGAGACGCTCGTGGCGGGGACGGTCAGCAAGGTGGGTGGTTGCGGGGGTGGCGGTGGTGCGCGGGCATCCGCCTGGACGCCACAGCGGTCAGGAAGACGGACGGTTGCAGATGCTGTTGCAGCCTTGGCTCGGCCCCCTCGGCACGCTGGCACCTTCCCTGGCTCTGCTCTCGTGGGACCGTGCGGCCAAACGCTTGGGCGACGGGCAACGCACCCCTGTTTCATGCAGCCCCGGAAGCGCAGTGCAACCCGGTCGGTGCTGTGGTCCGGAGTCGGACCGCTTCCTTCCCACCGCCGAACACGCACGCTCGTTCTGGGCGCCGCACGCAACCCCGCACCTCACCAGCATGCGCTTGCATCGCCACCGGCCTGTCTATTCCATGGCGCTCTGTGCTGCTGACGCCGCCGCTGACCGCCGGCGCCCGCCCGCTCCGCTGCCATCGCCACGGCCCTCTCCGCCGCCGGGCCCCCCTTCCGCAGGCGGCCGACGTGTACTCCTTCGGGGTAAGCCGCTCTCCACGTCCGCACTTATGCGGGCCCTGTGAAGGGGAGGACAGGGACCGACGGAGGACGAGCTGGCATCCCGGGCCATGCCACCTACGCCCGTCCAGATATGTGGCCAGGACGGGTGTACCCCGGCGGTCCTATTCCATGTGATGAGTTCGACGGGCAGATGACGAGCCCAGCCACGCGCGCACCCGTTCTCGTACTCGTACTCGTACTGCACTGGAAGGGCCGGGAGCGACTCCGACAAGCACCCGACCTTGCCCCACTGCCAACTGCCAACTGCCAACTGCTCGCGATCCAGATCTAACGCCTGGGAACCGCTGGCCACGTGCCGGGCCCCGCAGGTGCTGCTGTGGCAGATGTACACCGGCGCCAGGCCCTGGGCTGGTGGGTGCGGTGGCCGGGTTGGCGGGCGAATGGGCAGATGGCGGCGGCTGGGCAAGTGTCCATTCGGGGACGCCTCCTCGCTGCCGTTCCTATCCTCAACGCTTGACCTAGCCCAAAGGCTCCTTGATAGGTCCTCGCATGGGTGCCGCGAACTAGCAAGCTTGCTGCGCGATGGACAACAAAATGAACCACTCCATTGCTCATCCATCATCCCCCCTGCCCCACCTGCAGGCATGAACACGGGCCAGATCGTGTACAACGTGGGCATGAAGAACATGCAACTGCCCTTCCCGCCGGGCGCGCCGCCGGCCCTCGTGGAGCTCAGCCGGAGCTGCACCGCCGCCGACCCAGACAAGCGACCCACCTTTGAGCGAGTGCAGGTCAGTGCGGGACGGGGTGATGTGCGGCGGGGCGGGCAGGCGGCCAGGGGCGCCGACTTGTTCGGAGTACGGGGCGCGCGCACTCAGTGCGGGCCGGCGCGGGACCTCGACATGGTGGCCGTTGACCGTTGGCGGCCCTGCCGTCCGGGTCGAGGTCCGGGTCGGAGCCTAGAGACCATTATGTTACTGCTGACCCCGAACGTGAGGGCCCGTCTGCTCGTCTCCTTTGCCGTCCTTGCCTTGTACCAAGTCGCCCTAGTTCAAACGCCGCGCCTGAGGTAGTTATGTCCGTAGAGGTGACTTCCCTCTTTCTGCTTGCTACGTTTCTGCGTCCTCAGTGGCGGGAAGGCTTGCGCCGCTTCATGCATCATGTTTCCTTGGACTCCCACCCTCAGGAGAAGCTGGCGGGAATAGCAGCGGACATGGGCCTCGAACTGGACCGCCGGGCAGCCGTCGGCCTCTAGGGCAGGCCATGCGAAGGGCATCCTAGCAGAGCCGGCGGCGCGGGCATACGGTATTCGGCATCGCTTCGGTCCTTCAGCTGATGACGCTGGTGCGCGGCGGTCGCCGGGCAGCCGCGTTGGCGGAGCCTGTCACATACCGTTGCCAGTTGACAGTTGCGCATTAAGTAACGGCCGGACGGGCGGTTGGCTGCCTGAAGGGCTTGCGCGCTACGTCGCAGGGCTGCTGATGGGCGTTGGCGACCGCAGCCGGGTCGCAGCATGCGTACGCGCGCAACGCCGCACCTGCCATGGACGCCCAAAGTTGAGACGTTGGGGGTCTTGGCCAGCTGGCGAAGGGGAAGGGCAGCGTCCAGCTGAGGCACCGCACTGTGGCGTACCGTGCCGCACAGTATGTTGGGTGGAGGGTGTACGGATGGTCCAACGTGGCGTTGAAAGATGAGGGCGCAACTGGGTATGATGGCTTTTGTGAAATGGGTGTGCGGTGTTGACCGGCGTTGATGGTAACGTGAAGCAGTGCGTAGCGACCTGTACGATGCTGAAGTAGCAAATTGGCGTGTAGTCAAGCAAGTCAAGTCGCCTATGCGCGTCAGGTTTTATATCAGCCTTGCCAGGTTTGCAGCCTTGAAGGGATGGCCGTCGCCTGGCTGATGGTGCCTGAAGGTGACTCGACTGACCCCCCCCCCTGAAGGGCTCGGGCCGAGGGCACAGGGACGAGAGACAGAAAAGAGACCCAGTAAGCAAGCTGCGTTCGATCCGTCACAGTTGCTGCGCTGCTGAGGCGCTGCCAGCTTGGAGGGCGACAAGGAATGGTTACCGTACATGTGTTCCGTGAGCGGTGCCAACGAACCTCAATTGTACCGCACCATACGAGGCAGAACTCCTAAGAACCTGGTCCACCTGATGATGGGAATGATGGTGGTGATGATGTGCGGTGGCATGCCGCTGTGTGGGAAGAGTGCGATCGTGCGTCGCCCTGTTGTAGCACCGTATACCGTGCACGCGGTGAACGGAGCTCCCGTGGGTTCGCCCCCCTACCCAATAATCGTCCTTTTGCGCTGTGCAGCATTACCTGTTGTCCCAGGAATGTGTACCATGTCTTATGTACGGACATTGGTAGCAAAGTAGAATGGGGGGAGCATTGGCGAAGTAGTTTAGTGTCGAGTGTACAAGTGTCGAGTGTAGTAAGCGCGCAGCTGCCGGACTTTGGTAGGCCCGGCAGTCTTCACTCTTCAGGCCTTTTAGCGTCTTTCATAGTTATACCTCTTAATTTTGCACGTAGAGAACGTGTGACACGAGAATGTTGGCGAAGGCTTTTGGCAGCCGTCCGTACATTTTGATGAAATGTCGTCGTACATGGCGGCTTGCAGCCAGCCGCCCCTGCACGGTGCTCGGTTGTGCCGTAAACGCTGTGCGGAGATGAGGCATTGAGTTCTTGTCAAGCTGTGTGTTTTGCGCATCCATGGTAAGCAGGTTCGGGGGCAGAGCATGGGCCAGTTAGGCCTCCTTCACTACTTGATGTATTTTCACCGACGTTGGAGATGGTGGAGGAATTGCCTTGCCCAACCCGTTAGATTGTAACAACCTCAGCATGCAAGTCACGGTACGGCACAAACGGCCTCCGCAGCGCTGTCCGGAATTTTCCACGTTCCTTCCGGTAGACCCCGATCCACGGGCCACACGGGGGCGACGGGCCTGTAAAACAAGGACCGTACAACGCATGTCACGGGCGCCAGGAGCGGCTGCTACGACGGCAGATGCGGGGGAACGCCGGTCCCCAAGGTCACGCCGCAACAAGCGATAGCTAGGGGCGGCCTAGGCCATACCCAAGCCGACAGCTGCTGGATCCTGATGTGCCGTACCACACAGTGCAGTTCTCGTTTGAACTCCCTTGCTAGGCTTCTACCTCGAAGACGCAATGCCATGCAGTAGAAAGATCAAGCAATTATCGTAGCCGGTCCCTATTATAGTATTCCAAGGAAATGCCCGTGTTATTTCCAATACTTATGTGTGTATTTCAGAGCTGACTAAATACACATATAAGTGGATCGCGTGTCAGTCCTACTGCGAACTTGACAAGCCCTAGCTAGCACATGACGTCTACGCACGCCTCTCGGTCTTGGCCCTGGTGGCTTTGGGCCGAGCACGGAGTCCTACTGGGCTTTCTGGGGTACAGCGCCTGGGGAGTGTGGCGTCGATGCCGTCCGCATGAGCCACCATCGTGCACCCCATGCCAGCATGCACCTACCGACACGAGAGCTGGGGCAACCGCGACGGCAATCCTTCAGTACAAAGCGCAAGCCGCGGCTCCCTCGGCCCCCGAGAGCGCACGGGCCCTGGAGTCGCTCCCGCGCGAGGTGCTGTTGGGGCTTGAGCGCATCAAGCAGCTGGCGGGCCCCCGGGGCGTGCTGGGCTGGCCGGATGTGACGGAGGCACCCGGCGCCAGCATGGATGTGGCGGCACTGCAGGAGGGCCAGGTGGGTTAAACTGGAGCGCGGCTCAGACGCCCTTTGATTTGGGCGCCCCGGGTATGGGAGCCGGGGGCTGCAGGGGCGGCAAGCTCGGACATAATGTCTGGGAGTATGGTGCGCTGGCTGTGCGGAGCCGGGGTGTGGGTATGTTGAAAGCGCAGGCAACCTCGTCCACCAGAAAACCAAACCCGTAAACCGGGCCGCCACGGGCTAGGACAGCGCTGCGTGCCTGCACTAGCGTCACGTGTGCTCATCGACCGCAGCGCATGTCAATATGCTTCTCGTGCCACTGCACCGACCACCAGTATGACCGGCAGCAATAGCGCGATCTAGGAAATGCCGGACAAGCACGGGACCGCACCTGCGTTGCCCCAATGTCACGGCCATTGGGCACCCTTGCCGACGCCTCGCGCGCAGGCGCTGACGTTTCGGGACGGCCGCGGCGCCATCTACAAGTTCAAGGTGCGCATACGGCTGGCGGGCCAGAGTGCCTGGCCGGGTGCCTGGCGGGGTCGAGTTCGACGGACCCGGCACCTAGCAATCGGCGTCAAGGGGTGGGATGGGAGGGCTGGTGGCGGGGCACTGCGGCTCCCGCCTGGCGCCGCCACGGCACTGTTCAGCCTTATCGAGGACGGGCAGGGAATCGCCCAACCTATGTGCTGCCCTGGGCGGATGTGGGCCGGACCCCACGACGGGTGTAGCGCTGTGAAAGCCGTGGAAGGATCTGCGTTGAAGCGCCTGCAGCCCTCCCCGCTGAGGCGCGCTTTTGGGCAGCAGCCATCTGCAGCAGCGTAGTGGACCTGTGGATTAGGATTGTAACTTCGTTTTGATTATGCCGTCTTGAACCCTTGTACTGCAGCTCGGGGACGGTGTGTACGTCAACATGTACTACACCAAGGCCGGCTATCGCCGCAGCGGCGACCTGCACGACTGCAACCAGTACGATGTCGTACTCCAGGGCCGTACGCGTCTGCGAATGATTGTGAGTATGCCTGGACTTCACACGCGCTGACTCTCGCAATCAATGTTTGCTGCTGCCGTCGTCGCGTCACGACCCGGATGGGTTTCCGGCATACCTACGGAACGGGTACGCTGGTAAGCCGGACTTTGGGGAAACCAGAGGATCGTCACCTGCCTTGCTTTGTACCCGCCCGCCATGCTGGAAACGTCGCGTCTTTGGATGACCTTAGAGGCGGGCTCCCTCTTTCTATGCATATTTTTTTCGTCTTTACCTACTTCTTGCTGTTTTCAGTTTGCGTGTCTATCTGTTATTCTGTGCTGCCGCATGATCATGGCCTGTCCAGGAGTTGCCTTCGCGGACGGCCCCGCTCCCGCACTGACCGCATCCGTGCTTGCTTGCAGGACCCCCACAGCGGTCAGGAGGTGGTGCAGGAGTACGGTGCCAACGACTTTATCGTCATCCCCGCCAGGTCAGTTCGCCCTTTTGCGGCTGCGGTTGCATAGTTGCCCTGGCGGCAAGGCATCGCTGTGCCTCGTTGGACCCCACCTGCCGTTCCTATCATGGGCAGCAAGCCGACACACGCCCTTGTGAGCGTGCGGTCGGCCTGCGAGCTGCCATGCCCTCGTTGGGCCAGCGGATCACACGGTGACAGGGTGACCGCTTGCAGGCCAAAAAAGCGGGGCGCCTGCCTCATGCCTGTCCGTTGCACCGCCCCACCTCCCCGGACCGCAGGACTCCGCACATGTTCGAGTTCCTGGAAGACAACTTCCTGCTCGAGTGGTGGGACGCAGAATTCAAGGCCTGGTAGGCTCTCGGGGATGTCTGTGTATCCGGGCCGCTTCTACCCTGTACCCCAGCGGAGTGACTTTGTCCCTGGCAGGGGCGTCCGCACGGGACCGGCAGGGCAGCAACCTTGTGCTTCCCCCGTCAGGACGCAGTGTCTCGTAGTACACAGCACGACACCCTGCACATGAAAACACGAATGCGCTCGACTTGAACCGCGCCTTTCAAGTAAGGTGGGGTGCTGCTGAACAGGGGCCGCACCCGTCTGCGTTGTTCACCCATGCGCGCGAGGCGCAGCGGCATTGCCTATACAATCCCGCCAGCCCCAGTGGCCCCACTGCGCTGCGGCCCCACTGCCAGCCGGCACCGCAAGCCGAGGGTAATTGGTGGTCATCCTGTGCATGCTCCTCGTGGCCGTCCGTACGCAGGTATTATCGGCCGTACCGGACGGTCATCGAGCGGGGCGTGCCGCTGGGCGACACTGAGTGCCGTGACTTCTCAGTGCCTTTGCCGGCAGCTTCGTGACCGTGGACGTTCGTGGAGGTTCGCGACAAAGTACGATGTTGGCGACCGCTTGATGGCGGAGTGGAGGAGCAGAAGGGCGTAGGATGGGGAGCGAGGGCGCGCGAGACGACGCACGAGGGAGAAAAGGCGGACAGGAGCAACTGGACTGGAGTTCAGGAGCGGGGTGTGTGGGCCCTCCGGTTAAGGATGATACAGCAGGTATAGGTTGTGACGGTCCCGACTTCTTGGGAACCCTTCCCAGGAGGCTCGTGAGGAGGGGAAGAGGACGGATGGAGCAGTTGTAGCCGGAGAGGTTGGACAAGACTCTTAAGAGAAGCAAGGAAAGGAGAATACACGGGGGAAAAGGTCGCTGTGGGAGGGCGGAGCAGACGCTGCAGTGGAGCCCATATCACCGTGCTCTTAGCGTTACGGGCCATTGCAAGTCAAGGCAGTGACGAAACCTTCAACACGCTGTTGTCGCATCGGCATGCGGGCCGAGAGAAAGCACGTCAGTATCGGGGCAATGGTGAACTGGCTCCATCTGTCGTTGTCCATGCCACGTCTCAAGTTTTGCCAACATACGGTGGGTGGGGTAGCAGACAAGCAACGCCAGTGCCTTGAGTGTGGCAAGACGGTAAGGCGCGACGACAGTACAATGTATAATGTATACTACAATAATATCCATACTTCTCTCGCTTGTACAATACGGGTATCGCCTGGGGCAAACTCCTCACACATCATACTTCGTATCTGACTCGTGCGTGCCCACCTCTTTTGGGGATGAGGGGAGAAAGATACAATGTATGATTTTCCCCAATATGTATGGATACGATGTATGATTTTCATTACATGCGCAACATGCACACTGGTGTCAACTCAGGCCTAGTCCTCCCCCCATTTGCACACGGCATGCATGCCGGGGATGGTGGGTTCGACTTCCTGCATACTGAGCCCACCGACGTTGAGCGCCGGGCAACGCTACACATACCATACCTGCGATTACGGACGACAAATGGATACAGTCAGGTGACGTCGTAGCTTAAGCTCGATGTTGCGACATGGCAAGGCAAACATGGCGACATGCAGATGCACGAAAAAGCAGCCCATCACAATGTCTCCAGTAGTGCATGCGCCGATAGACCGGTCGAGAGATTAGGGCGGAGTGCAACTGGTCATGAGACAGATAGACAGACTTCGTCACAGACGGTTAACCCCAGGGGTCTCCCCTGATTATGCATAACACAGAGGCTGGGGGACCCGGCCTGCTACCAGGAGTCTACTGCGAGGAGAGTAAGGACAGCAAGGCAGCGCCAGCAGACATATCAACCAATTAAACAATGGCTTAGTGCATAACCCAGTCAGGGGCCCCATGGAAGGGCACGCAAAGGGCGCACAGTGCCCTCCGCAGCGCCCCGTACATTTTGTGTGGCCAGCGGCTCATCAGGATCCTGAACGAAGGTGAGACCGCTAAGTACCTGGGGTTGACGTACGGGCCAGGACGGCGCTTCACCGGGTGCACGGGAGAGCTCCTCAAGTCTGGGAGGCGAGCCATGCATTCCCTCATTGCCTTGTGTCGGGAGAATAACATTCACGTGCCTAAATTGCGTATGGATTTGTTTTGGACAGCGCCGGTTTTCTCTTATGGGGCTCAGGTGTGGGGCCCCAACTTCATCAATGTGTCTTTTGAAAGTGCCATGACGAACCCCATGGTAGAGGGCCTATATGCGAACGGGTGGGAGCACGCGCCCCTACCCAAGCACTGCTCTACCGCGAGTTGGCGCAGAGGCCGCTCCAATACCACTGGGCTAAGCTCGTCTTACGGTTCTAGAACGGAATGGTCGAGTGCCCCGATACGCTGTGCCACCGGGCCTTCGTGGCAGACCTGATGGGGTGACTGATTGCTGGTCAGCAGGGGCACTGCGCTTCCTTGCTGACGCGGGTATCCAGGCCCCCGAGGGACTTACGGGTAGCGCGCGGGTAACGCACTTCGCATTGCTGCTCATACCCATTGGCAAAGTATTGGATAGCTTTGCTGACAGGCTTGATGCTCGGTGGCGGCTGCCCCATGTGACTGGAGCACCCCGCGACGTCCCTAGCGGTGAGATGGGAGTTAAGATGTGCCGGTATGCCAGCTGGATGAGGGACCCTTTGCACACGGCGAATGTGATGGTACCAAACGTTGATGCGGTTCAGGCTAGGATGTTGGGAGACGGAGGTGAACCCGCACAATGGGCGAGCTCGGGCTGAGCGAACGTGCAAGGCCTGTGGTGACGCCGTGGTCAGGGATGCCATCATCTTTGGATAGGGGTGCACGGCTACGGCGGTAGTGTAAGGCCGCATCCATGCTGGTGAGCCGGAAGCGCAAGCGCGACCATTGGCAACACCCCCCAGAAAAATTGAAGTTAATCGCTGGTTCTCAATGAGAACCATATTAGCGATTAAGCTAATAAGAACAGATACTACACATGATCTGAGCCAAAAGGCCGAGAAAGGTATGCTTCACTATGGATGTGGACGGACCCAGGGGCCAGATGTGGTCATGACAGAGACAGGCCCGCGATGGTGGGTCGCCGACAGCTTCTTGCGGCGGCTAATCAGTTGCAAAACAGTTTTTCATTCCTTGTTCGAGTTAGACCATGTCTCAAATGGCTATTCTCGAACGACATAGCCGCCATTCCATGTACGGTATACCGTATGTACGGAATGATGGTGCGTGCCGTGGTGAGTGTGTGCCGTGGTGAGTGCGTGTTGCCATGTGCCAACAAGGCGGGTTATGCGGCTTGCGGAGGGAAGTCCCTCTTATGGTGGTGTGTAGTCACGGCAGTGGTTCGGTTTAATGAATCGACGACGATGCCACTGCGGGCATAAGGCTGTGTGGGAAACTGGGAAACTGGGGATGTGCCTGCGCCGCCGTCACTGCAGAAACCGAATCCAAACACACCCATGCAGCATGGACTGCGCAAGATGTGCGTGACGGCCGGGTGAGCGTAAGCTACGGGCATTTGACCGTTCGCGAACCTTCCATTACGGTCTCGTAAGCATCATTTACTGCACCGCTAGTCTCGGAGCTCCACACACTTGCAGGCACTATCTCCATTTTCGCATTCATCAATCTAGACCTATCCAGACCTCTTACCCAAAATGGCTCCAAAGATTGTGTACTTCCCAGTTCGCGGAAGGTCAGTGATCAGGATGATTGTGACATGCGGCAGCTATGAGGCTCACTGTGCAATGCCGCTGGTGTTAATTGGCGGGGCCCGGGCGGCTGTTGCCTGCAGGGCCGAGGTGATGAAACTGGCCATCGCGTATGGCGGGGAGGATTTTGAGCTTGAGCTGGTGAACTATGAGGACATGAAGAAGGACACGGACGCGTACAAGTTTGGGCAGTGCCCTCGGTGAGCGTCGGGGGCACACACCCGGGGCCGGCGGTGGGGTCGGCACGGGAAGGCTGGAAAAACGGCGGGGGCGCCGAAGCCGAACAACTAGCAAAGTCTCTGCTAGACTCAGCCAGAGGGCGTCAGGCTCGGAAGGCCGCAGACCCGCTGCGTGCGCTGCTAGTCGGGTACACTATTGCCCGTGCTTCGTCAGCCGTGACCGCGCAGGCGACGTACCCGTGGATGGCCCGGCGGCGCAGTGCCTGCCGAGGTCACCGGCCAGAGCAGGCCGCCAGAGCGGTATTCAAGGCGGTTTGAGCCTGCCTCGAGGCCAGGCGGTGGCTTTTGCGAGGGGCTGCGTCCCGCACAACCGTTGCATGGCAGTGTTGGTGGGAAGCATGTCTTTTGGGGGCAACGAATAAGCCCGGGCGCGCCGATGGGTCAGTCGGCACGAAGCACAGGAGCGACATAATGGGACATGTACGAAGAGCGACGGCGAAAGTACCGCTGTGCTCAATACCTCCTTGCCCTCTCTCACGCGTCCCCATGCAGCCTCATCGACGGTGACGTGGACATGGTCCAGTCCAACGCCATCTGCCGGTGAGTCGCTGTATACATGACGTAGGCCGGAGCTTCCTGCTTTTCAGAGGCTTCCGGTCTTCACCCCACCTTGCGGAAGAGCTTTGTCGCAATGATGCCCCGTGTGCTACGCTGTGCTTGCAGCCCCACGCATCGGCGCCCGTTAACTCGCGTTGGCGGCAACGTCTGAGGCCCCTGTCCTCAACGATGAGCATGCATCTGTTGAGCGACGCTTCCGGGGCATGTCATTATGTCGTGGCCGCACCCTAAACCGAGGCGGGACCCGTGCCACACGTGTGCTCGTACAGGTACCTGGCGCGCAAGTACGGCCTGTACGGCAAGTCTGACGCCGAGACCAACGCGGTCGATGAGATCCTGGAGGGCGTTGAGAGCCTGCGCACCAAGTACCTGACCCTTGTCTACCAGGACAAGCTGGTGGGTGACGGAAGCAGGCTACACGTCCGTCGAAGCCGGGGGGAAGGGGGCCATGAAAGCCCTGCGTTTCCTCGTCGGAAATGGCATCAGGGAGCCGACGGATGCAATGGGAGACACTACAATGAGATGCAGCGCACCTGGCCGGGTTGGTACTCGAGGAGAAGGGCAACAGCGGGAGCCTGGACGACACCCTTGATTCAGCCTCTTCACCTGGTGCCTGGCAAGCAGGCAGGCATGAGGAGCTCCTGGGTTGGCTGTTTGGGTGCTGATCGCGTCTTGCCACCCGAGCCGTGTGCGCGTTCGCCCATGCTGCTGGGTGGCCGGAAGCCCTTCCGCAATGAATGCTGTCCCGCCCTGGCAACCAGGCCGACGAGCCAAAGGCTGCCTACTGGAAGACGCACTGCGACCCGGAGAGTGCGGCCGCGCGGAACGGTAAGCCCGCGGTGCTGGGCGCGCGGGCGGGCGGGCAGGCGCGTGTCCCACGGCAGCGGCTCGGGGTGACGCGCGTTGCACGTCCTGGACCCGTTGGATGCGGAGCTCCCCAACTGTAAGAGCGGCGTTTCATCCGCCGAGCTGGTTCGCCGGAATCGAAGGTTCAAGCTGGGCGGATGCGATGCGCTAGGGGCATTCGTATGCGCACCGCGAGCGCTGAGTGCAGACTGCAGGCTTATTGGCAGTAGCGCGGATCGGTTGTTGATGCCGGAACATGAGGGCCATGCTTCGCTGCCCTGCCGCGTGCGCCTGCTGCGCAAGTGCCCGCCACGGTTGCGGCTCCTCCTGCGAAACAGCACACTTCTTGCACCCGCTCTCAACCCTTATCTGCTCCCTCTTCAGGCGGCGCGCACCTGGCCTACCTATCCCGCCTGCTGAAGCGCAACAGCGCCGGCGGCGGCAAGGCGCTTGTGGGCTCGGATGTCACGATGGCGGACCTGCAGGTGTTCGACATCGTCGACCTGCACGCCCGCATCTTCGGCGATGAGCTGAAGGCGGCGGTGAGCGCGTTTGGCCGGGGGTGCGGGAGAGGGCGAATCACAGAGCACGAGCTGGGGCGGATGCAGGGGAAGGGGGCCTGCAGGGACGGGAAGGGCCCGGCGTACGCGCCTGCTCTGTCAACACATCCCAGCCCAAGTGCCTCTGTGCAAAGGCACCGCAAGGCGTGCTGTGGTTGTTAGGATTGGACGCGGGCGGCTGCGCGAGCACTGTGCAGTCCAGCGTCACGCCAGATCCGCCCCGACGCCTGGTGTCGCTCACGCCTGTCCACCTTACTTTCACTCGCCCGCGGTACCCGGAGCTTACGCCTGTCCATCTCACCTAAAGCCTTACTCGCCTCTCGGCCACTCCCCGCAGTACCCGGATCTCATCGCCTTCCACGAGCACATCGCCGGCCTGCCCGGGATCAAGGAGTACCTTGCGTCGCCTAAGCGCGTCGCTGCCGTCAACGGAAACAACCTCGGCTGAGCGGCTGGCACAGCGAGGAGTCTGTCCATGCGCAACAGCCTGAGCCGGGGTCTGCTGTACGATCGTTTGTACGGAGCATGTTTGGTCGGGTGATGGCGAGCGGCTGGGATGGGCTTCTCGAGCCGCCTAGCGGAGATGGCTGGGCAGCATGGGCTGGGATGGGTCTGTCCGTCTGCGCACAGCATGAAGAGCGTGGCGGTATTTGTGGTCACGGTGCGCATGCAACTGTGCGCATACAACTGTGCGCTCAGCATTCAGTCTTACCATGGCGGGCGCTTCCCATGGCCATCGCTTGGCTGCCGGGCGCTGGGTCGTAGTCACGACAGCTTTTTACAAGTTCTTACTCCCTGTGTACCGAGGACTCAAGTACATGTGCCGCTACAATTGCGAGCTTGTACATTCGAGCGTCGCGTGCGTGCGGACGAGCCGCGGGATGTAACTTTCTGGCCACGGGGGAACGGCCGCTGCGGACGTCGTGCGCGCTTTGCGTAGGCGCCCAGCTGTGTGCCTGCCTCCATCGGATACCGTCGTACAGCTTCAAATCAACCTGTCATACGAGCTTTACAGCCTCGGATAGGTGTAGCTCATGCCGAAGTGGCCTCCCAATTTTGCCGGATGTGTACTGCTGGGGCGCGCGAGGCAGTTTACACGAGTGTCTCCTCGCTGCGTGCCATCACTGCCATGACTTTATTCTTTGCCTGTTGCTTCATGAGTGCGGCTGGCAATGGGGATCGACCCCAGGAGCCAAGGTATGCCATATTCGGATGGAGCTCAGACGGAAGCGAACGTGCCGCCCTGCTAAGGCCAATGATGAAGTCCGTGCGGTGGCGTGCGGATCGGCGAGCCTGTGGTGCGTAGCCATCGTACTGCGACAGTGCTAATGGCTATCGTAATGGCTATTGCGATGGGCGCCGTGCTGGGAAGGATTGCGCTGGAGGTGTGCTGGGCTTCAACCTGTGAACCCTGATCTAAGGTTCCGTGCTTGTAACTGAAGGCTCATGTGACAAGGAGGCATGGACCGTTGTGCAGCAGGTTGCATGCCTCGGACATCACTTGTACGGCAACTCGCTGTCTCATCGATGACGCCACCCACACTCCAGTCGTTTCGCTCCGATTTTGCGCCACTAGACCTCTCCGCGCTCCCATGGCACGTACACCACTGCGGATCCTGTGTGCTAAACTGTCGGCAAGGTGCTCCAGCCGCAGCAGGCGATACAGCCCCACGTGTTCACACAGTTCACATAGCCACCGTTCCCAGGCTCAACTAGGTGCGACGTGCGCAGTGGTACTGGCATCGTGGCAGATGGATAATTTTTTGGGTGTCGAGTAGACTGGCTAAGGGGTGTTGGTTGTTTGGATGGGGGACTGGGCACTGGCTTCCTATGGATGGATGGAGGCGAGGATGGGCTGCTGTTCCACTTTCGCCTAACGCATTGGCAAATTGTGAACGCCACGTGTTTCTGTCGGTGTCTGCACTTACTGTGCCAGGGCAAGCACCGAAAACTGCCGGAGCAATTTCAGCGAGGAGATGCAGTGTTGCCAGTGTACCGCCCACTTGCACTAGCGAGACTGCAGTATATAAGCTTACAGAAACACGACTTCCTGCATATTGTGAATCCAACGGCTGCGCACGAACTCAACGGAAACCCAACCGCTCCTACTGGCTGTGACGGAGGTGAATCGATGTCCTACGGGCGCACAAAGCTAATGAAAGAACGTGCCTAGTAGATTAGTATGAGGGTTCGTGTTCTCGGCACAAAATTCCACTACGGGCGCCAGCGCGCGCTGTGTAAAGCTTCGCTCCGCAAAGAACAACAATCAATAATGACAAGGCCGAAAATAGTGTACTACAATGTGCGGGGCAGGCGAGTCGCCCGAAACACCCGAAACTCTCGGCTGCACAGCAAGTGAGCTCGCGTGCATGGTCTTGCAGGGCAGAGGTGATGAAGTTGTGCATCGTGGCCGGGGGAGACGATTTTGAGTTTGAGCTGGCAAGCTATGAAGCTATGAAGGCCCAACCCCTCCAGTACCCGTTCGTCCAGGTCCCAAGGTGAGCCCCCTGTGTAGCCCTTTTGCTCATTGCTTTCCTCACGAGGACATCTTGTCCCTCATGCCGTTTTGTGAACCCATGCCCGTCCGTGCGCCGCGCCGGTCCCCAAAACCCGCAGGCTGGTGGACGGTGAGCCATCATTGTGCAGCGACCAGCGAGTGCATTCAATAGGGCATTGTGTGAGTCATGCCTCAAGTCCGCAGGTGATGTCGACATGGTCCAGTCCAACGCAATTTGCAGGTGGGTGGGAGCTGCGCAACGCTTCTTGCCGAGTCGTCCCCTGACGGGAGTGGCGGACTCCGCCTCTCACATGCTGGGACCCCATCTACCGGGGCAGACCGTTGGCTTCCTCCTTTGCTGCTTTCTTGATACCCCATCCACGCCAGTGTCATCTTCTTCTGCATCGATGGCTGTCGTGCGCTTCGCTTCTACACGCCCTCGCCAGCCAGCAACTTGCTAAGCGCCCCTCCCTGGCGCGATGCATGTCGTCCTTCTCCACACCTGGTCTGCAAGCTCCCACCCCTGCAGGCCCATGCCGCATGCAGGTACCTCGCCCGGAAGTACGGCCTGAACGGCACGTCCGACAAGGAGGTCGCTGAGGTGGACGAGGCCCTGGAGGGCGTGGAGGCCCTGCGCCAAAAGTACCTGACCCTCGTCTACCAGGACAAGCTGGTGCGTGGGCGTCTGGGCGGATGTGGGTGTGTGGGTGAGGGTTGAGGGTGGCACCCGTTACGTCTAGCAGACGTGCCACTTGCGCTTGCGAGGGGCGCACAGAAGGGGTCGGGTTCAGCCCTCATGAATGCCCGGGCCAGTGGCCGCCACGCGTGAACGCGGCCGGCTGTGGTGCCCGTCCTTGTTGCATTCACAGCACCCGGTGGCCGCCCGAAAAGGCTGCCCGTGAAAGCTGACCGTAAGAGCTGCCCGGGAAGGCTGATAGGAAAGGCTGACCCTGCGACCCACGCCCTGCCCTGGCTGCCTGGCAGGCTGACGAGGCGAAGGCCAAGTACTGGGGTCTGCACGGTGACCCGGCCAACGCAGAGTCTCGGTACGGTGAGATGCTGGATGCCATGGACGCACGACGCCGTACAGGCTGCTCCCTGCTGCCCCTGCTGCTGTAACACGTCGTACACTGGCCGCCGCTTGTGTGCAGACCACCCGAGCTGCTTCCATAAGCGTCGCCAGTCCCCTCCGCACGCTCTCTCGCTTGCCGCGCACGCTCTGCTTTGCAGCTCCACTTCACGGGTCATCGCAATTACTGCTCGTTGACATTAGGGGCTGCCCACCCTTGCGCCGCTGCTGCATGCCTCTCGTGCCCTCACAGCCGCCGGCGCGCACCTGTCCTACCTGTCCCGCCTGCTGAAGCGCAACGCCGCCGGCGGCGGCAAGGCGTTTGTGGGCTCGGGCCTCACGGTGGCGGACCTGGCCGTCTTCGACATCGTCGATCTGCACGCCCGCATCTTCGGCGATGAGCTGAAGGCGGCGGTGAGCGTGTTGGGCCGGGGGGGGGGTAATACGGAACGGGAAACGGGTCGCGTCGCGGACACCGAATCGCATACTCAGTAGTAGGAGGAACGGCGGTCTGGGTAGAGAGTTGAAGACGACCTGCAAAACTGCGATGTTAGCGACGAGCGTTCCGTGCATTGGCATACCTTCGCGGTGTAGTCGCCGATAGATTGCTGACAGGAGAAGAGGAGGCGGCGGAGACCCCATGCCCACCCGCCCAACCTAACACGCGGACAGACTGGCACAGCACTGACACCGCGAGCGCGGGCCTGCCCAGACGAACTTTCCCAACGGCACTGACCCAATCAACGCTTTGTACTGACCTACAGTACAGGCCGGGGGGGGGTCAGGAAGAGGCGAAGCGGGGAGCGTGTGAGGCCGGGTGGGGGGAGAAATGAGGGGAGGGGGAGGGCGGCACTAGCGGGCGACCGGCAGTAGGGGCTGTGAGTTGTTGGGGCTGTTAGAGGATAGGAGCTCGGAATGGATACGCGTACGCTAGTCGCGCCGGGCAGGGTGTGTGCGATGTGGGCAACGGTGGCACAGGGACGTCTGCGTAGGCTCTGCTCCCGCCCGTTGGCCTGTATTGCGTCTTGGCCTCGCCGCTCAGCTCTCAACCTGTTACCGTTCCCCTACTATGCGCCGCGTGAGCACGTCACACCGTAGCGGTGCCGGTATTTGCGGCTCGCTGCATTCCGAAATTTGTTTTATGCTTCCCCGTTTCTGGTTCTTTTTTTTCTAGTCGGTTTTCGCCCCCTGACCTGCCTGCGACACCCGTGTCGCTATTTGGCAGTTCGGTCTCAGCCGGACGTGATCCTTTCGTAGACACGGTCCGCGGGCCCGCCCGCCCGTTCCCCCGATTTGCCACGGCCCGCAACGCCCCGTTCTGCGCGGCAACCCCTCCGGCAAGCGCATTGCCATGGGATAGTTGGAGTCTTAACGTCCATGCTTGCTAAGTGTCTTCCACCAACGCGTTGCCGGATGCAGCCCCTCCTCTTCTTCCAGCTTAAGTTGGCCCGTTTGTCGGCTGCAGTACCCGGATCTGCTGGCACACCACGCCTACATCGCCGGTCTGCCCCACATCAAGGAGTACCTCGCATCGCCCAAACGGTTACCGGTAATAAACGGCAACAAGATGGGTTAGCACGGGCCGTGAAACCTCACAGTCTGACGGATAAGAGCGAAGGAGAGCCTGGGGACAGCACATTTTGTCATGATGCGGCCAGCGGTGTGCTCGCAGTGTTCGCGCTCGGCAATAGTTTACTTGAAGGCTCGTTTTGTAAATACGTTTGTACAGCGAAAGTCATCATGAGGCAAGGTGGAGACAAGAAGGCTCCACGCGCAGGAGGGCTGCGGCGCGACAGGGCCCTAGCGGCCGCGGACTGCACGTCGTGCACTGTCCTATACGGTATGCCCAGAGTAAAGTGTATCGACGTCCGTTCGAGCGGTTTGCTTGTGGCGTACAAAGCGGTTTTGTGTCGTTTCGAGGTGCGCTCCCTCTTTCTTTGCAGTTTTCCGTTTCCCGGTCGGCTGTGGGATTGATTGGCGTGGGCCCGTCTCTTGCCGGCCGATTCAGGAGTTGGTGTTACGCCTGCGTGGGATCCTGCAGCAATGATGCGTGCGTTCCTTGCCGAATTTCGCTTCAGCAGTTGAATGTAATGCATATGTTGGGCGGACATGTGCCGTTTGCGGTGTGTATTACGAAGGCAGGCAGCTCTCCGCCGGTCTTCCGCTGATCGTTAAGGCAGACGCGACCCATGGGTCATAGGTTAGGGCACCATGTACGGGGTGGGTTGTACATGGGAGGGCTCAGATTTTCCTGCAAGTCTTTACCTTCCTGTTTGCAATCCAGTTGTTGCTTTTGATGATGCAGCTGTGCTTCCTGACTCCTGCCTCACGGTCCTTGCCCATGCTGACACAGGGGACATGTTATGGGGCTTAAGTCCCCTAGAGGCGTCCCTTTGATATAAGGGCGAATTAAGTGACATGATTACAGACGCGAAATGTAATGCAGTTTGAGGTTGTCCAATGTCTTCGTGCCCGCTTTCGGTTGGAAGTAGGCACCGGACACATGGGCAGTCCGGGCGAGGTTCCGGCTGGTGGCGAGTTCACGTGGGTGGCAGTTGGGGAGGAATCAGGCGCCAGATTGACATCACCACGCGGGCAGTGAAAAATGATAAACATGCGGCAGTGGTTACTAATGGTTTGACATGAGTCAGCGCAAGGCAGATTGCAGCCTGATGGAGGCTATTGGAGGCACCGCTGCTGCTGCTTGCAGTTTGCATTCCATGCTCCTCTTCCCAGGAATTGACACGCAGATGTACCGGTGCGGCTGCTACACATTACTCTGGTACAAGGCCGCTGCAAAGACACCGCGGCCAGATGCTTATGTGCATGAGTGCGAAGTGTCCGCCAGGAGCCCCACGGTCGATCCCATCCGAGAGGTCCCAGGGCTTCCACATGCCAATCCCAGGTGCCCGCGCCGCCTCACTCCCCGCCCGCGCCAGCAACCCGTTGATATCCACACCCTTCTCCGCCAACCCCAACTGCGCACTTCCCCGTTCCCCCTGGCACGTACTGCCTAGACTCCCGGAAGCCGGGAACCTCACACTGCTCCTGCTCCCACAGATAAAGTTCAGGAAGCTGCAAAGGAATAGGCAGCAGCAGCTGCCGCAGCCACCCTCAATGCGAGCGTGCCTCTGCCAGCGAGCCCTACGCTACCGTACCGCCTCCCTCCTTAGTCCTCACGCCCCCGACTTCATCATCCATGCCCCCCTCACGTCGGTCCCCTTTCTCCTCCTGCTCCTTTTCGCTCCCCGCCACCTGCCGACGCTCCATGCCCCTCTCAGCTTTCCCTACCCGCCACTTCTTTAGCTCCTTCCTCCATACACCCAAGAGCCCCAACCCTCCGCCCGCTTGCATGCTCCCCCTCCCCGACCACGGCTGGCCTCCTCGCTCACGGCTGCTGGCCCCGTGCCGCCTGCCGTGCCGCCTGCGCCGCCAGCGCCTCCGTCTCGCGCTGGATGGCGCGCAGCGTGGACAGCAGGCTGGCCTTGCCGGGGTTGGGCGGCTGCCGCTCCACGTCCGCCACCATGCGGCCCAGCGTGGCCGCGAACCAGCGGTCGTTCATGGTAAGCGTGGCCACCAGCTCGGCGCCGCCCGAGATGTAGATCTGTAGGACACGGCGGCGGGCAACGGGTTGCGGGCTCGGACGGCTACCCGTAGTAGGCATACGGCGCGATGATACAAACAGCAGGCCGCCCGGATATGTCCCGAGAGGTGTCGACGGACGACGGACGAGGCAGGGCGCAGGACGCAGCACGCACCTCTCGCCGTGCTGCCTCCGCCTGCGTCCGCACGAGGCGGTTGAGCAGCTGCAGCTCGGGCCGCAGCGTCGACTGCTTGACGTCCCATGCGGCCGTCAGCGCGCGCCCGAGGCGCGAAGACGCCTCGGTGTTGCCCTCCTTCTGGGCCTGCAGCAGAGGGCCAGCGATGGAGGGGTGTGTTGGAATCGGGTGCGGGGGTGGCGGGGCTGGCGTCCATTGCTGCCGCAGGGAGCGCCGCGCAGCCCTTTGCCCAGCCCCGCCAGAGCGGCCACAACCGGGGAGGGGGACGTATAGCATGTTGCCGCCACATTTCAGCGGTAAAGGGGACCGTGTTCTTAACCCACGGAGACGACGTGATTGAGCCGTGCGGGGCTTGCTTCTGGCTGGGCGGGGCAGCAGTCCAGGGACCTCGCTGGCAGCACAGGGCGGCATCGTGAGGCAAGGGTCCGTCCAAGTCTCGGCGGGCTTGCGGGCGTGGAGAAATACGATGCACGCGACGCTAGAACACACGCATATACAACGGGGTGGGTCGGGTGCGGGAACAAGGGCTGCCGGCTAGGTTGCTCTTGCTCGTTAGCAAACTTGCACCTGTTTGAGCACGCTGTCATGCACACAGACACGCATATAGAACACACGACACCAGCCTCGTGGTTGGCCGGGAGGCGAGCAGTTGACCTTCAGTGCTCCATTCAAGCGAAGGGCCGGGCCTTGCGCAGTACCGGGCTGCCGGGACACGCACCAGCCTCACCGGTCAAGCAGTTCCCATCCGGCCCCGGTCCCCACGACATCCAGCCCCGCCTCTGGCAGACCCCCGTCAAGCGCACCAGCGCAACCGGCTGCTCTCTCCGCTGCCCTCAAGAAGATGCTGGCTCCTCCGTTACATCGCGCACCAGCCACACGCAGGGGCCGGCCGTCGTGGGAGGATTTCCCGCTTCTCCGCACAGGCCCTGCTTGCGCGATGGGGCCTTACGCGCCTGGGCTCAGCCCTCGCCTTCGACCCCGGCTGCCGGCCCGGGAGGGCAGGCACTGAAGCTGGTTCGCTGGTTCGAAACCAGCAACAAGACATGTGCCAGTTCCTCGTATCCCCCAACCTCGTTTCCACATCTTCAAAAAAAGAGAACCAGAAACGGGGAACCACGCCACCCCCTCACTGCACCCACCCGAGAGGTCTCTAGGGGCACCGCACATGCCCCCTGCTCGCGGCGCCGGCCAGCGCTGCGCTGGCGGGGCCCCGACCTTGGCTGGGGCCCGGCGCCTGCCGTAACGTCCGACCCGCAGCCACTGCCCTCCGCGCTGTCCCAGGTAGCGCGCGTGATGGCTGACCAGCACGGCATATCCTGTTACCTGTTTTCTCCGACCGCACGAGGCAGCTTCGGCGCCTCGGATCCCCACCCCGGTCTCCGTCCCCGCCGTTGCCCTCAGGCCGCGGACACGCAGCAACGCACCAGTGACAGGTAGGTGCCAGCCGTCATGAAGAACTCCTCGTTCAGGCCCTCAACATTCTGGCGCGCCACCAAGGTTGGGTCGGACGCCTGCAGCAGCTGCGCCAGGAGGTCTGTGTGGCGCTTCTGAGACACCCGCGCGCCGTCCAGCCGTGCCGAGTTGAGGTCGGGCTCAACGGGCGTTGCGTTGGAGGCCGCTGGGGCTGAGCCCCAGCGGAAGCGCGCGGGGGGTGTTGCTACGCGTTCCCCGCGGCCGTGGCGGGTGTGGCGCGCAGCAGGTGAACGTATGGTGACGGGGGCGAAGGCGAAGGGTGCCGCCCCAGCGCGCAATGTGGAGGGGGTATAGCTCGAGAGGAAGGCGTACGGGATGAGGGGGGGCCGGGTGCGGTGGCGGAGGGGGGCCGCTGAGCCCGCAGCCGGGTGCCCTGGGGATGCGGAGAAGGTTGACGGTTCAGGGTAAGGAGCTGCCAGCAAGTGCGATGCGCTAGTGAAGCAGAACTGTGTGTCTCGTCCGAGGATTCTTCCCCCGGAACTGCTCTTTTCCGACACGAGTGTTCCTTCGCAGCGTAACCCACCTGCGCTCAGCATTCCTGCACCAGAATTATCAACTGTGACGCAAAGTACTATTGTTTCGCACCGCTGGGGCCTGCGCGTACCTCTTCCGTGCGGTTCGTAGACCAGAGACCCGCAGCCCTTTCGCAACTGTTTGGAAAATCCAATTATGCATAAGCCAGCCAGTTGCTAATATAATACATCAAAACGCAACCAACTCAAGGCTGCCGACTTTCTGGTACCGAGAGAGTAAAGCAATCCCCTGTTCCCCTGCGTTTTTTGTGCCAGTCATGCTTCCATAGCTGCTGTTATTTTGCACGGACATCAATCCAGATGTCGCAGGGCTGGATTGCTGGGAGAGGAAGTGGGCCTTTGGCCCTGGATACGCTGCACCTCTATGAGCGGCCCTCGGCTCAGCGTGGATCGTCATGGTCGAATACGCCGGAGGGCGTGCTGTCCCAAGTTGGCCGGTATCTGGACTCCTACGCGCTCGCCAACGCCCGGGCTGTCTGCAAGCCCTGGCGTCATGCGTTCAGCCTCGACATTCACTCAGCAAGGCTGGAGGTCCAGGAGCATGGGGCCGGCTATGCCAGGTCGTTTTTGCGCGCTTTCAAACGCGCCTTCCCCGCTACCAATGAGCTGGTGCTTGAGGTTACGTTTCGTCGAACGGCTCGCGAGAAGATCCAGGCTGCGCTGGAGGAGTACTTCCAGGCGCTGCAGGATGTGGGCCTGCAATCCCTGCAGCTTAACCTGGACCTCAACTCATTCAACGAGCGGAAGATTAAACTACCCGACGTGTCCCTTCTAGCGTGCTGGAGGGAGCTCACGCGTCTCACGCTGCAGGTGGACGGGTCCCCCTTGCTGGTTTGGGTACTGGGCCAACCCTGGTCAGGGACCAACGGCCAGCCTATCGCACATGAATAGGACATGCGTGTGGTGTACAGTGCCCCTGTGCTAAGCACAGATGATGTCAGAGAGAATAGAGTTGAGGTGCGCCCATGGACGGGCAAGGGTCTGAGGGGCGTTATTGCCGATATGGCACGTGGACCCACCGTATCGAGGCTTTCGGTAGACAGTGCCATGGGTTGCCGCGAGAGGAGCATGATGGATGTGGTGGCGTTATGCTTGGTCCCACTTGAGCACTGGGCAAACAGACAACAGCCCGTGGCTTGACACCCCACATGTGTCTTGCCAACCTGACGCCGGCGCCACGGGATCTATCAAGCAGACCAAACCCCTTGCCGTAACACGTGCCTCAGGAGTCTGGCTGGCGCTCGCAACAGCTTCGCGTGGACGCGGGCACAGTGTTTGCCTCCCTGCCCAGCCTGCAGGAGCTCTCGGTGGTTTGCAAGTTCTCGGGGGCGGTTAAGGCGCGCTGGTGGCGACCGCCTAGCCCAGCTGAACGCCTGGCAGCCCGCATTCCCACCTGGCCGCCGGCAGCTGCTACCGTCCGCGCGGCCACGGGTGGGACCGCGGACGTGGACATGTCGACGGACGACGGAGTTGCAGGGGCCGGGGGGTCGCACACGCAGCAGCTCCAGCAGCAGCGGCAGCCCGGGGACCACAACCACCGGCAGCAGGTGGCGGCCCTGCAGGCGCAGGTGCAGGCGGTGGCGTACCCTGTGCTGACGCAGCACCTGCGCTGCCAGATGACGCAGAACCAGAGCATGTCGGGCGAGCTGCAGAAGGCGCTCCGGCGCATCACACCGGCGCTGCAGGTACGGGCCTGTTGGTACTAGCACACCGCGGCGGGGCGGGGGGGGGTGGGGCGCGCGCTGCCGGTCCGTGGTTGTCGTTCTTGCGTGTCGCCGGGAACGGACTGGTCGT